>OZ012659.1:52772673-52998467 GCA_963942545.1 Oxycera nigricornis | reverse complement strand
GAGTGTGACGTGATGTCTGGAAATCTGGACTCTGATTTTAGTTGTGGAAAAGATGAAAATTAGTAGAGGTAAGCGATGTTATAATATTGTGTGTGTGTGTGTGTGAACCAATATGGTTAGTTTTTAGATTATTAATGTGAGGATTTGAAGGCCATTGAAGTTGGGTTAATCTGAGTGTGTGATATGAAAAAAAACGGTGCTTGATGGTGAGTCATGAGAAAGAAATACGTTTGCTTATAAGGAAGTTGCGGATTTGTGAGTTGGGCCCGAATTGGCTGTTCAGTATTTTCCTTATACGCGGTTTCTAATATCAGTGTTTTGAAGGAAATGTTTGTATTTGATTTGCAAATATGTTTTGAGTGATAGATTTTAGGTGGGTTTCAAGATATGTAGCAATGATTTTCGTGAAGGGCATGGTAAGCAAATTAAATGATTAGAGAGTTGTTTATTGAGGTTTCCCTAGTATTGCTTGAAGTCGTCATTTTAGGTTTTTAACGAGATACATATACAAATTAGTATTTTTGGATAAAATTGATATCTTCAGTCTATTTATACTGTTTTCGTTTTTTATCATTTCCTTTGTTCTTGTTTTTCTTTGAAAAAAAATATATATTTTTTAAATTCATTCAATTTTATTTATTCCAATCTTCCTAGTCTACATTGATTACAATATTATAATGTCCCCAAGCATATGTGCTAACCCCATCTTCCCTTATATATCGCTTATCATCTAAATAACTTAAAGAAACCTTATTTATACATTCAGTATATAATTTGTGAAGCTTAGATCTAAACACGTACATACTACTTCTAAATATTTTTTTTCTAAACAAGCAATCTCTATAATCATCTAAATTTAGTCCATCCATAATAAGCTTCTTTACACCTTTTGCTTTTTTAATTGTATCACCATTTTCTATACTTAAAGAATCCATTTTAGCTCTTAATCCTACAAACTCCTTCATGACTTTTCCATTATTTTCGTCTTTCATCATACCCAACACTTTTCCATTTTTCAGCGGAATATTATATATGTTATCTTGGGGGTTACTCAGAAGTATCAAAGTGATTGTCTATATCCGGTATAATATCACTGTAAAAGTCATTGGTTTGAATAGTGTAAATAAATGAATCCGTATCCATATAGTTGAGAATAATTTTCTCATTATATTTGGGCTTCATGAAACGATAATGAAAATCATACATTTTCAATTTTGATAGATCAAGCACAGTGAAACCAAGGTAAGTCGGTTTGTTGTAGCATGTGAATACTCTATCCATTTGAATAGCTGCCATATTGGGGGTAAAAACGGCTGCACTATGAAAATTTGGCTTCGATATAAGATTTCGTGCGCCTGAGTGTCTGCCTCGGCTTTCCCAATCCGTCACAATCTTCACATCTTTCCTTTTATCTACGTTTTCCATCGTTTTGCCATATACTGCGTTGTTTAAAAGCTTGAAAAAGTTTTTCTCAAACAAATTTTTACTGGCTTTGCGATATTGGGTGTTCAAGTCTATGTACTGCTTGATCCAATTCGATTGTTTAAACTGTAAAACTCTATGAACACGGGTCAATTTCAACGCATTCGCAATGCATTGCTGCAGATTTCGATAGTGAATCACATAATTTTGCTTGTTAGTTAAGTCAGTGATCAATTTCGCAATTTTCGAACCAGGTGCTTTTTTATTTTCTGCACAGAAAGGTAAATCGTTATGCTCATCGTGCTTTGTTGTTGGATACTCCAAATCAACTTCAAATATGTAGCCAATGTCCGCGTCTATTGCAATATTAAGAATATCAACCTCATCTATATTTTCAACCCACTGGAATTCAGAAGAAGGATCCTCTTCTTTATAATCTTTCAAGTATTTGTTGTTAGCTTTTGAGTGACGATGTGAGCATTGAGTAATACCACCTCTGATTCCTCGTTGTATGAAGTGATGCATGTTTATATCTGTTATAAGATCAAGTTTAACATATGTTATTTTGAGCATGGCATCCCACGATAAACCAGGAGTTGTATAGTATTGGCAAGGGTCAAGTCCATAGATATTTTTACAAACTTTCCTGAAATTTTCGAAAACGTCTGTCAGAAGCAGCACATCTGTCTTCAGATATAATTCCAAAAAGTTCCAAATCGTTGTGCAATTGAAAACTTTCCAAACATTTTCAGCATGATTATAGTCAATCTCATTGCATTCGCTATTTGTCATTTTATTGTAAAAGCTTTCTCGAGGTGGTGAACAAACTTCATTCAATCGATCCCACGAGTTAATATAATCGTAGGGAAATACACCCTTTCTTGTAAGCAGTTGAAATTTCTCCCCATCTTCATATACTGATCTTACGGTTTTTAGATCTACTGGAGAAAGGTTTTTCACTAGAGCATCCAAACTACTCTGCATGAATCTGGCTGAGTCTAAGAACATAATCTCAATCGTTTCAAACTCATCGACTTGAATTCGTTTAGATAATGAAACGTATAGTTCCTTATTAATGGGTATACTAGATATTTCCCCATCAATGCTATCTAATTCTTTCACAAACAGATGACAATCATAGCCTGAGAGGTTGTGAAATAATATTGGAAAGAATTTCGGTACTCGATACAATAAATTGTATTCGCTATGAGCGAGGCCTCTATATTTTCCAGTAAAGTGACAATGGTCTCGGACTCTATAATTGTCAAGCTCTTTTTTACAAATGTGTCAGAAAATCGATTCCCTTTAAACCTTTTCTTCTTCCGACGATAGAGCATCCCTTGACTTTGGGTTCTTGATATGATTTATATAAAACCATTTTACATCATTTACAATGGAATCAACGAATTCTTTGGGTGAATCTGGGCCTTTGTATAATCTGATTCTGTCTAATTTTGAATCGAATGAACACTTGATGAAATAAGAGAAAGCACAAGGGGTATGTTCTTGGATTGTTGACGTTGATGAAAGTGTTGGATTGGGTGCACATGTATCGACGTCCTGAAGAAGGCATTCAAAATCTGCATAGATGACAAAAGGTACCTCGAGTTGTCGTCCATAGCTTTTGTACTGCAGCGTTGCTTTCTCCGGTTCCACCATTTTCGTGACTACTCTGCTACAGCTGTTTTTATGCAGTTGCAGTTTCTCGCTCGAAATAAAATATTGAAGGCATTTGTTGCAAACATAGATAGCACAATTGTGTAGCGTTTGTTGATAGCGAATCAACCTTTAAAGAAGAAAAAAAAAATTACAAATCCCAAACACACACACATACACACACACACACACACACACACACTATTCACTATAACATACCTTGAAATATTTTTAATCCAAACATAATGACAATCTTCGTTGGATTGCAGCAGGAGCAGATTGATGTGATGCGATTTTTCTTGCTTTGTGATATGATATGGACCGATAACCTTTCTTAACTCTTCATCGTATCCAAATAAATTAACACTGATTGTTTAGTTTAATTCCTCAAATTTGTCAATATCTTGCACCTGTAGCGGAAACTTGAGTCCCCGAAAATTCAACACTATACCATTTTGAAGATGTATAACGCTGTCTGCAATGTCATCAATTCGGTATGATGTCGTTCTTTCTGAATTATGATCTATCGGACACATTGCGGAAATTATGCACCATTTGAAACAATAACTGTCGCGGTTCTTAATATTAATGCAAGCACGCTTATTGGCCAATTGTTTTGGTAGTGGAATATAACTTGTTCCTCTTAATGGTTTAAAATCGTTTATATTTAACTCACAGTGCGTAATTCTAACGAGAGCCCATCCACTGTCTTTCTGCTGGATCAACTACTCGTATATATCCGAATTCATCAACACTTGTCTTGCTCATTCCCTTTTCCTTCTTCTCGGAGACTGTAACCTTCCATCAGTCTCGTGGGATTCGATCACACTTTCCTCTATAGTGTCTTAGTCCAGTCCATATTTCACTGCCATATCTTCTTTCTTAGCATCAGTTAATTTCCGTCAGTTCAACATCATACCTAACTTCGATTCTAAAATCTTAGATCTTGTCTTTTCCTCTCTGCTGTCCCTGGCGGAGTTGCCTTACGACTATACCAAGATAGATCCTCATCCTCCTCCTCTTCTATTGGATATGATGTTAAAATTTCCCAAATCGAAGAGCAGAGCTGCGTGAAGAAAACCCAACTTCAGGAAAGAAAACTATCAAGCCATTAAGTCTGTCTTTAACTATTTTTATTGGCAGAGCAAACTTATTAGTTTTGACTGTGAATCTGATTTGAATTCTTTAATTTGTCCTAAAAGACCTTATTAGTCAAAATGTTCCAGTAACGATGACACGCAAAATCTAACGTTTCTCCTTGGTTGTCTACTGCGATTTTTTCTGTTCTGTGCCCTGAAGGCAGGCCATTGCTGAACTAAATATCTTCTCTCAAAGCAGATTCGCTGTGAAATCTGTCAGACGTGCATCCAAGAGTGAGTATTTATAACACCTTGAAGACTCAGTATGCTGAGACGAAACCAAAATATTTTGGTCCTTCGTTTGCTTTTTTTGCAAATCTTCTTTTTTTGCAGCTAACTATCCCATAATGACTGCAATGGCAGTAATCGCAAAGAAATATTCAACCTGTTTTCTGCCTATTTCTGCTCGCTGTTTTTTTGTTTTTTTGAACATTTCTCTATACTTTTATTCTGCTCCTTTGTGCTCTTTTAAAGTGAAATAAATGCCTTTGCCACCGGTCGTCGGCAATAAACTTATTCTATTTGTATATACATGTGCAATGCATATGGGTGGATGATAATGTAACTCCTCCCTTCCCTTTAGAAAATCGTCCTCGAATTTTTCAATTTCTGAGTTTATTTAAGATTTTGATTTTGAAAATATTAATGGCTATGCAATTTAAATGGGCGTTGTACAGTACAGTATCTGTTTGTAAAACATTGTGATTACACATCTCCCAAATCTCTAATTGATTTAATTTTTACATGACATTTTCTTGTTGACGTAATTTAATTGATAATTTTGTTTTATGTTCTAATATTTGAGACAAGTGAAACTTAACATTGAGACACCTGTTTAAAAACTGAGATAATGAATTTATTTGCTTAGTGAGTGTATCTGGTGTGGTTATATAATAGGCTTAAGATCCAGGTGATTCGTAAAAGGTTGCTTTTCACTCAAAAATACTTCAAAAACGAGATCTAATTTTTTTCTCCCCAAACATGCATTGATTTTTCTACATTTTCAATTGTTTTCACTGAGATTACCATTGCTATTGTGGACATCGGTATCTAAGTTACGACTTCTCCTTGTTGGTGAAGTAAAAACCACGAAGACTTTTTCATCCAAACGTTTTTATTTTTCGTTTAAACAAGAATAGAACTTGTTCCAAATTGGGATGAATTTAATAAAACGAGGTCCCTTTGTGACCTGGCTAGTCTAACAACTCGATCGCAAAAGGCCCCGATTTATTCGAATCCATTTCTTATATATCTATCTTATCTTCTAAACCCAAAAGCAATGAAATATTATAATACATAAATTATGGTCTTTAAAGTCTACGAAGGATCGTAAATTTCGATGATACAGGAAATCTACGATCGTTCTAGAGTTTTGAAATCCGAGATGCGGATAAGGTTTGTGAGATTTATGTAAACAAAGTGTTTTAGAAATTCATAAACAAAGTGATTTATGAATATAAGAAAAAAGGACAAATCGCTTGTGCGCCGAGAATCAACACTTGAAGAGTTATTGAATAATGCATGGAGGGCTACCGTAACTAATTAAACGAGCTTAAAAATTATCATTACTTATATACTAAATTAAAGTTACCACCTTAGCAATAATTAATCTAGGTCACCACCTTGAGTGCGCATCGAAGTTGCAAAATTACCTGTGTGTGCAATGTGATAACTCCTCCCTCCTTAAAAATCTGTGTCCCACAGATCAGAATGATAATCTAATAGGATTCGGATACACGTAGGGTGAGTTATGAGTATTATCTAGTGTGACAGAGGTCGTTCGCCTTCGTCGGATATAGACACAGATTGTCGCTAAAGTCACCATTAGAAGGAGTACTGTTGCATCAGAAGTGATGGACACAAGATTGTTATAGGGAAGGCTTTCTAGTTAGTCGACATTGTCTAGATGAAGTTTATGCAACTACTCCAGGTCCAATGTCATTTCATTTGCTGTAAAATTGCTATTTAGAACAGGGGGTAAAAGGTGGAAAGTTTCGATTTCCTTGTTGTTTATTTTGCCAAAGCCAATTCTTATTGTCATGAGGGGGCTGGTATTCTCGTGAACATTTACAGATCCATGAACATTGTATGAGATTAGTCTGAAACAGAAGGGATATTTTTCAAGTGAGACTTGTGAATTCTTTTTCCATTGGTAGTAGTGATAGTAACGCGATTATTTCTGGCAACTACTACCTTTGCGAATAAAGGCTTAGTTTTTGATTTTATTTGCTTTTAACAATTTCTCCGGGCTTGTAAGCTTTTGGCGGGGTTCTTCTGAGATTATGATTCTTTATTTGATTCTTTTGCTTGCGCAAAATCTCATGCTTAAGGTTTTCGTTTAGCTTAGTCCTAAAATCGATCAAGTGTTGGTAATTCAAACGTTCTGATCTTCCAAGAAAAACGTCCACCGGTTCCACCCTGGTCACGGAGTGCTATGTGTTATTATACCTATCCACAGCTACAGTAACAAGTTCTTTTGGCGAAATATTAGGATACTCTCGTTGAAGGCATCTGAAAATTTCTAATATAGTCGAATAAAGGCGTTCTACTGCACCATTTACCTCCTTTTTTTGCGGTGGCGTGAGATAAATTGATATATGAATCATTTCCAAAAATTTTTAAAACGATCGGGCTGATAAAGCTTCCCTCATTATCTAAGACTATAACTTTCGGGGCGGAAAAGTAATGAATTGTTTAAATAAGTTTATCCCGAAGATGTAAAACAGCATTATTTTTTATGTGGAATAATTTTGCGAATTTACTAAATTTGTCAATACAAGAGATGTATTTCTCGCCGCCAATTTCTAAAATGTCAATATGTAAAATATCGATTGGATATCGGGGTACAGGTGTTTCCTGTAATTCTGGCTTCAGTGGATGGCGATCATATTTACTAGTATTACAGACATCGCATGTTCTAGTGTAGATTTTAATTAGCTTACACATTTTTGGGAAATTATATTTTTCGAGTATTTGCTCTTTGTTTTCTCTGGAATTTTAATGCCATTGATTATGTTGGGATTAAGTTTATCTTTCAACGTCTGGATAATAGTCTCTTCGTTAATTTGCTTCAAACGAATATAATGCCTTTGAAAAGAGGGATGCGGTTGTTCGTAAGCGCTCACTTCTTTTCCTTCAGAAAAAAATTATTTGATTTCGAAATACATTTAACGGGGCTTCGCAGTGTGGAATGAGATCAGTGTTATCTTTCGCAGCACTATGTGCTGTTCCTGAGTCTAATGTTAGCATGTTAGCTTCCACTGGTAATCTGGACAGTGCATCGGCCACTACGTTAGTTTTCCCTGGTCTGTATATTAGTTCATAATTGAACTCCTCAATCCTTGCCTTCCAACGTTTGAGCTTAGCGTTATGATTGCTATTACTCAAGGCGAAAGTTAATGGCTGATGATCGATTAAATTTTTGATCTTCTTTGCGCCATAAAGATATGATCTTAGTTTATCCAGTGCCCAGACAATCGCCAACATCTCCTTTTCGTTGGTCGCGTAATTTTCCTCCGTCCTGTTAAGGGATCTGGAGATGTAGGTAATGGGTCGATCTTTACCAATCTCGCCTTGCGATAAAATTGCTCCAATCGCAGTATTGGACGCATCTGTTGTGAGTACAAATGGTTTTTCGAAATCAGGGAAAATTAGTATTTCGGAAGAAGTAAGAAGCGTCTTCAAATCGTTGAACGTCTGTTATTCAAGCTTTCAAGTTTAATCTCCTTTTTCTTCGACTGGTTGGCTCTTATTTGAGCGTTCTCGCCTCTCGTTAGAATGGTCAACGGTCTCGAAATTTTGGCAAAGTCTCTTATAAATTTTCTATAGTAAGACGCTAGACCAAGGAAGGATTTCAGCTCCTTTGAATTCGTGAGGGGTTTAATTTTACTTATTGCTGATATCTTTTCAGGAACTGGTAGAATTCCTTCCTGGGAGATAATATATCCCAGAAATTCAACTCGCGTCTTTAAAAATTTTGATTTTGAAGTGTTTACTTTTAAATTTGCGCTTCTTAGTTGGTTGAGAACGATTTCTAAATTTTTCAAATGTGTTTGTTCAGTTTCGCCTAAGATGATAATGTCATCAATGTAGACATAACAAAAGGTTTCAAAACGTCGTCTATCATTCTTTGGAAGATTGACGGTGCGTTTTTGAGCCCAAACGGAAGTCGAGTAATATCAAATTTTCCGTTTGCTGTGGAAAATGCGGTTTTTGGAATGTCCTCCGCGAGCATTTTAATTTGATGAAAACCCGACGTTAAGTCGAGGGTGGTGAAATATTTTGAATTGCCAAAACTAGCCAAGGTGTTTATTATATCTGGGATGGGGTACGTATCTGGGATTGTTACTGCATTGAGACGTTTAAAGTCGATTACAAGCCTATATTGTTTTTCGCCTGCAGAATTTGACTTTTTCGGAACAATCCATATTGGCGAATTGTATGGACTTTTTGAGGGGCGAATGATTCCGTCATCGAGCATTTGGTTGATCTGTTTTTCTACTTCCGATCTCATGTTAACTGGATATGGGGAGAATTTTGTATGAATTGGATCAGAGGAAATGGTTCTGATTTCGGCACGAACGCTTGTGTCGACTAATTCTTTATCGCTTACTGGACCAAAAATCGGCGAAAATTTATCAAGTAGGTGTTTCAAATTCCTTTTCGTTTGATTAGTCAAATGTTCGCAGTCACCTTGTTCAATACTGTTCACCTGTTTTGATTCCTTTGCTTTAAGAGGAATTTTTATGTTAGGTTTGATTACGAGTAAGTTATGTTTTCTATCTATAAGAGCCTCTAGTTCCTTCAAAGTGTCATCCCCAATGATGCCATCGAATGACACAAGTCCCGGTAAAACAAAGAAATCTAAAATTGTGCAATTACCTATGCTTTAAAAAAAGCCACTAACTTTTTCAGTTATAGATATTTGCCCAGCGGCAGATCGAATATTAAAGGGATTTTTTACAGGTTTGGCGTTAAAGACGATTTTGGGGGAGATGAAATTCTTGTTGGCACCAGTGTCCACAAGAAATTTTAGCACCTTACCATCCCGAATGGTATATTCTATGTATGGTACGCTAGAGAGGCGTCCATCATAAAATTTATATGATTTCCGCAGAATCATCAACTACGTTAGAGTGATCTTCGTCTAGTTGGTTTTGCCATTCTAGACCATAGTCATTCTCAAATTGATTGCCATGGGTTTCTTCAGATTCTTCATCTAACTCGAGATTGAATAATCCTTCTGATTTCCTAGGATAATTCGAAGAATCATTTGAACCCTTGTTCTGTGGAAACTGAGATGGTCTGTTAATATAGTCAACCTGACGGATCTGAATAGATTTGTCTATATCCATCAGAACTGGTGGTTTAGGCTGAGTTGGTTTGGGTGGTGGAACACTTGTGTTAGGTTGGTACCCAAACTTATTTTGGTAATTATATATTTGATTTCTATCGTTCACTGGTAATCTTTGTTTGTGGGGCTCGAATTTTGGACTGAAAAATTGATTTGCTGGAGCTGAGATTACATTACTTGTATTCCTGTTATGAATCTGAAAACTGCTAAAATTGAGGTTTTGAATCTCAAGACATGAAGTATAGGCTTCCGGAAGTGTTTGAGGTTTCTGTATTACCAGCATCCTCGAGATGTTTCCGTTCAGGCCTCTAATAAAAACGTCTAGTGCCCTATTCCGATAATTCTCGGTTAATGCCGAGATAGTCTCAGGGGAACGGTCCTCCGTTCTAAATTTGTTTATTATTAATGAGAGTTGATGGTTCACGGCTGCATTGAACTCAATTGTTTTATTCCTCTGGATCATAGAATGCAATTGGTGTTGCAGGGTGCAAACGTCTCGCTTGTCCGCATAATGGAGAGAAAGGCATTTTTTAATACAAGGCCACTCTTCGTCAAAGATGTTGTAGGAGATAAGGGTGGAATCGGCGGCACCCTTTATCTTTTGCCGAATGTGTCGGAGTATCGCCCTGTATATGGGTTTCTGTCGAACGATTTTGTAATCGTCAAGGATCATTTCGACACTGTGCACCCATGAAAAATACTCCACAGGGTTTCCGTCGAAAGTTTGGAGATCCTTCACACAATCGAAAAGTTTTTTATGCTATCCAAATCTTGTTCGGTTGTGGGGATCGTTGTATCCGATGGTACTGAAGGATTAGAGGTTTGGGACTTAAAATTTTCCTCGAGAGCAATAATTCGAAATTCTAATCGTTTTGCTAGTTAGATTTGCGAATTTACGGCTCCCGTAATCTCTCTCAAGGTATCTTGAATTCCCTCCATTATAGCTAAAATGCCGCGAAAGGATAAACTGTTTGTCACACAAAACATTAACTTTAACGTTAATAGATCCGTAAAAATTTCACACACAGTATTCACTTGTATCAAAACCGCGTTCACTTTTGCAACACTCAAGTTGGTTTACACAAATATTGACAATATCATGCGATAGCTACTTAAATCAATAGTAATACTTGATGAAATTTACTTTTAATTAATATATATTATTTCAAATTAACTTCTTATTTTGGTTCAATGGTTCAATTCCAATGTTACAAAAAAATATTTGACTTACATAAAAAAGATAGTTGTCGGCGGTTGCACCATTGAAATCTTCGAACAGTTCGTATGGCTCCTTTTTGGTGCAAACGTTGAATGCAACTAATTGTGATGCACTTACTGCGGTACGGGATCTGGTCACTATGAAACTGCTTCACAAGATTCTCCTTCCTCACTGTCAGGAACTTCGATGTGCAGGCGATTTCATAAAAGTTGTTGTTTCACGAACTCTTCCACGTAGGATCGTTAATATCCTTAAACTTTGTAGACGACTGTGTTCTCACGGGAACAGCTTCCTTATTTGCTCGGGCAGATCCGTGTTCTCATGGGAACAGATCTTTTATTTCGGCCGGAATTATGCTCTTAAGGGAACAATTCTTAATTTGCTCGGGCGCCAGCTACGACTTCTCCTTGTTAGTGAAGTAAAAACCACGAAGACTTTTTAATTCAAACGTTTTTATTTTTCATTTAAACAAGAATAGAACTCTTTCCAAATTGGGATGAATTTTATAAAACGAGGTCCGTTTGTGACCTGGCTAGTCTAACAACTCGATCGCAAAAGGCCCCGATTTATTCGAATCAATTTCTTATATATCTATCTTGTCTTCTAAACCCAAAAGCAATGAAATATTATAATACATAAATTATGGTCTTTAAAGTCTACGAAGGATCGTAAATTTCGATGATACAGGAAATTTACGATCGTTCTAGAGTTTTGAAATCCGAGATGCGGATAAGGTTTGTGAAATTTATTTAAACAAAGTGTTTTAGAAATTCATAAACAAAGTGATTTATGAATATAAGAAAAAAGGACAAATCGCTTGTGCGCCGATAATCAACACTTGAAGAGTTATTGAATAATGTATGGAGGGTTACCGTAACTAATTAAACGAGCTTAAACATTATTATTATTCATATACTAAATTAAAGTTACCACCTTAGCAATAATTAATTTAGGTTACCACCTTGAGTGCGCATGGAAGTTGCGAAATTACATGTGTGTGCAATGTGATAACTTCTATGATCGCGTGGTGTATGGAACGTTTAGCTTTACGGAAACGCTGAGGATGTACTTTCAGTTTATGTCTATTTTTATTATGTTTGATATATCTAGGCTCCAACTTAGTATTTCTAGGGTTTCTCATGTAGTTTTCATCTAAGGGTTCTTCTTTGTGGTTTTTGTTATGATACTCCATCTGCCTGGCTTGGCGTTTGTTGGTGAAACACGCTGGCTGGTTTCTCTTTATGCGCGGAGTGTACCGTTGTATTGCATACACGAACACACTCCTGAATAGGATTTAATTCAAGAAGGTTTTTGTCTTCTTCCACTTGTCGAATGAATAATGTGCGCAAGTTTTCGTTAAGAGTTCTATGGGCTACTTCGACGTCGGAATCACCCTTATGTTGATGCGGGGATGCAAAGTGGATTGTAATGTTATGACTTTTAAGCCTGTCAATAGTCTTAGGAGATTGAAAAGAACTTTCATTGTCTGTGATTATATGTCTAGGAAACCCAATCATATTGAAGGTTTCTAATAAAGCATATTTATTAGTATCCAATTGTCGATTCTTGATAGGATTTATGACTAAATACTTGCTAAATTTGTCAAAAATGATATATAAGGATGATTTTTATCCATGAACCAGATGTCAAGGTGGTATGTGTTGCGAACTAGAATATTTAACTTGTTCATTGTCAAGAAGAAGAAAAACTAGTGTTCATCGTAGTTTGCGGCGTTTTAGACTTCAACATTTTCTATGTACAGATAAAAGACGATCTCTACAATAAATACACATTTATTATCAATAAAGGGCAGTCGTTCTGGTAGCGTTCAAGTGTTCATCGTAGTTTTGGGGTTTAGAACTCAACATTAGTGGCGACCGTGACAGGACCCCGACAACGATGGATCGCTTGCGGAAAAATCGTGCTGTGCTCAGAGGAACTTTCACAAAAGCAGCTGGGGATTTCGAAACGTTGTTGCTAAGTGAGCACCCGAATGACAACAAAATTTTCGCAGCGTGGGAAGTTATTGAGCAAAGGTATGAAAAGTTGCTTGTTGCTAACCAGCAGCTCTATGAGGCGCTTCTGGATGATGCTTCCGAAGAGGAGTTGCAGACGGAGCTGAATGGCTGTCTCTCGTATGATACGAGATATTTTGAGACAAAAGGACTAGTTCAAAGTCGTCAAGCGAATGCTCACATTGCTGCGGAGTCGGCATGTGTAGGCGATTCAGTGAGTCAGGTGTCAAGTGCGGTAAGAAGGCGTAAATACAAGTTGCCCACAATTGAGTTTAAGCGATTTGGTGGAGAACTCAAAGACTGGCTGCCATTTTGGAGTCAGTTTTCCAAGATTGACGCTGACAATGAAATCGACGATTGTGACAAAGTGCATTATTTAGTGCAAGCGACAATCGCTGAAAGTAGAGCTAGACAATTAGTAGATAGTTTTCCTGCGACAGGTCAAAATTATGGAAAAATTGTTGAAAGCCTGAAGACTCGTTTTGGTCGTGAGGATCTTCAAATTGAAGTCTATGTACGTGAACTACTGAGAATTATACTGCAAAATTCAGTGGCGAAAACCAATTTTGATTTAATGTCGTTATATGACAAGTTGGAGGCTCATATACGAGCTCTTGATACGTTAGGTGTCACCGCAAATAAATGCGCAGCAATGCTGTTTCCGTTGATTGAATCCTGCATTCCGTGTCAACTACTGCGTGTGTGGCAGAGATCTGTCGATTTCAGTCTTAAATCGAATTCAGATGCTGGCGATTCCGCACCGATGGAGCAACGGCTTTCAAGTTTGATGGGGTTTCTCAAACGAGAAGTAGACAACGAGCAGCATCTTTCTTTAGCTTCGGATACATTTCAGAATTTTCATCCGAAAGAGCAGAATATGAAATCGAATAGGAGGGAAATCGTTCCAAGAACAGCAGCTGACTTAGTTAATTGTCAACATCAGCGGTGTATATTTTGTGGTGGTAGTCACCCCACAGCAGAGTGTCGTAAAGCAGATAGTTGGACTTTGCAACAGAAAAGACGGAGGCTGGCAGATCGTGGAGCTTGTTTTCGCTGTTGTCAGGTCGGACATCGAATACAGATATGTAAACTTGCCTTGAAATGTGAATTATGTGGGCAAGAGCATTGTAGAGCAATGTGCCCACCATCGTCGAACTCAACCACCAAGGCGAAACCAGTTGGGCAGAGTCAAACACTTTCATCGCAGGCAAACAACCAAGTGTTCTTACAAACCCTGCTGATACGGCTAAGAGGTGTTCATTCGGACAGGATTGTTCGAGCTTTGATCGATACGGGTTCACAACGATCCTATGTTTTAGGTGATGTTATCACAACTCTTGAATGTAAATTGAAGCGACGAGAAAAACTAGTACATTCTCTATTCGGTGGTTTGAACTCGGCTGAGCAGTGGCATAATGTATATGACGTAAATGCTGTGTATGACAATTCATCTTATAAATTTGAAGTTTTGGAGCAGGCAACCATATGCAATGACATTCTACTTAACACGGATGGTCCGTGGAAACTGGAGCTGGAGGAGTTGGGTGTTACCCTTAGTGACAGCAGTAATTCAGGGAGAGTGGAACTGCTGCTTGGAGCCGATATAGCAGGAAAGCTATATACAGGCAAAATATATGTTTTGCATTGTGGCTTGGTTGCCATGGAAACTATATTCGGATGGTCATTGATGGGAAAAGTGCCACATTCAATTGAGTCACGGGTGTGTAGTGCAACAATGAGTGTATGTTCACTTTTGAATAAAGACGCTACCATCACTCATTTATGGGAACTAGATGTTTTGGGAATTACTGATCCTCATGAGAAGAAAACGGAAGAGCAAAGAGCTCTCGATGCCTTGAATTTCTTCAAACAAACAATAACCATCGATCATGACAGTAGATATGTGGTTAGATTGCCTTGGGTGAAAGGTCATCCGCCATTACCTAGCAACTTTGAATTAGCAGGAAAGAGGTTGACGAGCACAATAGACAAGTTGCGAAGAAATGACTTATTGGAGGCTTATGATGAAGTATTCCAAGAATGGGAAAGGAGTAGCATCATTGAGCAAGTCATGTCGGATCATGATCGTGTAAATGCACACTATCTTCCACATAGAGCAGTTTTAAAGGAAAACAGTACGACAAGAATTCGTCCGGTATTTGATGCTTCAGCTAGGGAGAAAAGTAAACCCGCATTGAATGACTGTTTGGAAAAGGGAGTGAATCTCATCGAACTAATTCCGGTTATTTTATTACGATTTAGAAAATTTCGATTCGGAGTAGTTTCAGATATACGTAAGGCATTTTTGCAGATTGGCGTTCATGAAAATGATCGAGATTTTTGAGATTCTTGTGGATCAACAAGGATGGTACAGCTAAAACTTATCGACACCGTCGTGTGGTTTTTGGAGTTAACTGTAGCCCATTTTTACTTGGTGCAACAATCAATCATCACTTGGAGAGATCAACAAATGATGATGATTCGGACGAGACTATTTTGAGGCTTCGTAGTAGTTTCTACGTAGATAACTGCGTTACCAGTCTGCCTGATGAATCTTCTCTACACCAGTTTAGAAAAGAATCTACAAGAATATTGGCCACAGCTGCGTTCGACTTACGAGGGTGGGAGTCTACACGAATTGATGGAAGGGAAGGCGTATGCATTCCTGTTTTAGGCCTTATGTGGGTCTCAGGGCGAGATACGTTGTTTCTGAATCGAGACAACCTCAGTAATATCGTTAACTGCGCGAATGGAGTAATAACGAAAAGGACTATTCTTTCTGCGGCACAACGTGTTTTTGATCCCATCGGTTTTACTTGTCCGGTTTCATTGAAGCCGAAATTGTTGTTGCAGCAACTTTGGAAATGTTGTTTGAAGTGGGACGATCCTGTGGACGGCGATATCGAAGTTTTATTTCGAAGGTGGCTTGAAGGCTTGCGCTACCTATTGAACATTGAAATACCCAGGTGGGTGAATATCGATATATATGGAACTAAATACAGTTTCCATGTATTCTGTGATGCGAGTTCGGCTGCATATGCTGCGGTGGTATTTCTTCGAAGTGTAAAAGATGGCAACGTGGCGGTAAGATTGATTGCAGCCAAGGCCCGAGTTGCGCCAGTGAAACAAATCACGATACCGCGTTTGGAGTTATTGGCTGCTACGATTGGTGCTAGACTTTTTACTTTAGTCAGAGAATGTTTTCTTGGTGAACAGTTGGAGTATTATTTCTGGACTGATTCTTCTACAGTCTTATCATGGATTCGACGTGAAGAATCATGGGCAGTATTCGTAGGAAATCGAGTTAGAGAGATAAGGACCCTCACGACTGTCGAGTCTTGGCGTCATGTTCCAGGTGTGCAGAACCCTGCGGATCTTGCATCACGTGGATGTTTTGGGAAAACTTTTTTGGATAGTAGATGGTGGGAGGGACCACGGTGGCTGTATGATCCTCCTTCTTTATGGCCTGCAGAAGCTTGCGAGCAAGACGAAGTTGAAATTAATGAAGAACGAAGGAAGTGTCTTGTTATGATTTCGGTCGATTGTGGATCGGATTATTGGCATTTACTATATTTTTCGAAATATATGAAAACGGTACGTATGATTGCGTGGATGAATCGCTTCATATTTAATACTCGTAACCCGAGAAATAAACGTGGTGGAGAATTGACTACAGAAGAGACTGATATATCGGAAATATTTGTGTTAAAGACAATACAGAGTGAGTGTTTTCGCGACGAAAAATGTAAAGACTTGTGTCATTACACCCCTTTCGGGATGAGCATGGACTAATTCGTACAAAAAGTCGCATTTCAAACCGCGATGATCTTCATGACTTTTTATATCCGATAATATTGCCGAAAAAACATTTGTTAATTTCGCGACTAGTTCACGACACACATGTTAGATCTTGCCATGCGGGGACGGACATATTACTGAGCTTGCTCAGAGAAACATATTGGCTAATTGGTGGTAGGAGGGCTGTGCGGTCAGTGATATCTCGTTGCGTCGTGTGCAAAAGGTTTGCAATGAAACCAATAAGACTAGAGGCTCCATGTTTACCTATTGATCGTATGTGCGATGTAGCTCCGTTTGAAATTACAGGAGTAGACTTTGCCGGTCCTGTATATTTGAGAAATGGGGAAAAGGCGTGGATATGTTTATTCACCTGTGCGGTGTATCGAGCGGTGCACTTAGAGCTTGCCACGTCGTTATCTACTTTGTGCTTTTTGAAGGCTTTGCGTCGATTCGTTAGTCGTCGCGGACGACCGAAAATAGTTCATTCGGACAATGGAACGAATTTTTCGGGCGCGGCAAATGCATTATCGAAACTTGATTGGAATCGGGTGCTGGAATATGGAACCATTGAACGCATTATTTGGAAATTTAATCCTCCTGCAGCACCGTGGTGGGGAGGTTATTGGGAGCGAATGGTGGGACTTCTAAAAAGATTACTGAGGCGTACTTTGCTGCGATCATCACTTTGCTACGAAGACCTGCAAACGGTATTGTGTGATTGTGAGGCGAGCATCAATGCCCGACCTTTAACTTATATGCCCAGTGACGATGCCGGATTTGTCACTTTAACGCCTGCTATGTTCCTGGGACAAAGAAGAAGTCATGGAGTGTATGATTGTGATCTATTAGGTCAATCCGTCACTGACTGATCATCAGCGAGAACTAAGTGAGATGCTTCGGAGGCGTTTCCGAACCGAATACCTGGGCCGTGTTAGATGGCCTACAGATAGTAATCAACGCGAAACGGCTAATCCTATTGTTGGGGAAGTAGTCCTTATTGGGGAGGACAATAAAAAACGGTTGGATTGGAGTTTAGGACGCATTAAAGAAGTTATACGTGGAAGAGACGGTGTGGTTCGACTTATGCGGCTAGATACTGAAAAGGGAACGATTGTGCGACCTTTACAGCGTGTTTATCCGTTGGAGTGTAACCACGCTTCTGAAGAGTCGGCTAATACACCGGGTTCAAGTAATGACGGAGAAGAAGAAATCGAGGATACTGATAAGCAGAAGTCAGCAGTACCACAGTTATCCATATCCAGGAGTGGTCGGACGATAAAACAGCCAGCAAAATTACGTGATTTTTGTACATATATGAAAACTTTGTAAAAGTTCTCAGGTGGGAGGATGTTGCGAACTAGAATATTTAACTTGTTCATTGTCAAGAAGAAGAAAAACTAGTGTTCATCGTAGTTTGCGGCGTTTTAGACTTCAACATTTTCTATGTACAGATAAAAGACGATCTCTACAATAAATACACATTTATTATCAATAAAGGGCAGTCGTTCTGGTAGCGTTCAAGTGTTCATCGTAGTTTTGGGGTTTAGAACTCAACAGTATGTATGACGAACTTGGCTTGGGAGCTCAGGTTTTTTGAAGTTGAAGTGGATTACGTACGTACTTTGCTCGTTTGCAAATATCGCATGAGTTGATGTACAAAGTAACAAGTTCCCTAAGTCTCGGAAAATAATATTTGTTTATCAACGCTTCGTATGTTTTGTCTATTCCTTGGTGATTCGATTTTTGATGTATACTAGCTGTTTGTTCTTTATTTGATGTTTCCGTGCAATTGTGTAGTATTTTGGGTGCAGATACTATGCACATATTTATTTTTTTCGTCGTTGGGAGATGGAAATCTTCAAAAGATACCGAGTTGCTCCTGCTTCTCGGCATGTCGGATTTCTACCGACTAAAACCACCTCCGTTTCCTCCAAAAAATCTTTACTCCATAGTTCATTGCTTGCACTGTCCGTGTGCAATTATTTCCTGAAAGCTTGTTCATTTAAATAGTACTTCCCAGACGATGTATATCGGTATAAGGGATAGTACCAGTATCTCAAAAGTTTTATTCAGAGTTCAATATATCTAATTTTGTTTCACATTTGTAGCAGGAAAAAAAATATAAGCGTTCTTAAAAAAAAGATATATATATATATATATATATATATATAAAGGAAAAAGGAAAAAATAGAAAAAAGAAAAAAAAATTAAATTAAATTAAAATTTAAAAAAAAAATTAAAATTAAAATTAAAAAACAAATTGATAATAAAAAAAAACATTACCGTTCTTAATTATTCAAATTGAATTTTCAGTAAATGTTTACGTAGCATGATTTTAAATGTCATTATGTTACGCGCTTCTTTTATTGTTTGAGGTAGCTTATTGTAAAAATTTGATGCGGTGTTAATCGGATCCATCCTCAGGCGCTCTGTCCTAGCAAATTTTATTAAAATTTCATTTGCGTTTCTCATATTGTAGTCGTTTTTTCTCCCATTTATGTCTAGTTTCGTTGTTTTCATTTGTTCAATGTGTAAATTTTTAAAAATGAATTTTCCTTTTTCCATGTGAATCAGTCCGTCTACATTAAATTCTTGTGCTGTTTTATATACTTCAGATGTAGCGGTCATCCTTTGCAAGTTATATATGGTTTTGTATGCTTTAGTTAGTAGTCGTGACATGCTCATGAGGTTATTTTTGGTAGTTTGGCTCCAAATTATAATCCCGTATGTAATTCTTGAAATTATGTATGCATTTTTAATTTGTATTTTATTTTTAATTGAGAAATAGCTGAAACGATGGAGCAAACCAACGATAGCTGCTGTTTTTTTCCTCATATCATTTATATGCGGTGTCCACGCTAGTTTTTCATCAATTGTAAGTCCAAGGTATTTCATATGTTTAACTCTATTAGGATTTAATAGCTTATGTTTATCATATACGTTTTGAGTCAACAGTAGCGTATCTTTGTTAGGAAAATTTATGGCTGTTGCACATTTTTGAAGAGTATGGTTTTTGATTATATAGTCGATTGTTCTGGTTGCTATCTCTTGAAATTGCAGGTGAAATATTTTCTTACCCTGATATTTGATAACCTTTGGGTAGTTTATTTTCCTATCTTTAGGAAAATTTGTTGGTGAAAGTGGTTGATGGGTTTTTCAGTTGTATATATAAAATGGTGGTTATCTTCTAGAGCCGAATGTTGCGTTGCTACATTTGATTCATTATTATCTTCATTCGAAACTTGTTTTTTATTCTCGTCTTGCATATAATTGATTTGTACGCGAGACAAGGCATCTGCGACAACATTTTGTTTACCTTTAACGTGTTGAATGTTGAAATCATATTTGCTGATTCTCAAACGCCATCGTTGTAATTTACTATTTTCTTCTTTCATATTATCTAGGAAGGTCAGTGGTTTATGGTCTGTTGACAGAGTAAAACGCTTGTTAAATAAGTATGGTCTGAAATGTTTTAGATACCAAACGACTGCCTACAATTCTTTTTCAATAGTTGAGTAATGTATCTCGTGTTTGTTGAGTGTTAGAGATGCAAATGCTACTTGCTTTTGATCTTGCGACAATACTACGCCAATCGCATGGTTTGAGACGTCAGTAGTTACAGTAAAGGGTTTACTTAGGTCTGGATGTATAAGTATGGGTTCAGTTTGAATATACATTTTAAGCTTGTTCAAAGATGCTTTATAAGATGAGTCATTAAGGTTAATTTTTTTATCCTTCTGTAAATATATGGTCATTTGTTTTGAAATTTTTGCGTAATCGCGTACAAATTTACGAAGTTAGTCGCAAAAATCTTTTTATTTCCTTGGTGGTTTTTGGATTTGGAAATTTTTTAATAGCTTCTATTTTAAAGGGACTTGGTTTGATACCTTGTGGTGGAATTATATGACCTAGAAACTCCGTATAACGTGACAAGAAATTGGTTTTGCTCAATTGAATTTTGAAGTTTGCGTCGCGTAATGTTTGAAATTGTTACGTACCATAAACAAAATTCAAATTTTCTTCACGCTTTTTCTGCCCGAAATAACTAAATCATAGCAATACCTACCTGGCAATGATTATTTGAAAGTGTAAAGCTCGCCAAGTTCCGACAAAGCTATTCAAACGCGTCATCACGCTACAACCCACGGATCTTGCTCAAACTTTCGCGAATACGAGTGATCGATCATGCCACGCTACGCGAAAAGTAGCTTTTCGATGTTCGACGTGCCGGAAATGGTGAGTGAGTGTGAGGGAGTTGCGAATAGACGGTCGAACGGGCCGGACGTTTTTTTTGCGTGCGGTGTGGACAGAAAAAGAAAAAGGCTTGGAGTTTTCAAGCTGATGGTTTTTGGGGAGATCGTCCGAAAAACTTGATAAAGAGTGTTTTTATCTTGTGCAAGGAAAATTAAATCGACTTGGGCTCGTCCGGGACTGCTGTCTTGAAACAGCGACAGCGACATATCAGACATCTATAATTTACCAGAGATTTGCTCCGGAAAAGGAGTCCAATGGAAATGGGAAATCGGCGGCCGCCACAAGATTCCAATGAGCTAACTAAATCGTCGTCGTTTTTTTTATCATCAGTGACATAAATCATCACGAATCATCCCCAGCATATATCACGCAGAGTGGGTAAAAGTCATTTAAATCAAAAAAAAATTCTAGTTTTGTTGTATAATGTATAATCAAAAGGGTTATTCAGTCAATAAGTATAGTAATGAGCTTAATATATAAAAATGGAATAATATAATATAAAAAAAGTGATGTGATTGTTTTCTTTTGCATTGGTGACGCGTGTGCGAATGTGGTTCGTGGTTTCTTTGCTTTTCGTTTTCAAATATAACAACCCAGGACTCGGTGAGCTAGTCGGTGGAAACTAAAATGTTAAATCGGGACCGCCACTATGCGGTCGGCTTTGTGGCAGTCCCGGCGGCGCGGGTACGCGCGAGGCATCCGGGGTCGAGGAGCGTTCAAAATGGTGGGGCACTCGATCTCGGGTCCTCGGGTTTGTGCGTGTGGTCGGGATTGTGACAAATGGTGCCCAAATTATGGGACCTTTGCCATAGTCTTTTTTTACTTCGTTTCTATTCTACGGCAGTATATCTGCAAATTCTTTCGTGTTTCAAGTTTTCTTTGTAAATTTGAAAATCGTGTGATGATGTGTTAGCCGCGTGGTAGTTTGAGTCAAGTAAGCTTTTGCAGCACTTGTTGTCACTTCATATGTTTTGATTCTGTCGCTAACGATTCTCGAACTTATCTAAACCAACTTCTTCTTGAATTTAGTAAATTTTGGCTGAAAACTGGTAGTGTCGCGCGAATTGTTCGATTCATGGGTGAATTCCTTACACATGTATTTCGCAATTTGAGTGTTCGACATCCGGTCCCAGTACAAAATATATCAACGTAAAATCTGAAAATTACCCGTTCATACATCGCTGCTTTTGACGAGGAAACCAATCACACACTTTAATATCACAAATACTTAAACAAACAAAAAAATAAAGTACAAAACCAATATATTTGATCGCCCGGTTCATAAGCTCGTTAACTAACTTCTTTTACAGCCAGCTTAACAAGCATATCTTTCCTTACACAATGGCATCAGGTCTGAGTGACTTTGGGTCGCGTGTGAGAGTTAGGTGAATTAGGTTAAGTTACTGCGAAAGGTATCAATATACCAATATATATAATACTTACTTTACTTTACTCTTACTTTCTCTTGTAAAGTTGGTCGCTTTGCTAAGATAGATTAAGTATTTCCCTCCTAATATTAAGTAAGCATCGAAACCAGAATCTTAAAATTAAGATTATTACTTTAGTTTAAGTGTATACATATACGGTAAAAATCTACTTTTTCTAAATTTTGTTTATCGTTTTTGCAAGTTTCTGGCAAATTGTTTATACTTTTACTGTTTTGTTCCATATCTTTTTTGTTGCACGGTTGTGCAAGGCGGGCAGTGTTGAATCGCCAATGCCGTCAAATCAGTTGCCATTAAAGCCAGTTGCCATCAAAAAGGACCAGACGAATTTCGGACGGCACCGTGGCAACATCGAACCACTTATAGAAAAAGCAACCGTAATAAAAGTTTACCGTCTAAAAAAAATATTTTTTGTCTTTTGTTTTTAGTTAAATAAACCAAAAAAACTAACATTACCCACCTTAGACTGAAAGTGCAATGTTAAAGTTAAGAGTTGGAATGAAAATTATTTCCAGATGAAGTAAATAAGAGTTAGTCTCGTGAACTATCTGACACCTGGATGTTGTTGGGTTTTTTTTGCTCAAGACAAAGCAAAAATGATTAAAAACGCTCGTAAACGTTGACGACTGAGTAACTAAAACATTCGATATCTTATTAAATCCAAATTATAACAATAGTGTTGGAGCCAATGGAGAAAATCTACAGTGATATGTTTAATTAAGTAAAGTTTGGTTATTAACGTTACCTAACGTGTCATATTCTTGTTTCAGAGACCTGAGTCTTACCTATACTGTGATATGGGGAACATTCTCTAAGAATTGCAATCTTGGAGACAACAATCTACTTGACTCATGTGACTTTTAGCTGTACTAGGTTCTGCAAAAGCCGGATCCCCACAATAAGGGTGGGCGTAAACACCATTACTCTTCCTACAAACTCATTCACACTTTCTCTAGATGATGGTGATGATTCGTCAACTACAACAACTCTTTGCAATACTTGATAATGTCACACATACCGTCAAACGACAAAACATCCATACAACTTTAAACACAGAAACATCAGTCAGTTTCTAACCAATCTCTAAAGTTTGATAATTCAAAAAGCAAGATTTTAAGTAAGAGAGCATACGCAACCAATCTTGAAGAGTATTTTAATTAATTATTTCAAAATAGGTCATCAAATATAAAAGAAGTTTTTTGAGGCGGGAGATTTTTGTTGGCTTTGGACTGAACAGCTGGAAACTTCTACGACTCGACTTGTGCTTATTGATTCTGCGGGAGGACGAGTTTTTAGAAGTTAATAAATGCCGACTAAATTTTTTTCTCAGCTATCGAAAGTGATAAATATAAGCATCACCAGTAAGCGCCTACCGTCCTATGAATGTAGAGTCCTTTTTAGATGAAATTTAATCTTGAAAAAAGAAGAAGATAATTAGAGGGTTTCATTGGTTTGGTGTCATGACACCGAGCAAAGTTTTTTCGCAAGAGACAACGTGTAGCCCTTGAAACCGTCAACAGCAACGCACGAGAATCAACACAATTAAAGTTTTTACTGCCTCGAAAAAAATATTGCGAATAAAAAGCATTTCAAGGGGTTCATGCAATATTATATCTCAAAAAATAATAAAGCCACTATGGACAACTTTAACAATAATTGACTTATTCCCTCCTTCAAAAAAGGCGGAAACATCTAAAAAAAATCGAAATATTTAAAAACTTCCTACTTTTCTCACACCTAACTTTAAAATGGTGTTACGTACGCTTTTGCCCCCGAAGCCTCTAATGGCTGCGGGGTGGACGATTGTGCCCGGCGCTTGCCCGCGAAGAGGGATGGGGTAATTTTATGGTAATTTTTGGGCGCCACCTAGTCGTGCGCCGACAATCGTCCAGCGACCTAAACCCAGACTGGGATTTGGTTTGGGTCGCGACACTGAAATCTGAACTCGAACCCGAAACCAATCAAAACCGTGATGAAAACTTGGCCCGCGCGAGGCCAACAGAAAACCACAAGCCTGAAGGGAAACGGAAGAAAAATACCCAAAGTTTGCTCAGGCACACAAAGGAAACTCGCTCCACTTAGGCTTCACACTCTTCTATATTCTATTAAATCACACACGGACAACTTAAAGATAAGCTTAAACTACTTACTATTTACTTTTTTACAATTCTCCTCCTCGATCCAAATGAGTCAACCCAAATTTCGCCTTCGACGTCGCCTCCTGCTTTTTGGTAACCGTGGCCTGCTTTTTCGTGTCCGTCTCCAATTCTGCTTTTCGTATCCTCCTCGTTCCGCGCGTAGTCCAATTATGCCCCCATTTTCTTTGTTCCCAGCTCTATATATTGGTTCGGTCTAACGGATCAGCTGGTTTGCGGAACAATTCCAATCCCAATTCTGGTTTTAGAACCACTTGTGTTGGACTCACTGGATTTGGTCGAATCAGCTGTCTGCGCACGGCCATCTTGGCTTTTTCGCCACCAATGATGTCACTACGACAGTTCCCAGTGACAGCTCGCGTATGTTGTTATTGTTTACATTGGTTCTGTCGCGAGTGTTTGTGTCCCCAGGCGCTGTTGCTTTGGCCGTTCCGCGCGAAATAAGGGCCTGAGCAGGGAGTCTTGCCGCAGATGGGTCCTGTCGCCCTTGAGCCGATATCTGTGATGAACCTTGCCGAATAAAAGCAGTGATTAAACGTATCAGAGACGTAACCTTTCCAGCTCGATCCCAAAGTGCAGGTGCTAACAAGCATGAGAATAAGTTCCAATATGGTTCGGGAATGGCAGTGGTACCCTCGCGGATCTCCAACAGCAACGATAGCATTCCCGTTCGCTGTATCTACAGCTGCTGCTGGATTGTCGGTAAGAATTTTGTATTTAGTATTTGATCCTATGCTCGGGATGTGTTTTAGTCGTGTGTTGCTGTTGTGGTGATAGTTGCGATTCGCGGACGCTCAATGATTTCCTCAGGGATTTCTCGGTGATGTTCTCCTTAACCTAGTGACCATTTATCTTTTACTTACCACTATTGAACTAATTCCTATTCTCTACTTAATTCGACCATTCTTGCATTCAATGATGAGTTTATATAATCCAATTCTTCAATTAAAATTTCTATTTACTTCAATTTCTTACACTACTCTACGAGCCTCAGTGGAGTGGTGTTTGCGCTATTTACGTTTGGCGGGTGGCTTGGGTTAGACCTGCAGGCCGTTTGACCAGAGTCCTGATTGGCTTTTGACTTTAGTCAAAGTCAATCTGGACTATTTTTTTTAAATATATAAACTATTCGGTCGCAGCGGAATGCGACCGTAACAATGGTTGATTTCAGAGCAAAGTTGTGTGGGAATAAACGTGCGTAATATAATTTTCGACAAGAAAGAATTGGTTAAAAATTTTAAAATATTCAACCCGTGCTGCGAAATAGCAATAAATATGAAAAATAGGGAAAAAGACTTTTCTTATTTAATTTTTTATCACGCAGAATGCATTTAGGACCTTCCTAGAAAACCTGTATAACATGATGAAACAATATACAAATTTCATCAATATTGGCTCAGTAGATTGCCCATAATAATTGTGCAGTCTTCATTTATTTAAAAGAATTCTAAATTTTCGAATGCTTGCATGTCAGAAACTTAAGCTTATAGGGGACATATCCTAGACGATACCCGAGTATCGCAACATTCCATAATTCTTCATAAACTTTACCACAGCGAAATTTGTTTACCTTGGTACTCTACTGCAGATCAGGTTGCCGCACATCTGCAATTAGTAAGAACTTTGCGCTGGGAAAATAGCTCAGCAAAGTTTGAAGTTAATCTTCCCACGAGTGCAATAAGCTGAGCCATAAATAGAAGATTATAAAAGACTTTAGCATGTAAGCAATAGTTGAAGTCGCTATTTGTCAGTCGTTTGGATAGCAATAAATATTTTTTTATCGCTTCGAGCAGTTTCAATGTTTAATCGGCGCAGTCGGTAGGATCTTAGTAAACGACAAGATCCTTAAACGAGCAATTACAATATTAAATAATTTAAAAAAGTTTTAAAAGTGAAATTCCGAACCACTTCAAATCAGTGGATCCAATGTGCTCTTTTGAAAAAAAAAAATCAAAATTAGTTAATAGTTCCTTCTTAAAGGAAGTGAATTGCCCCTCTTGGTAAACTGTGTATCGACGCGGAAAATAAAATTTTCCAAGCGAACCCAATCACGATTTCAAAATTCCTTCTAAGGATACTATCTTGAAATATTGGAAGAAAGTCCTCGAGGACGAAATGGACGCACAAACTGTTCAACGTCTGGCGGCCGCCTTAGAAAATTTTCCAGCCCTAACAAACACAAACAACCGAACTGCACAAGCGATAAAGGCTATTAGGTACATCAAAGAGTTCAACGGCGACAAACACCAACTAACGCAATTTTTGAGTGTAGTTGACACGCATTTCGATGGTTTAGATACCCCTTCGCAAGCGGAAACTTGACGATCTATCTACAACGTCAAAGTTCCTGGCCGAGCGAAAAAGCTTCTCTTAAATAATCCACCTGAATCCGGGAACGATGCAAAACTTCTACTTGAAAATCACTTCCGACCAGCAGCTAATCACAAGGATATTTCGAAAAGGATTAGTAATCTTAAAGGAAGTTCAATTTTAGATTTAAGTCAGAAAACCAAAGAGCTTGTTCAACAAATAAATTCATTTTCGACTTATGAGGCATATACAAATGCAACTAGAAATACTTTAAATGCCACTCTGATAAATCGAATTAGGCAAATTCTTGCTGTAAACTTGTCACGTAATATAAAGGATCTGTTTGACCCACATAAAATTAAAGATATTTTTTATTCGTACATTGGATATGATTACCATAATTTAGATAAAGGCCTTACAATACACGCTAGACGACATGGAGACCATATTTCAAATTCTAAAAATAAAAATCCTATTCAAAATTTTCCACACAAAAATCCTGCATATCGTTTTAATAATTGCCAGCGCCCTGTTTCGTAACAATATAGACAAAATCGTCAATTTCACCAAAATGAATATCGTCCCTAGCAAAATCAATCCTTTCCTCATCAGTCGAGAAGAATGCCTACTGAGCTTTCGGGTCAACAACCTGAGCCAATGGACGTAGATAAACTAGTTCATAGTGAAAAATCTTCAAATTCAACCTTTGAGAAGGTTCATAACATTGAACCAGAGTTTTTTCTCCTATAGGCCTCGGATACAAACTTTATATAAATTTGACTATCGATAATAATAACTATAAGTCCCTTATTGATACTGGCTGCACAATGAGCATTATAAACCTTAGAAGGGTAAAGTATGGTAAATTTAGAGGATATGAACGGGTGGAAATGAGATTACAAACCATCAATAATGTGGCTAATGAAATGGTTGATAGAATTATTACCAGCATCCCTAACGAATTCAGTGTTTTTTTTTCATGAAAGAACACTTGTCAAAGTGAATTTTTAAATTATGGTTTGAAAGTTGTTGAAAAACAAGTGAGAGGGATTGTGTACGAGATCATATCCCTAGGTTGAATTTCCAGTGCATCAAAACGAGTTATCCACTGCTGGCGGAGTTTCTTCTCCAACTGACATCACTGCTAGACCGTTATTGTCCGTTACTAAGCCAGTATTGCTCCGACCAACACCGCGTATAGACCGGGTATCATTTTTATCTCGTGTAACCAATCAATAAACGCAATAAATGTAAAAACTATCACGTTTCATTTAAGGGAATCCCCAAAATTTTGGTCCGTCGAGCCGGATAAACGGTGCCGATATCGGTTACTCGCGTGTTCATGTGTATTAATTATCAAACAATTTATAATTAACTCAAAGAAAACCAACGGTAATACCTCACGCATATATATAGTGTAGTACAATTCAAAGCTTAAAAGATTTCAGAATAGTTGCCACAGTTAAGGCTTCAATCATACTTGACCCACGAAATTGTGCAGCATTTTTCGCCGTTTAAGCTACGAACAATTAAATTTAGTTCGATCGCGGTTGCGGCATTCTAGGCTCTTTACCTCCACTGGTAACCGAATTAGCCAGTAGTTTAGTTATGGAAATAATTTTTCGAAGCCCAGGATAAGCGGAAAGGTCTGATTGCTAGATCTTTCATTAGTTTCTCGAAACTCGGTGCTTTCGAAATGACCCGAGGAGCATGCAATACACGGTTGGAGAATTTGGAAAAGTATTGGTCTGCTTATCAAAAACACATACAGACATAATTAAAACCGCAACACCCACTGACAAGGAGGCAAACTATTTTAAGAGCGACGATTGGAGCACTGTTAAGGAGCTGTATCTACTCAAGAAGGGAAAATACTTAGATAAACTTGAGTCTTACGATAACCCTCGAGATTCACTCAACAACTCAATTACGCCAGTTTCTGACAGCCAATTCAATCATCAACTCCCATAATTGAGTTATCGAAATTCAGTGGAAGGTATGAAGATTGGATAAACTTCCGGGATCTCTTCAACTCGCTTGTTACGTCGAATTCAAGTATTACTAATGTAGAAAGACTCCATTATCTGAAGTTAAGCGTGACTGATGAACCAGCTCAATTACTAAATAACCTTCCTACAATAGCGGATAATTTCATGAGAGCTTGGAACATACTCATCGAGCGGTATGATAATAAACGGTTACTCGTTTCTGCTTAAATCGCTACGCTGTGCAGCTTTCCTTCCATTTTAAAGGAATCATTCGCAGGTCTCAAGAGCTTACTACATAATACGACCGATGCCGTGGGAGCACTCAAGACCCATGAAAGACCCGTGGAACACTGGGATGATTGGCTGATTTACATTACGGGTCAACGCCTGGACACTCAATCCCAACGAGCGTGGGAAATTTCACTTGGAGCAAGCACGAATCCACCAACCTTTGGTCAGCTCACAAGTTTCTTCAGCACTAGAAATCGAACTTTAGAATCTCTAGATCATTCGGAGCGATTACGTTCTCCAGTGAATTCATCTAAAGCATCGGCTCCAGCTTGCACCTCGTCAGCGACCAAACCATTTCGCTCTATCAAACCTCGTTGCATCTCGCAGAACGTTGTTTCATCAAAGACGCTACCATACACACACACTTGTTGCTTCTGCCAAAAAAGCATTTTCTTGCCTTTTGTGAAGCCTATAAGTTAATCGCAGTGAATCAACGCAAGGAATTTATAGCTTCGCATAATCTTTGCTTTAATTGCCTTGGTGGTCATCTAGTTAAGGACTGTCACTCGAATAAAGTCTGTCGTGAATGTCGTGGTCTTCATCGTACGCTGCACGAGTTTATACCAGAGAGATCCAATTATCCGGGGACTACAGTCAATACTCTAGTCACTCAAATGGTCACCAGTTTCGCAACTCCAGTCTTGCTTGCAACGGCTGTTATTCAAGTCTACGGACACACTCAGGTTCGAGCACTAATCGATCCTTGTGCAGAGAGCAATTTTATATCAGAAAACTTTGCTCAAAAACTACATTTGACTCGTCGTTCAGCATCGTTGCCTGTCTCCGGAATCGGAGCCAATCCATCAAGCATTTCTCGTGGAATCGTGGACATCATCATCACACCGCACCTACCTTCACAGAATAGATGTCAAATGGCTGCTCTTATCCCTGCTCGATTCACCGAATACATACGACCTCCTCGTCTAATGCATCAAAACTGGTCACAGCTGAATGGCTTAGCATTAGCAGATTCTAATTTTCACTCAAGTGTATCCATCGAGATACTGCTGACACGGAAATCGAGAAAATATTTCGCCAAATTACAGTACATCACGACGATCAAAACCATCAACGAACTCTACAGCGTATAAGCACCGATGATCCTGTTTCGGAATCTTGTTTGACAACTGTCACCTATGGACACGCGCCTGCACCGTATCTGGCGTTACGTACTCTGAAGCAGCTTTCTCAAGGCGAATCTCATCGTTATCCTCGTGCTGCTTCAGTGCTAAATAAAAATATCTACGTTGATGATATTTTCACGGGAGCTGACGATATCGGCGCAGCTCTATCTGAACCGCAGGAATTAATTAACCTCTTTGAGGCGGGCAGGTTTCCACGTCGCAAATGGGTGTGCAATGATTCTCGACTGTGAAAAAATCTTTCTTCGGACTGGATAGCACCAACACCTTCAAAAACCTGGCAAGCGAAACTGGAATGCTTGGGTTGAACTGGCAACCTGATGCAGATTCATTCCCCTTTCGACTTTTTCTGCCAAACTTCAATCAGATACCAACCAAGAGGACAATTCTTTCTACTATTTCAAAACTGTTTGACCCCTTGGGTTGGCTTGCTCCAATTAACATAGAACACAAGGTGTTTATGCAGAAACTTTGGTTGCTAGGTATCGGATGGGATGATCTTTCACCAGACAACGCTAAACACCGCTGTCAACGATTATATGACAAACTGCAGGACATCAACTATATATTCTTACCACGCTGGTTAGGATTTACAACCAATTCGAAACTCACCGAACTTCACGGCTTCGCAGATGCATGCATATCTGCCTATGCTGCATCACTCTACTTGCGAATCTGCACGTCTGAAGGCACAATTCAAACCACTTTAATTGCTTCAAAGAGTAAAGTGTCTCTTTTTAAGAACAAAATCTGCGTTGTCTACTTAGACGACATACTCACTTTTTCAACCAGTCTACAAGAGCATATTGAATCTGTTGGGGATTCCCTTAAATGAAAAGTGATAGTTTTTATATTTATTGCGTTTATAGATTTGTAACACGAGATAAAAATGATACCTGGTATATACACGGTGTTGGTCGGAGCAAGACTGCCCTAACAACGGACAATACCGGTCTAGCAGCGGTGTTGGTTGAAGAAAAAACCCCGCCAACATTGAACAACTCGTTGTGATGCACTCGCATTTCAACCTAGGGCTGTAACCTCAAACATTTCCGCCCGCCTTGGTTCTATGTTGAAGCGATGATGCCGCCCGAGCTACACTTGTAATCTCCGATATTACACCTGTCGTCCGTCTTAAGGGGGAAGAATCCTTCTAAGGCAATCGAACCTTTGAAAAAAAATTTTTATTTTATTAAGTACGCGACACCGCTACGTATAATATTATTTATACGTGGTGTGCGAACTAAAACTTCGAACCCGTCCTTAACTAAAATAAAAAATAAAAAGTGAATTGCATCCGTCTAAAAGGGCCAGTCACTTTAAAAACACAAAACTAACGAGAAAATTGTTAACACCTTTGAAAAAATCAATAAAAGACGTCACAAGTCTTTTCAAAAAGTTCAAACAACTAATTAGCCATGGAAGCCGATCGTCCACAACAACTTCAACTATCCTTCGAGGAACTCCTGAAGGAAGCTCGAAGTCTACCAGTCTACAACGGTAACAACGCAGAGTATTCCCTCAATACCTGGATAGATGAAGCCCACATAATCCTCAACCTTTCACAGCCTGGAGACCAGCACACGTACATTTTTAGACTCATCATCAACAAGCTTCAGGGTCCTGCTCAAAATGTAGTCCAAAAGATTTCAATTCCGAACTGGCAGAATGTGAAATCCTTGCTGATATCAACATTTGGCCTAAACGAAACGTACAGCACAATTGTCAATCGAATTCATTCGGTAAGTTCCAGCATTAGAAATATAAGTGAAATGTATCTTAAGCTAGATAGCTTTTTAAATCGTTTAAATACTAAATATTTACAAGACGCTAATCGTGCATTACACGACGAATTTAATCCAGTACGTAATGAGAGTTTAGTGCTAAATAAATTTAAATCTCTCTTACTGGAGTAAAAGGAGAATACTAATTGCGAAAAATTTGATAGTGGTAGAAGTTCGTATCGCCGTAACCATAACAACAACAACTATCAGCCGCGAAATAATTCAAATAATAATAATTCGTGTAATTTCAATTCAAATAGGAATCCACCACGGAACCGCTCAAATCAGGATTACCATAATAACAATTATCGGCGCAGTAATAACTATCATGCAAATAACTACCGTCAAAACTATAATAATTATCGCTCCAATAACAATAACAATTACAACAGACCAAATAATCGTGCTGAACCAATGCAGCTAGATAACTCCGCGAGGTACAGAAATCGTCAAAATCCAAACATTGAACCAATGGACGTAAATTTTCAAATAGCAGCCTCGGAAACCCTCTTCCAATAATTAATCTAACCATCAAAAGCGAAGTTATCCCTGTACTTATAGATACAGGAGCGTTCACTTCGAATATTGGTTTAAATTGCCTGAAAAGTTCTCCGAAAATTCAATTCAATACTTCCCTTCCAATATTTGGCCTCTCCGGTACATGCTATGTAACTCATAAAGTAAAATTGGTATGCCCAAAGAATTTGAACTACCTGAAACATATCAAATCTTGTGGAACGTTATGGACTTCCGAGATAAACAATTTAAAGCAATAATCGGTCAAAACATATTATACCCATTGAATGCAATGTTAAACAATGGAGAAGGATATCTTGAATTGAACAATCGAAAATGTTACTTTAACTATGCAGTTCCTGTTGAAATCTGAATTAAGGCGAAATCAAAATAATTCAGTAAATAAGTTGTTCGAAAATTTAAATAGTGAGGAATCTTGTGCTTTGAATAAAACCCTCAGGGCATATGAGGATATATTGTACAAAGAAGGAACGAACCTGACCTGTACAACAAAAACAAAGTACAAAATAATAACCAGTAACAATAAACCACTATATTCAAAAATATACCGTTTTCAACAAATTCATGAACAGGAAGTTAATACCCAAATCAACGAAATGCTCAAACAGAAAATTATCCGACCTTCAATTTCACCCTATAACGCCCCTATCTGGGTAGTCCCATGGAAAATAGATAACTCTGGTAGAACCAAATGGCGCATAGTCATCGATTAAACAATGAAACGATTGACGATAAGTTTCCTATTCCAAATATAGAAAGTATATTTGACAAATTAGGAAAAGCGCAGTATTTTACGACTTTAGATTTGGCGAAAGGATTCCACCAAATCGAGATTCTGGAATCCGATCGTTACAAAACAGCCTTTTCCACTTCATAAGGACATTTTGAGTTCAACAGAATGAACTTTGGACTGAAAAACGCACCTGTTACGTTTCAGAGAATGATGAACAAGGTTCTACACGAACATATAAATAGAATATGTGTTGTCTACCTAGACGGCATCCTTATTTTCTCTACTTCACTCCAGGAAATGGAAGCAAACATAAGGATAATATTTCAGACACTTCGGAAATATAGCTTAAAAATTCAGTTCGACAAATGCAACTTCTTTGCAAAACAAACAGAATATCTCGATCATATCGTATCTGTCGACGGCATCAAACCTAATCCTGATAAAATAAAAATAATAAACAATCTTAAAGTCCCAAATACTTCAAAGAGAATTAAATCTTTTCTTGGCATCATCGGTTACTACCGTAAATTCATTAATAATTATGCTAAAATAGCAGCACCATTGACCGATGCCCTTAAAAAAACTGATGAAATAAATGTCAACGACACCAAATATATTGCAGCATTCGAGAAATTAAAATCTCTGTTGACCCGTTATCCAATTTTACATTATCCGAATTTTAAACAAAAACTTGTTTTAACTATTAATGCATCTGACATAGCGATTGGTGCAGTTCTTTCTCAGCAAGGACACCCTACCTGTTTTGCGAGTCGTACACTGAACAAACACGAACACAACTACTCGACCATTGAGAAGGAACTCCTCTCAATTGTATGGTCCACTCAATACTTCCGCCCATATTTGTACGGTGTAAAGTTCGATATTCGTACCGATCATCGCCCTTTGATTGGGCTAAGTAACTTGAAAGAGCCGAATAGTAAATTGCAACGTTGGAAAATTAAGCTTAATGAATATAATTTTGATATACAGTATCTTAAAGGCAAAGAAAATAAAGTAGCCGACTTCTTGAGTAGAATTAATGCCGATAGAAATGAAATAAACGTAAATACTAGACAAAATATCAATAATATCCGATGACGAATCAAATGTAGCAACAATATACTTTGGGGAAGAAAGGCAGAACGACTTTATTCCGATCAAGGAATGCATTGTGAATACTTCTAAAACGCAAATAATAATTGTCCAGAAAAAACATAATGAATATAAAAAAATTCATAAAAATCGGAAAATATATATCGAAAAAACTGATATTAGCCACGAATCAAAATTACATGACATACTACGACGCTACATGCCAGAGAAAGGCAGAATTGGCATATATAGTGAATTAAGCGATTCAGAATATAATAAAGTACAATAAGCAATCATCAGTTTATATTCTAAGAACAATAATATTTCATTTATAAAATGTGCATACAATGCAATGGACATTACAAACGAAAATCAATGTTTCAAAATAGTTCAACAGATTCACGAAAAAAGCAACCATCGAGAAATACTTGAAAACTATCGTGAACTAAAAAATAAATATTTTTTTAAAAATCTGTTCGTACTTATAACAAAGTACATCAATAATTGCGAAATATGTAATTCAGCAAAGTATGATCGCCATCCCGTAAAACTTAAATTTAAGCTCACCGAAACTCCGAGTGATGTAAACCAAATCATACATATTGATGTCTTCTAAATTTGTAACCGTCAATTAACTACAACAATTGACAAATTTTCAAAATACCTATACACAAAGGAAACAACCGATAAAAATTCAATTACATTTTTAAATTTAATCCGAGAACGAAACGCACACTTGCGGAAGCCGCAAAAAATCGTTTTCGATAGCGAATTTAATGTTGTAAATGTTCGAGATTACCTTCGTACTGAAAATATCGAGTACCATTTTTCGTCAACACAATCTCACACTGGTAACTCTGATATGAGCAGATGCCATGGTTCTTTAAATGAACACATTAGAATCATAACATTAACAAATCCTGAACTAAGTATTTCCGAAAAAGTGCTAAAAGCTACTGAATATTACAACAATACAATACACTCAACCTCAGAGGCCAGACCCTTAGAAATACAACAAGGCTTACATCGCAAACAACATGTTCACCAACAACTTCTTTCAAAAAAACAAAATCGATTGACAAAACATAATTGTAACCGCGAAGACCCTCAAAACATACCTCACAACTATGTTTGTATCAAAAATCCTGTTAACAAACGTCATAAAGAACAACCAAAATACCTCAAGCAAAAAATACTCCAAATTTCTGAATACAGTATAATCCAAGATAAGAAAAATAAACATAATAATAAAATCCACCCTTCACGTATAAAATGAACCAAAAAATACTATAATCCAGATCCTGATCTAATATCGGAATCAAAAGTAACCAAAACAACCCCACCAACAAATCCTGAACTTGATACAACAATTACATCTGAGCAACAAAACAAAATCCATCAGGCCCTAGACCAAGGACCGCCGAAAAATCAAACATTAATTTCCAAATTCGGTATTAACATAACTAGAGATGATATCAGTACGCTAAAGACAGACCAATGGATCAACGATCAAATAATAAACTTTTATTTCAATTTAATTTCGGAACGCAGTATCACAAATCATCTGCTACCAAAAGTCCATTCCTTTAACACATTCTTCATGTCATGCCTTTTAAAATCAGGTTATAATTCGGTCCGTCGATGGACTAGAAAAATTGACATATTTTCTTTTGACACAATACTCATTCCTGTTCATGTGAATAAAAATCATTGGTGTTTAGCAGTCATCAATTTCAAAAATAAGACCATACAATATTTCGAATCTTTGGGAAACCCAGACAATCAACTTTTAAACGCATTAGTCAATTACATGGAACTTGAATCCTCCAAAAAACAGCAGCCATTGAATTTAAATTTCGAAAAGCACAACGTAGAAAACAGCCCTCAACAAACAAATTCCACTGATTGTGGAGTATTCACCTGTGTTACAGCAGAATACGTAGCAAGTGAACTAACCTTGAATTTTGCACAACAACACATACCATTCTTCAGAAACAAAATCATTCTTGAAATACTTCAAACGAAATTATTCCCGAAAGCTTGAAACAATTTAATTTTGGAGATACATTCACCACGCTACAAAATTTCCAAACTTATTTTGCTTGCCACCGTTTTTTTGACAATCAGAACCGTTTTCGCTGAAATAACCATCGAGAACATAAACACCGAGTCTGGGATAATCCTAATCAAAAAAGATCCCATCCACATAATTCAAGATTACCGACGAATTTACCATAAAATAGACCTCAAACAATATGAATCAGCATTGGAACTAATTACTCGAGAAATTACTCCTAATCCCTACATTATCGATGCTATAAAAACAATTAAAGTAGAGTTAAAACTACTTCATTTCGATTACTTTACAAATCGAAATATTCCATTAAACCCACTTAAAATCAATCGTCACAAACGTGGACTAATTGATCCCATCGGAAAAGTCTATAAATTTCTTTTTGGACTAATGGACAACGATGATTTGGAACAAATTACGGAACACTTAAAAGAGATTGATACAAATAATCATAACATCATCGACTCCTACAATAAACAAATCCAAATCAACATTGCTTTTAAAAATAATCTGGACACTATTGTACACAACATAAACCAAACAAATAAGCTATTTAAACAGCTTATGAGCGACATAAACAATACCACTAAACACATAAATATAATTTTGATTAACATGCAATTAACTCATAGTCTTGATCTTATTAAAGATGAACTAGAGAAAATTATCGATAACGTAAACTCAGCTAAAACAGGTGCTATGACTAGATCAATTTTGACACATAGCGAAATTTAATCACACAAATTATCAATTGATGAGCTTAAAGAGATCACATTAAATGTATTAACTAATGATAGAACAATTATCTTTATAGTCAATATACCAGTGTTATCGCCACCATTACTTTCTTATTATGTTAGAAATATTCTTAACAATAAATCAGAATTATTGGACATAAATATATCAGAAGTAGTATTATATCATGGTAACTATTTTCAAACGGAAAAACGCACTATATCATTAAATAATCAATTACTTTGTAAAACATTCAAATGTCTTATAAAACTGAAACCATATAGCAATGTAGAAGAAATTGAAAAAGGTCTATTACTAGCAGTAAATGGAAGTGAGAAATTAATCAAAATTGTAATGAAAAATTGTATCCACTAGATGGAACTTATGTTATTGGATTTAGTAATTGTAAACTGCACATACATGGGAAACTCTACACGAACGATTTAAAACAATTTCAACAGATATTGATTTTAGAACCTGTCAAAAATATATCAGAATATAATTACACTATTAGCCTCGATGATCTGCAACTTGCAAACTTTAAAAACTTGAAGAAATTAAATTCGAACATCACAAAAATATACTCACTACGAGTTCCATTCTTTTGCTTATAATTATACTCATTTCTTGCTCATTTGCACTATATTTTTATTGCAAAAATAATGTTAATTCTTTCAAAATAAATATCAATAAAATAATTTTTGAGGCCAACATTGATCATGAGGAGGGAGAAGTTACACCTGTAATCTCCGATATTACACCTGTAATAACAAATACTACACCTGTAACCGATTCTGACATTTTCCCCTATTCCTAAACCACGTACATCTCTTTTACCATTCCTTCCACAAAGTTTATGAGTCATGTAATTATTAATGTTTATATGACTCATCTATTATTCCAATTCCATTTGATATAAACAATCAAACCCATTATGCTCAGTGATGACATAATTGGATTGATTGAATCGAAATCATTATGATTTAATTGATTCTGCAAATCTAAGTACCTCAAACATAAATAATGTCAAAGTTTGAATGAGCTGTGGACAATGAATTGACACAGACCTCTTAAGTAGATTAAAGAAGAGTGCGAGGTTTCATGAGAAGTATCCTCGCATGTAAGAGTTAGTCGTAATTAAAGATCACGCGACACTAGATCGCAAAATATAAATATTTAAAAAAGATAAGTTTTGCGTTTGGTTTTCTCTAATCCGAAGTACGGAATATATATATATATATATATATATATATATTCCTTTTTTGTTTTAAATATTTGCAGAAGCAAATATAAAATTGGCACAGTCGGTAGGATACGCGTGCGTTAAGGAACGTCGGTATTTCAATATCAAAACGCGTATAAAGATTTTGCGAATTATCGCGACCGCCGCTTCGGAAGTGAAAAACAAAAATGCAAAGCAGTTGTAAACAGTGCATTGTGCATAAATACAAGTTACTTGAAAGCGTGTTAAGTTACAAATCACGAAAAAGTTTCGTGGAAAATTTTTGAATAAGTGAAATAACCCCGAAGACAAGCAGCAACAAGTCAGAAGAAAGCAGAAGAATCGGAGGAATCAACAAGAGAGGAACCAACAGAACTCCAGGTCAGACTGTCAACTACATTCAACCTCCAGGAATAGGACTAAGGTCAGGATGTTATTTTCCCAAAATATAATTTTCATAACCTGCAGTGATTTTTAACGTAAATTTATCTATTTTTTTTTAAATATCACAAATAAATATACATATACATTTATACATATATATACATAGATTTTATCGTTTCCTTCCTTCTTTACCGTGTAAATTTTTTTGTAACATATACTAATATTGTGTTGACTCCCAAAAAGTAAACTCAAAGGACGAACACTAATTCCGCCCAATTCCGTGTTATGTGCAATACAGAAAACGGTTCGGAATTCGATTTAACGGAATATATCGCACCTGCTAGACAGCAATCTTCCGCCTTCCTTCGGATATCGTGCAAAATTTCTTCATTGAACAAACCTCTAATCAAAACAGTTCCAATATGCTATCCCTATCCACTTAAATATCTAAGTAAAATTCCCGAATTTAACGGAGACTATCGAGATCTCCAGAATTTCGTCGATCTAATAGATAAAGTTTTCCCTTTGCTTACTAGATATCATCAACCCTCGCAAAGTATTTTTTCGGATCAAATAAAGTCCAAATTAAGAGGAGAAGCCAGTTGGTTGGTTGGTTGGTTGTAGTGGCAGCCCCCTTTGTCAAAAGGCGGCTCACTTAGGCCAAGATAGGCCCATTGTGATACCACATTTTAATAGGGAGCGGCACTAAAACCTGTTGGGTGACGAGAACCATTTCGATTCTCGTATGAATCCGGCGACGCAGCTAATGTTCAAATCAGCTACTTCCGTGAGGCTGTCCAGGAAGGGTGAGCCTAAGGTTTTCATGCGTTTCCTGGACAGTGCTGGGCATTCACACAGAAAATGTTGGATCGTTTCCTCCTCCTCCTCCGATCTGCAGCTGCGGCAGAAATCGTGGAAAGGGACACCCAGTCTTTCTGCGTGTCTGCCAATGAGACAATGTCCCGTCAGTACGGATACGATGAAACTTAATGTTTCACGGCTCGTGTTGAGGAGCTGCTTGGTGCGCTTTGAGCTCAATGCGTGCCAAGTTTGCCTGGTTGTCCTGCAGGTTTCTTCCAGCAGCCAGGCCCTGTTCGCAGCCTCTATATAATACTGCTTGAAACTTAGCTTGACGGAGGCCAACGGATGGCCGACTTGGGGTGTTAGTGTATAATCCTGGAGCTCAGTGCCAGCTCTAGCTAGGGCATCAGCTTCGCAGTTCCCAGGTATATCACTGTGACCCGGCACCCAGCAGATAGTCACTTCACAGTGAAGCGACATCGCGTTCAGTAGTGTGCGACATTCCAATACAATTTTGGATGAGGTATACACGTTGGATAATGATTGGATAGCAGCTTGACTGTCGGAGAAAATGTTGAGATTTCTTATAGAAATTTTCTGATTTCTCAGCCAGTCCACTGCCTTATGTATTGCGATGACCTCTGCCTGAAAGACACTGCAGTGATCTGGTAGCCGGAAGGATAGTCTCAGACCTAGCTGATCAGAATAAACACCACAGCCAACTTTTCCATCCATTTTTGATCCATCAGTGTAGATGTCGACCGATTCCTGTGTCCTATTTCCTTCCATGATCCAGTCATCTCTGCTAGGGATGACGGACTTGAAACTGTGGTGGAAGCAGGGAATCGGAGGAGTGAGGTCTACTTTCCCTGGCGTTGGTCCATCCCTCCTTAATATGGTGGAGTGGCCGATATTCCCATCACGGAGAAGCCAGAGAAGTGATCGAAATAAATGCTCACAAAACGTCTTGGGCAGAAATTAAGACAACGCTAATCCAAAATTTTGGAAACAGATTAACTACCGAAGAACTGTTCGATGAAGTGCGAGCATCTCAATTTAAAACGAATAGTGCTGATTTTTAAAATGAAATAAAAAGTGTTTTTAGAAGACTTAACATCAAGTCCAAACAGACCCTTTAAGACGAAGCAGCCATACATAGCACTATTCAATCAAATAAAGCTTCTGCAGTGATAATTTTTCAAAATATACTCCCAAAGCCAATGCCATTGTCGAAATCCCAGCAGTCTTGAAGAATGCATTAATATTCTTCACGAATGTAGCTACGCATTCCCAACTCCAACAACACAAAGTAGAAATAGTAATTTTAATTCAAATATAAACCGAAATTTAAATTTAAACAGAAATTTTAATCCAAATCAAAACAGGAATTTTTCATTTAGGCCTAATAACAGCTCAAACTTTTCCCAAAATAATAATCACAATCAACCTCATGATTTACAGCGTGGAACTTATAATGGACCACTTCGCCGAAATTCCTACTCTAATAATCAATATATAAATAATAGAAACAAAAATAATAGTAACAGTTATCGTAATTTCCAATTCAATTATAATAACAAGGGTAATCAAAATCACAATAACAACAATAATACTCGACATAATAATTATAGACCTTTTGACAATTAAAGGTATAATAATAATAACTGGCAAAATCATCATTCCAATTGTCCCAAGCCTGAACCGATGGAAGTAGATTTTATAAGTAGCAAGAAAGAGAAAAAATTCCATTCGGAAAATTTTCGATCTCGTGCCTCTAACACACATTACCCTATATAGTTGTAAAACAAAAACTTTTCCTTTAAAATTTATAATAGACACAGGAGCCACACATTCGATTATAAATCCAAATTTATGTAATCCAAAATGGAAAATAAGTCTCGAGACGCCAATCAAGTTAAAAACACTGAATCATACAGCAGAAATAACAGAAAAAGTTAGAATACCTTTATTCGAGGAGCTTGGCGATAGTTCAGATAGAGCTGAATTCCTTGTTTGCCATTTTCAAAATGAAAACAACGGTCTTATAGGTAATAATATCCTACTCAAACTTGCCATAACCATCGATTACAAAAATAAGCAACTAATATCTAATCACAAAATAGTTCAAATTCATTTTGACTCACAAACATATATGAACAAAGAACTTTGTAGTCCCAGAGGACACGAGTACTTGGATATGAATATCCCTGTGAAAGAACATTGTTGTCCCAGAGGACACGAGAACTTGGATATGAATATCCCTGTGAAACAAAAGAATATATATATATATATATATATATATATGTATATATATATATATATATATATATATATATATAACAATATATAACAAAGTAGAGATAATTCGTTCATTGTAGAAGAAGGCATCTACGATGTTCATAATTTCACTGTTTGTGCTAAGGTCAGAAAGTTGAAGGACTCATGCATTACGAATAAAACTCTTGAACCTTTAGAAATCGAAGAGGTTGACGAAAGAAACTTCAGCATTATTGAAGAAACGAACAGAGTTCAAATTCTAGAACAAATAAGATGTAATCACCTGAATTTCGAAGAAAGATCTTCACTTATCAATGTGATAAAAAACTTCACTGATATTTTCTATGATGAAAGTTCAGATATTACTTTCACAAATCAAATAAAACATAAAATTTGAACAACTGATAGTGTTCCAATCTTTTGTTAAGCTTATCGTTATCCTTACATTCATAAGGAAGAAGTTCAAAGCCAGATTCAAGAAATGCTGGATAAGAAAATATACCGCCCTAGCAGTTCCCCATATTCCGCACCAATATGGATCGTACCAAAGAAGGCCGATGCCAGTGGAAAAGCTAGATGGCGATTAGTTATCGACTACAGAAAACTTAATTTAGTCACAATTGACGACAAATTCCCCATTCCGAATATTGATGAAATTTTAGAAAAATTAGAAAATTGTCAGTATTTTACGACCCTCGATTTGGCAAAAGAGTTTGACCAGATTGAGATTGATGGAGCAGATATTCATAAACAGCTTTTAGCGTCGAAAACGGGCACTACGAATTTTTGCGAGTGCCTTCTGGTCTTAAGACGGCCCCAGCAACATTTCAACGGTTCATGAACCAAGTATTGAGCGACTATATAAATAAAATATGTCTTGTTTATCACGATGACATTATCATTTTCTCAACTTCTCTTCAAGAGCACATGGATTCTCTTCGCAAGATTTTTAAACGATTGAAAGAAGTTAATTTGAAAGTTCAAATTGATAAATCCGAATTTCTGAAACGAGAATCTGAGTTCTAAGGACACATTGTGACTCCAGAAGGTATTAAAACAAACCCCAAAAAGATAGAATGTGTAAAAAATTTCCGATTCCAAAAACTAGCAAACAAATTAAACAGTTTCTTGGTCTTACCGGTTATTGCCGAAAATTTTTTAAAGACTATTCCTGTATCGCTAAACCAATGACTAAATATTTGAAAAAAGATGCCAAAATTGATATTTCCAACCCAGACTTTTTAAACAGTTTTAAAACTCTCAGAACCATGCTAATAAATGATCCAATTTTACGGTACCCTGATTTTAACAAAATTTTCACTCTCACAACAGATGCCAGTCAATACGCACTTGTTGCTATACTCTCTCAAGAAAACCATCCCATTTGTTATGCTTGTCGCACCTTAAACGATCACGAAATTAACTAAAGCACTATCGAAAAAGAGTTACTAGCCATAATTTGGGCAACTAAATATTTCCGCCCGTATCTCTTCGGCAGAAAATTTATTATAGAAACCGATCATCGTCCATTGACATGGTTGTTCTCAATAAAAGAGCCAAATTCCAAACTTGTCAGGTGGCGTTTAAAACTTTCAGAATTTTACTATACTATTACTTTAAAAAAAGGAACGAAGAACGGTAACGCTGATGCTTTATCGAGAATTGAAAAACCTGAGATAAATTTTGCGAAGGAAAATGAAGTATCCTCTAATATCCCTACTAGAAATTTCGCGATAAATGTGTTCAAAACACAAATCATCTTAATTAAATCTAATTCAGGGTCTCTTAGAAAGAAAAATGAAAAAATATTCGGTAAGTCCAGAACAATATTTTATATAAAGAACCTGGAAGAAGAAACGGCAATAACTTTACTGAAATGTCAATTTAACCCAAATGGACTAAATGCCATACTGATTGAAGATGAAGATTTCTTTAAAAAGTTAAAGATCATACGTTGCACAAAACTGTTAGAAGATCTTAAAGGTGAAGAAAGAATTTTCGACGAAATAAGGAAAGAACATTTGAGAAATAATCATCGTGGCATCGATGAAGTAGTTATGGAACTCAAACAAAAATATTTCTTCCCTGAAATGAGAGAGCGCGTAAGTCAATTTACAAAAAATTGTGAAGTCTGCAACTTAGAAAAATATGATAGAAATCCTATAAAGCAAAAATTCAAGATAAAAGAGACACGCCATTCCCCTAGGGAAGTCATTCATGCAGATGTATTCTACAGCTTTGATAAAACGCTATTTCTAACATTCATCGACAAATTTTCGAAATTCGCTCATGCGATAAAAATTATCGGCAGATCTTGGACAGAGTTTAAGAGAGCTACTCTCCAATATCTAAGTATTGTTGGTCATATAAATAAATTAGTAACAGACAATGAATTAGGAATCAAAGCTCTCCCCCTTCAGGAATTTTTCAAAGAAGAACAAATCGAAATTCACTTCACTTCAAACAATAATCATACTTCAAATGCAGATATAAATAAACTCCACAATACAATTAATGAGCACATGCGTATTTTGAGGCATGATCCAAACAAAGATTTTGATACAGTAGAAGAAAAGATTTTGAAAGCAGTGAAAGAAAAAAATCATCGCTAAATTAAATCGTAACAGAGAAGATGTAGATATTAATGAAGGACCAATATTTCTAAAAGAAACCCGAGGTGGTAAAAACCATGCAAAATTCCGTAAAGTTAATGCAAATACACTAGATGAAGACCATATAATAACGAATACAGGCCATAAATATTATAAATCCCATTTCAGGAGAAAGAAAAAAAAACAGGATAATGCAAATCCCATCATCAAATCAAATTTTAGGAAAACCAGAATTCGCAAACAATTGCAAAGTACCCCAAGTCAAACTTTAAAAATAGATACTACCCTAACTGAGGAGCAGAGACGCGTAATCGAAAAAGCAGTTAATGGTGGAACCCAAGAAGAAATCCTAGTATCTCGATATAATCTTAATATAACTAGGAGCGATATAAAAACCTTAGTTAATATTGCTTGGCTCAACGATCACAAAACTCCCAAAAGTTCACGTAATGAATACATTTTTCATCCCTTGTCTTTTGAAACATGGTTTTAAAGCCGTTTCTAATTGGACCAAAAACCTAGATTTATTTTCGTTTGATATAATTGTTATTCCTGTTCATGTAAACCAGATGCATTGGTGCATGGCCTCAATTAATTTCAATGAAAAATCAATAAAATATTTTGATTCTTTGGGAAACCCTAATCCTTCTATACTGAACTTGTTCGAAAATTATCTTAGATAAGAAGCTTTTGAAAAACGCAAGCATTTATCTGATACATCCATATTTATAAAAGAAAGCGTTAATAACACACCGCGTCAAAATAATGGAAGTGATTGTGGAGTATTCAGTTGCATAATCGCCAAATACTTAAATAAAAACAAAGAAATCGACTTTTCTCAAGAACATATACCATTCTTTAGACAGAAAATGATTTTTGAAATTGTACAATCAAAACTATTATCGTATAAATTAAATCCCTACCTTCTCTTACTAACGTATAACTCCCCGCAGAGAAATCATTTGGACGATATCGAAAAGGTGTTATTTGCGAGTAAGTTAGGCATATTGTCGAAGAATATTCTTGATACTAGCGTTCGTAGAATCCTTAGAAACTTATCAAAATATCAAAACCTCCGTAAGATCCTATAAAGACATTATCATTATCATGCTTTTGATCCCTCAACTTTCAAATGTATTATATTCAAAAGTACTGGCAGAGTCTATCCCAAACAATCAAGGAAAATCCATTGTTTTATCCTCAAAAAAAATACTGACACACACAATATTGTATATGAGTATCCCGTAAAAAATCTTTGTAACAACCCTGTTATTTTAAGACACATATATGTTAATAATATCATGAATTCAATGCAACCTGTAATAAATAAATTTAAAATATAGAAGAAATAAAAGAAATAGATACTGGTATAGTTTTCACCAAACCTTTAACAAAGACGAATGTCACTCATAACTGTAGCAAAGTAATATAAATATTATAGGAAATTACTTAATCAATTTAAAGGATGTAGTATTGTTATGTAAAATAAAACTTTCAAAAATAATGAGAAGAAAATTTACGATAAAGTCATTTTAACCAATTTTGTAACAAAAACCAAAGGACAATAATTGAAATAACACTTGAAGATCTATACCTATAAAATGTAAATAATAGAAAACTCTTGGATAAATTGAAATATAAAAGCCATAATCATAAGTTTATCAGTTTTGGGATAAATTCAATATCAATTTTTTGCATTATATCAATATTAGTCATAAAAATATATAAATACTGTATGAGGAGATATTAATGTAAAAATTCTGTAAACATAGAACTTGTTTCGTCGGAGCCTCAATCTAACGGTGATATCCAATACTACACCTGTAACCGATTCTGACATCACAACATCATTTTTCCCTATTCCTAAACCACGTACATCTCTTTTACCATTCCTTCCACAAAGTTTAAGAGTCATGTATTTATTAATGTTGATATGACTCATCTAATATTCCAATTACATTTGATATAAACAATCAAACCCGTTATGCTCAGTGATGACAGAATTGGATTGATTAAACCGAAATCATTATGATTCAATTGATTTCGCAAATCTAAGTACCTCAAACATAAATAATGTCAAAGTTTGAATGAGCTGTGGACAATGAATTGACACAGACATAAAATCACTTTTAGTAGTTGCAAATAAGATCATTTTAATCTAAACAACAGCAGCCCATAAATAAGATACCGTATTGCAGTATAAGCGAGTCTAAGTTTTATTCTAGAGTGAAGAAGATTGTTCGCGGTAGAATCAATAAAAATTGTTTTACATCAAATTAATAAAAAGTGTTTTACATTAAATTGAATTTAATAAAAAGTGTTGTCGAAATAACAAAATAGTGTTTTTCATTTTATTGTTTCAAAGTGGCAAAAACATAACTCCCGTAACGACGTACCCGAGTTCCGCTAGTGTTAGTGAGGCTCGGTGTCTGTCCGAGGCAACAAGCACAGCTTGACGATAGGACGTTTAAATGTTGAAGTAGCTGTACGAATCGTGACTACCCGTATTTTGCCATCGTCACCTGGATGCACTCCTATGACTCGAGAGCCAATGAGATCTATACTGCATCGTCGAAATCCCAGCAGTCTTGAAGAATGTATTAATATTTTTCACGAATGTAGCTACGCATTCCTAACTCCAACAACACAAAGTAGAAATAGTAATTTTAATTCAAATCTAAACCAAAATTTAAATTTAAACAGAAATTTTAATCCAAATCAAAACAGGAATTTTTCATTTAGGCCTAATAACAGCTCAAACTTCTCCCAAAATAATAATCACAATCAACCTCATAATTTACAGCGTGGAACTTATAATGGCCCACTTCGCCGAAATTCCTACTCTAATAATCGATATATAAATAATAGAAACAAAAATAATAGTAACAGTTATCGTAATTTCCAATTCAATTATAATAACAAGGGTAATCAAAATCACAATAACAACAATAATACTCGACATAATAATTATAGACCTTTTGATAATTAATGGTTTAATAATAATAACTGGCAAAATCATCATTCCAATTGTCCCAAGCCTGAACCGATGGCAGTAGATTTTATAAGTAGCAAGAAAGAGAAAAAATTCCATTCGGAAAATTTTCGATCTCGTGCCTCCAACACACATTACCCTATATAGTTGTAAAAACAAAAACTTTTCCTTTAAAATTTATAATAGACACAGGAGCCACACATTCGATTATAGATCCAAATTTATGTAATCCAAAATGGAAAATAAATCTCGAGACGCCAATCAAGTTAAAAACACTGAATCATACAGCAGAAATAACAGAAAAAGTTAGAATACCTTTATTCGAGGAGCTTGGCGATAGTTCAGATAGAGCTGAATTCCTTGTTTGCCAATTTCAAAATGAAAACAACGGTCTTATAGGTAATAATATCCTACTGAAACTTGCCATAATCATCGATTACAAAAATAAGCAACTAATATCTAATCACAAAATAGTTCAAATTCATTTTGACTCACAAACATATATGAACAAAGAACTTTGTAGTCCCAGAGGACACGAGTACTTGGATATGAATATCCCTGTGAAAGAACATTGTTGTCCCAGAGGACACGAGAACTTGGATATGAATATCCCTGTGAAACAAAAGAATGGTCTATATTTTGTTTAAGAACAACAAAGTAGAGATAATTTGTTCATTGTAGAAGAAGGCATCTACGATGTTCATAATTTCACTGTTTGTGCTAAGGTCAGAAAGTTGAAGGACTCGTGCATTACGAATAAAACTCTTGAACCTTTAGAAATCGAAGAGGTTGACGAAAGAAACTTCAGCATTATTGAAGAAACGAACAGAGTTCAAATTCTAGAACAAATAAGATGTAATCACCTGAATTCCGAGGAAAGATCTTCACTTATCAATGTGATAAAAAACTTCACTGATATTTTCTATGATGAAAGTTCAGATATTACTTTCACAAATCAAATAAAACATAAAATTTGAACAACTGATAGTGTTCCAATCTTTTGTTAAGCTTATCGTTATCCTTACATTCATAAGGAAGAAGTTCAAAGCCAGATTCAAGAAATGCTGGATAAGAAAATATACCGCCCTAGCAGTTCCCCATATTCCGCACCAATATGGATCGTACCAAAGAAGGCCGATGCCAGTGGAAAAGCTAGATGGCGATTAGTTATCGACTACAGAAAACTTAATTTAGTCACAATTGACGACAAATTCCCCATTCCGAATATTGATGAAATTTTAGAAAAATTAGAAAATTGTCAGTATTTTACGACCCTCGATTTGGCAAAAGAGTTTGACCAGATTGAGATTGATGGAGCAGATATTCATAAACAGCTTTTAGCGTCGAAAACGGGCACTACGAATTTTTGCGAGTGCCTTCTGGTCTTAAGACGGCCCCAGCAACATTTCAACGGTTCATGAACCAAGTATTGAGCGACTATATAAATAAAATATGTCTTGTTTATCACGATGACATTATCATTTTCTCAACTTCCCTTCAAGAGCACATCGATTCTCTTCGCAAGATTTTTAAACGATTGAAAGAAGTTAATTTGAAAGTTCAAAATGATAAATCTGAATTTCTGAAACGAGAATCTGAGTTCTTAGGACACATTGTGACTCCAGAAGGTATTAAAACAAACCCCAAAAAGATAGAATGTGTAAAAAAATTTCCGATTCCAAAAACTAGCAAACAAATTAAACAGTTTCTTGGTCTTACCGGTTATTGCCGAAATTTTTTTAAAGACTATTCCCGTATCGCTAAACCAATGACTCAATATTTGAAAAAGATGCCAAAATTGATATTTCCAACCCAGACTTTTTAAACAGTTTTAAAACTCTCAGAACCATGCTAATAAATGATCCAATTTTACGGTACCCTGATTTTAACAAAATTTTCACTCTCACAACAGATGCCAGTCAATACGCACTTGTTGCTATACTCTCTCAAGAAAACCATCCCATTTGTTATGCTAGTCGCACCTTAAACGATCACGAAATTAACTATAGCACTATCGAAAAAGAGTTACTAGCCATAATTTGGGCAACTAAATATTTCCGCCCGTATCTCTTCGGCAAAAAATTTATTATAGAAACCGATCATCGTCCATTGACATGGTTGTTCTCAATAAAAGAGCCAAATTCCAAACTTGTCAGGTGGCGTTTAAAACTTTCGGAATTTGACTATACTATTACTTTAAAAAAAGGAACGAAGAACGGTAACGCTGATGCTTTATCGAGAATTGAAAAACCTGAGATAAATTTTGCGAAGGAAAATGAAGTATCCTCTAATATCCCTACTAGAAATTTCGCGATAAATGTGTTCAAAACACAAATCATCTTAATTAAATCTAATTCAGGGTCTCTTCAAAAGAAAAATGAAAAAATATTCGATAAGTCCAGAACAATATTTTATATAAAGAACCTGGAAGAAGAAACGGCAATAACTTTACTGAAATGTCAATTTAACCCAAATGGACTAAATGCCATACTGATTGAAGATGAAGATTTCTTTAAAAAGTTAAAGATCATACGTTGCACAAAACTGTTAGAAGATCTTAAAGGTGAAGAAAGAATTTTCGACGAAATAAGGAAAGAACATTTGAGAAATAATCATCGTGGCATCGATGAAGTAGTTATGGAACTCAAACTAAAATATTTCTTCCCTGAAATGAGAGAGCGCGTAAGTCAATTTACAAAAAATTGTGAAGTCTGCAACTTAGAAAAATATGATAGAAATCCTATAAAGCAAAAATTCAAGATAAAAGAGACACGCCATTCCCCTAGGGAAGTCATTCATGCAGATGTATTCTACAGCTTTGATAAAACGCTATTTCTAACATTCATCGACAAATTTTCGAAATTCGCTCATGCGATAAAAATTATCGGCAGATCTTGGACAGAGTTTAAGAGAGCTACTCTCCAATATCTAAGTATTGTTGGTCATATAAATAAATTAGTAACAGACAATGAATTAGGAATCAAAGCTCTCCCCCTTCAGGAATTTTTCAAAGAAGAACAAATCGAAATTCACTTCACTTCAAACAATAATCATACTTCAAATGCAGATATAAATAAACTCCACAATACAATTAATGAGCACATGCGTATTTTGAGGCATGATCCAAACAAAGATTTTGATACAGTAGAAGAAAAGATTTTGAAAGCAGTGAAAGAAAAAATCATCGCTAAATTAAATCGTAACAGAGAAGATGTAGATATTAATGAAGGACCAATATTTCTAAAAGAAACCCGAGGTGGTAAAAACCATGCAAAATTCCGTAAAGTTAATGCAAATACACTAGATGAAGACCATATAATAACGAATACAGGCCATAAATATTATAAATCCCATTTCAGGAGAAAGAAAAAAAAACAGGATAATGCAAATCCCATCATCAAATCAAATTTTAGGAGAACCAGAATTCGCAAACAATTGCAAAGTACCCCAAGTCAAACTTTAAAAATAGATACTACCCTAACTGAGGAGCAGAGACGCGTAATCGAAAAAGCAGTTAATGGTGGAACCCAAGAAGAAATCCTAGTATCTCGATATAATCTTAATATAACTAGGAGCGATATAAAAACCTTAGTTAATATTGCTTGGCTCAACGATCACAAAACTCCCAAAAGTTCACGTAATGAATACATTTTTCATCCCTTGTCTTTTGAAACATGGTTTTAAAGCCGTTTCTAATTGGACCAAAAACCTAGATTTATTTTCGTTTGATATAATTGTTATTCCTGTTCATGTAAACCAGATGCATTGGTGCATGGCCTCAATTAATTTCAATGAAAAATCAATAAAATATTTTGATTCTTTGGGAAACCCTAATCCTTCTATACTGAACTTGTTCGAAAATTATCTTAGATAAGAAGCTTTTGAAAAACGCAAGCATTTATCTGATACATCCATATTTATAAAAGAAAGCGTTAATAACACACCGCGTCAAAATAATGGAAGTGATTGTGGAGTATTCAGTTGCATAATCGCCAAATACTTAAATAAAAACAAAGAAATCGACTTTTCTCAAGAACATATACCATTCTTTAGACAGAAAATGATTTTTGAAATTGTACAATCAAAACTATTATCGTATAAATTAAATCCCTACCTTCTCTTACTAACGTATAACTCCCCGCAGAGAAATCATTTGGACGATATCGAAAAGGTGTTATTTGCGAGTAAGTTAGGCATATTGTCGAAGAATATTCTTGATACTAGCGTTCGTAGAATCCTTAGAAACTTATCAAAATATCAAAACCTCCGTAAGATCCTATAAAGACATTATCATTATCATGCTTTTGATCCCTCAACTTTCAAATGTATTATATTCAAAAGTACTGGCAGAGTCTATCCCAAACAATCAAGGAAAATCCATTGTTTTATCCTCAAAAAAAATACTGACACACACAATATTGTATATGAGTATCCCGTAAAAAATCTTTGTAACAACCCTGTTATTTTAAGACACATATATGTTAATAATATCATGAATTCAATGCAACCTGTAATAAATAAATTTAAAATATAGAAGAAATAAAAGAAATAGATACTGGTATAGTTTTCACCAAACCTTTAACAAAGACGAATGTCACTCATAACTGTAGCAAAGTAATATAAATATTATAGGAAATTACTTAATCAATTTAAAGGATGTAGTATTGTTATGTAAAATAAAACTTTCAAAAATAATGAGAAGAAAATTTACGATAAAGTCATTTTAACCAATTTTGTAACAAAAACCAAAGGACAATAATTGAAATAACACTTGAAGATCTATACCTATAAAATGTAAATAATAGAAAACTCTTGGATAAATTGAAATATAAAAGCCATAATCATAAGTTTATCAGTTTTGGGATAAATTCAATATCAATTTTTTGCATTATATCAATATTAGTCATAAAAATATATAAATACTGTATGAGGAGATATTAATGTAAAAATTCTGTAAACATAGAACTTGTTTCGTCGGAGCCTCAATCTAACGGTGATATCCAATACTACACCTGTAACCGATTCTGACATCACAACATCATTTTTCCCTATTCCTAAACCACGTACATCTCTTTTACCATTCCTTCCACAAAGTTTAAGAGTCATGTATTTATTAATGTTGATATGACTCATCTAATATTCCAATTACATTTGATATAAACAATCAAACCCGTTATGCTCAGTGATGACAGAATTGGATTGATTAAACCGAAATCATTATGATTCAATTGATTTCGCAAATCTAAGTACCTCAAACATAAATAATGTCAAAGTTTGAATGAGCTGTGGACAATGAATTGACACAGACATAAAATCACTTTTAGTAGTTGCAAATAAGATCATTTTAATCTAAACAACAGCAGCCCATAAATAAGATACCGTATTGCAGTATAAGCGAGTCTAAGTTTTATTCTAGAGTGAAGAAGATTGTTCGCGGTAGAATCAATAAAAATTGTTTTACATCAAATTAATAAAAAGTGTTTTACATTAAATTGAATTTAATAAAAAGTGTTGTCGAAATAACAAAATAGTGTTTTTCATTTTATTGTTTCAAAGTGGCAAAAACATAACTCCCGTAACGACGTACCCGAGTTCCGCTAGTGTTAGTGAGGCTCGGTGTCTGTCCGAGGCAACAAGCACAGCTTGACGATAGGACGTTTAAATGTTGAAGTAGCTGTACGAATCGTGACTACCCGTATTTTGCCATCGTCACCTGGATGCACTCCTATGACTCGAGAGCCAATGAGATCTATACTGCATCGTCGAAATCCCAGCAGTCTTGAAGAATGTATTAATATTTTTCACGAATGTAGCTACGCATTCCTAACTCCAACAACACAAAGTAGAAATAGTAATTTTAATTCAAATCTAAACCAAAATTTAAATTTAAACAGAAATTTTAATCCAAATCAAAACAGGAATTTTTCATTTAGGCCTAATAACAGCTCAAACTTCTCCCAAAATAATAATCACAATCAACCTCATAATTTACAGCGTGGAACTTATAATGGCCCACTTCGCCGAAATTCCTACTCTAATAATCGATATATAAATAATAGAAACAAAAATAATAGTAACAGTTATCGTAATTTCCAATTCAATTATAATAACAAGGGTAATCAAAATCACAATAACAACAATAATACTCGACATAATAATTATAGACCTTTTGATAATTAATGGTTTAATAATAATAACTGGCAAAATCATCATTCCAATTGTCCCAAGCCTGAACCGATGGCAGTAGATTTTATAAGTAGCAAGAAAGAGAAAAAATTCCATTCGGAAAATTTTCGATCTCGTGCCTCCAACACACATTACCCTATATAGTTGTAAAAACAAAAACTTTTCCTTTAAAATTTATAATAGACACAGGAGCCACACATTCGATTATAGATCCAAATTTATGTAATCCAAAATGGAAAATAAATCTCGAGACGCCAATCAAGTTAAAAACACTGAATCATACAGCAGAAATAACAGAAAAAGTTAGAATACCTTTATTCGAGGAGCTTGGCGATAGTTCAGATAGAGCTGAATTCCTTGTTTGCCAATTTCAAAATGAAAACAACGGTCTTATAGGTAATAATATCCTACTGAAACTTGCCATAATCATCGATTACAAAAATAAGCAACTAATATCTAATCACAAAATAGTTCAAATTCATTTTGACTCACAAACATATATGAACAAAGAACTTTGTAGTCCCAGAGGACACGAGTACTTGGATATGAATATCCCTGTGAAAGAACATTGTTGTCCCAGAGGACACGAGAACTTGGATATGAATATCCCTGTGAAACAAAAGAATGGTCTATATTTTGTTTAAGAACAACAAAGTAGAGATAATTTGTTCATTGTAGAAGAAGGCATCTACGATGTTCATAATTTCACTGTTTGTGCTAAGGTCAGAAAGTTGAAGGACTCGTGCATTACGAATAAAACTCTTGAACCTTTAGAAATCGAAGAGGTTGACGAAAGAAACTTCAGCATTATTGAAGAAACGAACAGAGTTCAAATTCTAGAACAAATAAGATGTAATCACCTGAATTCCGAGGAAAGATCTTCACTTATCAATGTGATAAAAAACTTCACTGATATTTTCTATGATGAAAGTTCAGATATTACTTTCACAAATCAAATAAAACATAAAATTTGAACAACTGATAGTGTTCCAATCTTTTGTTAAGCTTATCGTTATCCTTACATTCATAAGGAAGAAGTTCAAAGCCAGATTCAAGAAATGCTGGATAAGAAAATATACCGCCCTAGCAGTTCCCCATATTCCGCACCAATATGGATCGTACCAAAGAAGGCCGATGCCAGTGGAAAAGCTAGATGGCGATTAGTTATCGACTACAGAAAACTTAATTTAGTCACAATTGACGACAAATTCCCCATTCCGAATATTGATGAAATTTTAGAAAAATTAGAAAATTGTCAGTATTTTACGACCCTCGATTTGGCAAAAGAGTTTGACCAGATTGAGATTGATGGAGCAGATATTCATAAACAGCTTTTAGCGTCGAAAACGGGCACTACGAATTTTTGCGAGTGCCTTCTGGTCTTAAGACGGCCCCAGCAACATTTCAACGGTTCATGAACCAAGTATTGAGCGACTATATAAATAAAATATGTCTTGTTTATCACGATGACATTATCATTTTCTCAACTTCCCTTCAAGAGCACATCGATTCTCTTCGCAAGATTTTTAAACGATTGAAAGAAGTTAATTTGAAAGTTCAAAATGATAAATCTGAATTTCTGAAACGAGAATCTGAGTTCTTAGGACACATTGTGACTCCAGAAGGTATTAAAACAAACCCCAAAAAGATAGAATGTGTAAAAAAATTTCCGATTCCAAAAACTAGCAAACAAATTAAACAGTTTCTTGGTCTTACCGGTTATTGCCGAAATTTTTTTAAAGACTATTCCCGTATCGCTAAACCAATGACTCAATATTTGAAAAAGATGCCAAAATTGATATTTCCAACCCAGACTTTTTAAACAGTTTTAAAACTCTCAGAACCATGCTAATAAATGATCCAATTTTACGGTACCCTGATTTTAACAAAATTTTCACTCTCACAACAGATGCCAGTCAATACGCACTTGTTGCTATACTCTCTCAAGAAAACCATCCCATTTGTTATGCTAGTCGCACCTTAAACGATCACGAAATTAACTATAGCACTATCGAAAAAGAGTTACTAGCCATAATTTGGGCAACTAAATATTTCCGCCCGTATCTCTTCGGCAAAAAATTTATTATAGAAACCGATCATCGTCCATTGACATGGTTGTTCTCAATAAAAGAGCCAAATTCCAAACTTGTCAGGTGGCGTTTAAAACTTTCGGAATTTGACTATACTATTACTTTAAAAAAAGGAACGAAGAACGGTAACGCTGATGCTTTATCGAGAATTGAAAAACCTGAGATAAATTTTGCGAAGGAAAATGAAGTATCCTCTAATATCCCTACTAGAAATTTCGCGATAAATGTGTTCAAAACACAAATCATCTTAATTAAATCTAATTCAGGGTCTCTTCAAAAGAAAAATGAAAAAATATTCGATAAGTCCAGAACAATATTTTATATAAAGAACCTGGAAGAAGAAACGGCAATAACTTTACTGAAATGTCAATTTAACCCAAATGGACTAAATGCCATACTGATTGAAGATGAAGATTTCTTTAAAAAGTTAAAGATCATACGTTGCACAAAACTGTTAGAAGATCTTAAAGGTGAAGAAAGAATTTTCGACGAAATAAGGAAAGAACATTTGAGAAATAATCATCGTGGCATCGATGAAGTAGTTATGGAACTCAAACTAAAATATTTCTTCCCTGAAATGAGAGAGCGCGTAAGTCAATTTACAAAAAATTGTGAAGTCTGCAACTTAGAAAAATATGATAGAAATCCTATAAAGCAAAAATTCAAGATAAAAGAGACACGCCATTCCCCTAGGGAAGTCATTCATGCAGATGTATTCTACAGCTTTGATAAAACGCTATTTCTAACATTCATCGACAAATTTTCGAAATTCGCTCATGCGATAAAAATTATCGGCAGATCTTGGACAGAGTTTAAGAGAGCTACTCTCCAATATCTAAGTATTGTTGGTCATATAAATAAATTAGTAACAGACAATGAATTAGGAATCAAAGCTCTCCCCCTTCAGGAATTTTTCAAAGAAGAACAAATCGAAATTCACTTCACTTCAAACAATAATCATACTTCAAATGCAGATATAAATAAACTCCACAATACAATTAATGAGCACATGCGTATTTTGAGGCATGATCCAAACAAAGATTTTGATACAGTAGAAGAAAAGATTTTGAAAGCAGTGAAAGAAAAAATCATCGCTAAATTAAATCGTAACAGAGAAGATGTAGATATTAATGAAGGACCAATATTTCTAAAAGAAACCCGAGGTGGTAAAAACCATGCAAAATTCCGTAAAGTTAATGCAAATACACTAGATGAAGACCATATAATAACGAATACAGGCCATAAATATTATAAATCCCATATCAGGAGAAAGAAAAAATATCAGGATAATGCAAATCCCATCATCAAATCAAATTTTAGGAAAACCAGAATTCGCAAACAATTGCAAAGTACCCCAAGTCAAACTTTAAAAATAGATACTACCCTAACTGAGGAGCAGAGACGCGTAATAGAAAAAGCAGTTAATGGTGGAGCCCAAGAAGCAATCCTAGTATCTCGATATAATCTTAATATAACTAGGAGCGATATAAAAACCTTAGTTAATATTGCTTGGCTCAACGATCAAATAATCAATTTTTATTTGAATTTAGTTAAAGAACGTAGCGAAAACCAAATCTCTGGAAAACTCCCAAAAGTTCACGTAATGAATACATTTTTCATCCCTTGTCTTTTAAAACATGGTTTTAAAGCCGTTTCTAATTGGACCAAAAACCTAGATTTATTTTCGTTTGATATAATTGTTATTCCTGTTCATGTAAACCAGATGCATTGGTGCATGGCCTCAATTAATTTCAATGAAAAATCAATAAAATATTTTGATTCTTTGGGAAACCCTAATCCTTCTATACTGAGCTTGTTCGAAAATTATCTTAGATAAGAAGCTTTTGAAAAACGCAAGCATTTATCTGATACATCCATATTTATAAAAGAAAGCGTTAATAACACACCGCGTCAAAATAATGGAAGTGATTGTGGAGTATTCAGTTGCATAATCGCCGAATACCTAACTAAAAACAAAGAAATCGACTTTTCTCAAGAACATATGCCATTCTTTAGACAGAAAATGATTTTTGAAATTGTACAATCAAAACTATTATCGTATAAATTAAATCCCTACCTTCTCTTACTAACGTATAACTCCCCGCAGAGAAATCATTTGGACGATATCGAAAAGGTGTTATTTGCGAGTAAGTTAGGCATATTGTCGAAGAATATTCTTGATACAAGCGTTCGTAGAATCCTTAGAAACTTATCAAAATATCAAAACCTCCGTAAGATCCCATAAAGACATTATCATGCTTTTGATCCCTCAACTTTCAAATGTATTATATTCAAAAGTACTGGCAGAGTCTATCCCAAACAATCAAGGAAAATCCATTGTTTTATCCTCAAAAAAAAAATACTGACACACACAATATTGTATATGAGTATCCCGTAAAAAATATTTGTAACAACCCTGTTATTTTAAGACACATATATGTTAATAATATCATGAATTCAATGCAACCTGTAATAAATAAATTTAAAATATAGAAGAAATAAAAAAAATAGATACTGGTATAGTTTTCACCAAACCTTTAACAAAGACGAATGTCACTCATAACTGTAGCAAAGTAAAATAAATATTATAGGAAATTACTTAATCAATTTAAAGGATGTAGTATTGTTATGTAAAATAAAACTTTCAAAAATAATGAGAAGAAAATTTACGATAAAGTCATTTTAACCAATTTTGTAACAAAAACCAAAGGACAATAATTGAAATAACACTTGAAGATCTATACCTATAAAATGTAAATAATAGAAAACTCTTGGATAAATTGAAATATAAGAGCCATAATCATAAGTTTATCAGTTTTGGGATAAATTCAATATCAATTTTTTGCATTATATCAATATTAGTCATAAAAATATATAAATACTGTATGAGGAGATATTAATGTAAAAATTCTGTAAACATAGAACTTGTTTCGTCGGAGCCTCAATCTAACGGTGATATCCAATACTACACCTGTAACCGATTCTGACATCACAACATTATTTTTCCCTATTCCTAAACCACGTACATCTCTTTTACCATTCCTTCCACAAAGTTTAAGAGTCATGTATTTATTAATGTTGATATGACGCATCTAATATTCCAATTACATTTGATATAAACAATCAAACCCGTTATGCTCAGTGATGACAGAATTGGATTGATTGAACCGAAATCATTATGATTCAATTGATTTCGCAAATCTAAGTACCTCAAACATATATAATGTCAAAGTTTGAATGAGCTGTGGACAATGAATTGACACAGACATAAAATCACTTTTAGTAGTTGCAAATAAGATCATTTTAATCTAAACAACAGCAGCCCATAAATAAGATACCGTATTGCAGTATAAGCGAGTCTAAGTTTTATTCTAGAGTGAAGAAGATTGTTCGCGGTAGAATCAATAAAAATTGTTTTACATCAAATTAATAAAAAGTGTTTTACATTAAATTGAATTTAATAAAAAGTGTTGTCGAAATAACAAAATAGTGTTTTTCATTTTATTGTTTCAAAGTGGCAAAAACATAACTCCCGTAACGACGTACCCGAGTTCCGCTAGTGTTAGTGAGGCTCGGTGTCTGTCCGAGGCAACAAGCACAGCTTGACGATAGGACGTTTAAATGTTGAAGTAGCTGTACGAATCGTGACTACCCGTATTTTGTCATCGTCACCTGGATGCACTCCTATGACTCGACAGAGAGCCCACTTTGATGGAGGGAGAGTCTCATGGTTACAATCCCTATTCCTACGATTTCGATATTTCTAAAACCCGAACCCGAATCGCGTTTGCACCACACACGAAGATACCCATAAGTATCTGGGCGTCGACACTCGACGTTTCTTAAGGGTTGAAGATAATTTATTATGTCACACTTGAGTTCGTGAACTTTGTTTATGAAGACTGTCACCATCAATGTTATTTACAGGTAGTGTAAATTAGAACATGATCTCCTCTTAAGTAGATTAGAGGAGAGTGCGAGGTTTCATGAGAGTAAGAGTTAGTCGTAATTAAAGATCACGCGACACTAGATCGCAATATATATATATTTAAAAAAGATAAGTTTTGCGTTTGTTTTTCTCTTATCCGAAGTACGGAATATAAATATATAAATATATATATCTTTATATATATATATATATATATATATATATATGTATATATTCCCGATTTGTTTTAAATATTTGCAAAAGCAAATATAAAATTTCTCATTTCTTAAAATGGCGAGGTTACCCACTCGTATCGGTGTCTGTGGTAAGCGCCATTTCGGAAGCGTTTGTAGGGATTGCAAACATTCTGATACCCATCTACGCCAAAAGTCATCCCTCATTTTTTGGATGAGTTGCCATCGATTAAGTGGGGACAATCGGGCGTTTAAGTTTGACGGCTCACGGACTGAACTGAACGGTGCACCGATAAAAAAGTGTCCAGGCGTCAATGGAGATAAATCAGTTGGATCATCAGAGAGAGCGTGTAGTGGTCGGAAATTTAAATATGCTTCGATCTGAGTGAGTAGTGTTGACATCTCCTCAATGGTAAGCTTGGCATAACCAATAACTCGTTTGAAAAGATTTCTTTCTGATTTAACGGCGGCCTCCCATGCACCTCCAAAGTGTGGAGCGCCAGGAGGGTTAAAGAGCCATGTGGTACCATCAATAGCAAGAGAATCAGCGATGATTCTTGATTCGGATGAGGCGATAGTGAATAGTTTACCTAGTTCAGCGTCTGCTCCTAAGAAATTCGTTCCCTTATCGCTGGATATGGAGTTTGGAGTTTGCGTGATGCAAATCTACGGACTGCAGCAAGAAAGGAGGCTGTTGAATATTAAGACACAGCTTCGATGTGGACTGCCCTGCTAGCCATGCACACAAATACAGCAATGTAGCCTATTTGTGATCTCTGTCCGCAACCTAGGCTAGAACGTTAAGTTCGTTAGTGATGAGTTTTGTGACAGTATTACGGATGCTTTTGGTCTGGATCTAGTACTGCGTGTTTAAGACGTCCTCCGACGCGTAGAAGACCCTTTTCATCAAGGACAGGATTCAGCGCAAGAAGAGCGGTTCCCTTTGAAAGACCAGGTGTATTTGTTGGAAATTTACAATGATAAATACACTTGCCCACCCTAAACAGCAGCTGCATTGCAGATTTCGCCATCTATTTATAGAAGATCACCGGCAAGTGTGAGTTCGGAACACCAAAATGACCATCGCAGCTCGCAGTCTGCATTCCACAGTCAAAGTGTGTTCATATTTAACTTCAAAAAATTATATGTTAAACCTTATATATTTATATAATAAACCAAAATTCAGTTATTAAACCAAGAGTATTCAAAGACAGATGATGTATATCTGGTGCGAAGAAGGCATGCTGATAAGATCTTATCCAAAATCGTCTGGCGTTGTCAAGTTCTAAGGGAGTGAGAGCAATTGAATGCGTTGTTGACTGCTAACCCCTTTGTTCTTTACGAAGTCAATATTGTTGAAAGATTCTTTGGCACCAACCTGTTACTCGGAGCAATTTTGAGAGACTCGGAGCCGATGAAGCGAATAATTTCCAAACTGAAGGCTGAGTTTTTTTAGCTGCAGAACTACTATGCGACGCTCTAATGACTCCTCGTGATAGGATAGTGATTCATATGTTGGCCAAGAATTCAATGAATTTGAAAGCCATGGTGGTCCTTTCCAACACAGTTCAAAGTCCTTGAGTTTTGTCGGTGTTAGTCCACGTGTTGCACAATCAGCGGAATTGTCGGCGCCAGGAACGTGATGCCAAGTAGCGTCAGAAACTGCTGTCTGAATTTCAGCGACTCGATTGGCTACATAGGTTTTCCAGGTTGATGGTGTTGATTTGATCCAGGCTAAAGTAGTAGTGCTATCTGACCATTGGTGCAAAGGTACTGACTGTAGAGAGATCGTTTGTCGGACATAAGACGCTAGTTTTGCCAGTAGAAATGTGCCACAAAGTTCTTACTTTGGAATGGCTACTTGTTTAAAAGGAGCCACTTTACTCTTTGAAGCAATTAAAGTGGTTTAAATTGTGCCTTCAGACGTGCAGATTCGTAAGTGGAGTGATGCAGCATAGGCAGATATGCATGCATCTGCGAAGCCGTGAAGTTCGGTGAGTTTCGAATTGGTTGTAAATCCTAACCAGCGTGGTAAGAATATACAGTTGATGTCCTGCAGTTTGTCATATAATCGTTGACAGCGGTGTTTAGCGTTGTCTGGTGAAAGATCATCCCATCCGATACCTAGCAACCAAAGTTTCTGCATAAACACCTTGTGTTCTATGTTAATCGGAGCAAGCCAACCCAAGGGGTCAAACAGTTTTGAAATAGTAGATAGAATTGTCCTCTTGGTTGGTATCTGATTGAAGTTTGGCAGAGAAAGACGAAAGGTGAATGAATCTGCATCAGGATGCCAGTTCAACCCAAGCATTCCAGTTTCGCTTGCTAGGTTTTTGAAGGTGTTGGTGCTATCCAGTTCTAACGAAGATTGTTTAACAGTCCAGTTAACCTGCCCGCCTCGAAGAGGTTAATTAATTCCTGCGGTTCAGATAGAGCTGCGTCGATATCGTCAGCTCCCGTGAGAATATCATCAACGTAGATATTTTTATTTAGCACTGAAGCAGCACGAGGATAACGATGAGATTCGCCTTGAGAAAGCTGCTTCAGAGTACGTAACGCCAGATACGGTGCAGGCGCGTGTCCATAGGTGACAGTTGTCAAACAAGATTCCGAAACAGGATCATCGGTGCTTATACGCTGTAGAGTTCGTTGATGGTTTTGATCGTCGTGATGTACTGTAATTTGGCGAAACATTTTCTCGATATCCGTGTCAGCAGTATCTCGATGGATACACTTGAGTGAAAATTAGAATCTGCTAATGCTAAGCCATTCAGCTGTGACCAGTTTTGATGCATTAGACGAGGAGGTCGTATGTATTCGGTGAATCGAGCTGGGATAAGAGCAGCCATTTGACATCTAAACTGTGAAGGTAGGTGCGGTGTGATGATGATGTCCACGATTCCACGAAAAATGCTTGATGGATTGGCTCCGATTCCGGAGACAGGCAACGATGCTGAACGACGAGTCGAACGTAGTTTTTGGGCAAAGTTTTCTGATATAAAATTGCTCTCTGCACAAGGATCGATTAGTGCTCGAACCTGAGTGTGTCCGTAGACTTGAATAACAGCCGTTGCAAGCAAGACTGGAGTTGCGAAACTGGTGACCATTTGAGTGACTAGAGTGTTGACTGTAGTCCCCGGATAATTGGATCTCTCTGGTATAAACTCGTGCAGCGTACGATGAAGACCACGACATTCACGACAGACTTTATTCGAGTGACAGTCCTTAACTAGATGACCACCGAGTCAATTAAAGCAAAGATTATGCGAAGCTATAAATTCGTTGCGTTGATTCACTGCGATTAACTTAAAGGCTTCACAAAAGGCAAGAAAATGCTTTTTTGACAGAAGCAACAAGTGTGTGTGTATGGTAGCGTCTTTGATGAAACAACGTTCTGCGAGATGCGACGAGCCTTGATAGAGCGAAATGGTTTGGTCGCTGACGAGGTGCAAGCTGGAGCCGATGCTTTAGATGAATTCACTGGAGAACGTAATCGCTCCGAATGATCTAGAGATTCTAAAGTTCGATTTCTAGTGCTGAAGAAACTTGTGAGCTGACCAAAGGTTGGTGGATTCGTGCTTGTTCCAAGTGAAGTTTCCCACGCTCGTTGGGATTGAGTGTCCAGGCGTTGAACCGTAATGTAAATTAGCCAATCATCCCAGTGTTCCACGGGTCTTTCATGGGTCTTGAGTGCTCCAACGGCATCGGTCTTATTATGTAGTAAGCTCTTGAAACCTGCGAATGATTTCTTTAAAATGGAAGGAAGGCTGCAAAGCGTAGCGATTTGAGCAGAAACGAGTAAACGTTTATTATCATACCGCTCGATGAGTATGTTCCAGGCTCTCATGAAATTATCCGCAATTGTAGGAAGGTTATTTAGTGATTGAGCTGGTTCATCAGTCACGCTTAACTTCAGATAATGGAGTCTTTCTACATTAGTAATACTTGAATTCGACGTAACAATCGAGTTGAAGAGATCCCGGAAATTTATCCAATCTTCATACCTTCCAATGAATTTCGGTAGCTCAATTTTTGGGAGTTGATGATTGAATTGGCTGTCAGAAACTGGCGTAATTGAGTTGTTGAGTGAATCTCGAGGGTTATCGTAAGACTCAAGTTTATCTAAGTATTTTCCCTTCTTGAGTAGATACAGCTCCTTAACAGTGCTCCAATCGTCGCTCTTAAAATAGTTTGCCTCCTTGTCAGTGGGTGTTGCGGTTTTAATTATGTCTGTATGTGTTTTTGATAAGCAGACCAATACTTTTCCAAATTCTCCAACCGTGTATTGCATGCTCCTCGGGTCATTTCGAAAGCACCGAGTTTCGAGAAACTAATGAAAGATCTAGCAATCAGACCTTTCCGCTTATCCTGGGCTTCAAAAAATTATTTCCATAACTAAACTACTGGCTAATTCGCTTACCAGTGGAGGTAAAGAGCCTAGAATGCCGCAACCGCGATCGAACTAAATTTAATTGTTCTTAGCTTAAACGGCGAAAAATGCTGCACAATTTCGTGGGTCAAGTATGATTGAAGCCTTAACTGTGGCAACTATTCTGAAATCTTTTAAGCTTTGAATTGTACTGCACTATATATATGCGTGAGGTATTACCGTTGGTTTTCTTTGAGTTAATTATAAATTGTTTGATAATTAATACACATAAACACGCGAGTAACCGATATCGGCACCGTTTATCCGGCTCGACGGACCAAAATGTTGGGGATTCCCTTAAATGAAACGTGATAGTTTTTATATTTATTGCGTTAGTTATGGGAACATGCATTCTCCCACAACATCAGGCAAACGACACCAACAAATAAACAAACACCATGCTGCAACTATGGGAGCAATCGGCGCCAACCCAACACCTGTGGAACCATCAATCTCGATCATCATTTCGATCACAAATTACCACGACCAAAGAGCATAAAAGCCACTGTGCTCCAGGCTACAGAGCAGTTGATAATTATACTTTGTAATCAATATATATATTAATAAATTGTGTTAACAACCGTAGAGGGTTTTATTATAACTGGCGCAGTCAAGTTCGGTTTACGGTACCCAATACGATGGTTTATCGTTCAGGTACCAAAGTTTCGTGTACGTCAACGGCTTATTGGCACAATCGCGAAACCGCAAATCGAGCTCCTTTTTGTAGTGAAAAAATTGTGAAAGTGGCAGCTGGAATGAAACTACTAATCGGATTAATGCTGTAAGTCGAGTGAACTTCCTTTATGTTCCCTTCTTTTTCATATTTCCTTTTATGTCAAAATATTTTAGAAATAAGTCACGAAATAAAATTCATAGCATAAGAGAAAGGATTTCCATACTTTCAAGTGAAAGCGAAAGTGAAAGTGGAAGCGAAATTAATTCTGAGTGTGTTACAAATACCGAGAATGTACAAGAAAATTTAGTTGATCTGTGTTCTATTTTTGGAAATTTGAATATCTTACCTAATTTAACGATGAGTATGGAAGGTCAAAAGCCAATTATGGCCCAAGGGCACGTGGCAGTTTCCAAAGGTGATATAACAAGCAATCTAAAAGTGCCGGAAATAATTAAAGGTCTTCCTAAATTTAGTGAAAACCCAAAACTGCTCTACGATTTCATTAATAATGTAGAGGAAATTACTTCAATAATATCCAGTGTTATCGATTCACCTTATGGTAAGCTTCTGCTTAGAGCCATAAGAAATAAAATTAAAGGTCCTGCAAACGAGGTTCTCAACATGTATGGGACTCCACTCGTTTGGCAAGACATAAAACGCAATCTTATTTTGTACTATTCCGACAAGAGGAACGAAACTTCCCTTGTTAAAGACCTTCACGGGTTGAGACAATTCAACAAAACTGTTGGACAAATTTACAGCGAAATAATCGAAATACTTTCCACTATAAACAACCATGTGCACATTCACGAAGTGAATCAAAATGTAATAGAAGCGAAAAGGAACCTTTACACTGAAATGTGTCTTAATGTATTCCTGACTGGCTTATAGGAACCATTGGGCTCAAGCATTCATGCTATGAAACCTGGTACGCTTGCCGAAGCCTTTGCTTTCTGCATTCAGGAGCAAAACATATTTTATTTCAAATCTTCGAACCAGCCAGCTAGCAGAGCTAGTTTTAATCAAAAATTTAATAAACCTATGTTCACCCAAAATAAAATTATTCCACAGCAATATTTTACACATTTGCAACCCAACCCCCAACAAAGACCCCCTTACATACACAGGAGTGACAATGCGAGGCAATTCAGACCCTCGCTGTATCAACCAAACCAATATCCCCTGCGTCGTCCAGAGCCAGCCAAGTTTCCTCCACCAGAACCCATGGAAATTTCAGGAAACACAAGGAGCACCTTTCGTTTTTCACACCCGGCAAAACTTAATAGCAACGTCTTCAGCCGACAAGGTAATATTAATATGAACAATGTGGAAACGCATAGTATATAAAGCCCAATCCACAGTAATGTTCAATGTGCCGAAGGCTCCAAAAATAATTACTTCAATGATTTGGACGAGTTCTGTGATTTTACTTCAGAATTTTCAGTTCCTCCAAACGCAAACAATTGTAGCAACGAGGACCAGACAAATGACCTTTCAGAAGTCAACGATGTAAATTTTCCCAACTTTGCCTCGATGAACAAGTCGGTTACATAGACGTGAACAAACATGGATCAAATCTTCCTAACATAGATATATCATCTCCGTTTGGCAGACCCCTCAAATTTCTTATCGATACGGGAGCATCTTCATCTTTCATCAACCTCGAATTTACTAAATTTAACGAGCACATTCTCATCAAACCCACCGTTATAAAAACGATCCTAAATTCACATTTAATTGACAAAAAAGTAGTTTTGCCAATGTTTATTGAGTTCAACCAAAAAGGAATGATAAACCTTTTAGTTTTCAGATTTCACGGTTATTTTGACGGATTGTTAGGCTCAGACTCGTTGACACTACTAGGAGCTAAGGTCGATATAGCTAACAGACTCCTTATTACAAATAACTCTACGATACTCTTGTATTTTAAACCAAATTTGGTGTCCTCCAAATATATATTACCAGCAAACTCAAAAATGATAGTACAGTTGCCTGTCGAAATCCGTAATGGGAACATTTACATACCAAAAACGATAATTAGAGAAAATATCCTCATCCCGGAAGGTATTTACACATCCAACAGTTGGTTAACTACAGTTTAAGTCACCAACAATACATGTATCGATCAAGATTTGTTTATTGAGCAGCCCCTAAAAGCCTTCCAGTACGCAGAGCAAGAATTTTTAGAGGTTTACAACTTTAATATTCAGTATGACGTCAAAAACTCATGCCTTGTAGATAAGAGTGAGTTTCCGGACTTAATTCGAATAGACCACCTAAACAGTGAAGAAAGGAAGACCATACTGGAAATATGCAAGGAATACCACGATATTTTTTATAAAGAGGGCAAAAAGTTAACCTTCACCAATAAAATAAAGCACCGTATTAAAACAGTTGACGATGCACCCATCTACACGAAATCTTACAGATATCCTCAAATTTACAAATCAGTAGTAAACTCACAAATTAAGTCGATGCTGCATCAAGGTATCAAAAGGCCAAGCCCCTCTCCATGGAGCTCTCCTATTTGGATTGTGCCAAAAAAGAAAGACTCCAATAGGAAACAAAAGTGGCGGCTAGTTATAAATTATCGGAAACTAAACGATAAAACAATCAATGATAGGTACCCTATCCTCAATATACACGATATATTGGAGAAACTAGGAAAATGCATCTATTTCACCGCTCTCGATCTAACCAGTGGATTCCATCAGATCGAGATGGATCCACGCGATATCGGCAAAACCGCATTTACAGTAGAAGGAGGTCACTACGAATACGTTCGAATGCCCTTCGTCTTGAAGAACGCTCCCTTTAAATTCCAAAGAGTCATGGATAATATACTTCACGATTTGCAAGGCAAAATTTGCCTAGTATACCCAGACGACATTATTGTCTTCTCCACATCCTTACAAGAGCACATTGAAAATTTGAGGAACGTTTTTCGTCTCGATCTCGATCGAGTGCTAATTTAAAAATTCAATCAAGTAAGTGCAAATTTCTACAGAAAGAAGTTTCTTTTCTTGGACATATGATTACTGATAAAGGGATCAAACCCAACCCAGATAAATTCAAAGCTATTAAATGCTTCCCATTGCCAAAAACTGCGAAGGAAATTAAATCATTTTTAGGCCTTTTAGGCTACTTCAGGAAATTCATTAAAGATTTCGCGAAATTAACTAAACCCTTTACAGAGTGCCTAAAGAAGGACCGGAAAATCGAGCTGAGTAGTACATATATAAAAACTTTCGAATTATGTAAAGACCTCCTGATAAACGACCCGATCCTTCAACATCCTGATTTTACGAAGCCTTTCGTCTTAACCACTGACGCCAGCATACTTCGCAATAGGCACAGTGCTCTCACAAGGCAATATTGGTAGTGACACACCAATATGCTACGCTAGCAGAACCTTAAAAGACTCCGAAATCCATTATTCAACAATCGAGAAAGAGCTTCTCGCAATCGTTTGGGCCACCAAATACTTCCGTCCTTATCTTTTTGGACACAAATTTAAAATAGTCACCGACCATAAGCCAATAACCTGGCTTATGAGCCTAAAAGACCCTAACTCAAAGTAAGTTCGTTGGAGACTTAAATTGGAAGAGTTCGACTATGAAGTCGTGTATAAAAAGGGCCACATGAATGCAAATGCGGACGCATTAAGCAGTATTAAACTCGAAGAAATTTCCACAGCCGTCATTGATTTAGACAACTCAAATTGTTCAACGATTCACTCCGCAGCAGAAGATCTTAACGATCATATTCCTATCTCGGAACGTCCTTTGAATGACTTCAATCTTCAACTTATTTTAAGTAAGGGCTGCAAATCTCCACCCATGTCAACAAAAATAATTTTCAAAAATAGACTCTGGCGTATCATACACATGGAGACATACTCTGAAGATAACATCTTAGCTATCCTCAAGGAATTCTTAACCCCCAATAAGGTTGTTGCTATATTTTCTGATGAAGATACCTTCAAACTAATTCAGGCAGTTTATTCAAAATACCTTTCTAGAAGTAAAATGTTCAAACTAATTAGATGCAAAAATCTCCTAACGGATATTACAGATAGTGACCAACAAGACAAAATAATTAATGATTATCACCTAAAAACCAATCATAGAGGAATCAGCGAAACGTTTGCACATCTTAAAAGAGAAGTTTATTTTCCACATATAAAATCAAAAATAACCCAGACGATTAACAATTGCGAAAAATTCCAGACCTTAAAATACGATAGGAAACCCCTAAAGATTAAATACATGTATCCGGAAATTCCAGAAAAGCCACTAGATATCATTCACATAGATATATATACGATTAACAATAAGCAGGTTCTCACAGTTATTGACAAATTCTCTAAATTTGCCGCTGCCTATACTCTTTCCAGTCGACACAGTATAAACGTAGTAAAACACCTTACACATTACTTAAGCCTTCACGGTATCCCCAAAAAGTGTGTATGCGACCAAGGTACAGAATTTACGGCAAATATTTTCAAAGATTTGTGTAAACAATTCAACATACAACTCCATATTACCTCTTTTCAACAAAGCAGCAGTAACTCCCCAGTAGAACGCCTACATTCTACTCTAACCGAGATCTACAGACTAATATACGACAAACGCAACGACAAAGCCCACAACGACATACTGAACGAGACATTAATAACATATAACAATGCAATACACAGTTCCACTGGAATGACACCATATGAAGTATATTACGGTAGACCTTACGAATTTCTCAAATACAGATTAGGTGACAACAAGCATGACTATTTAAATAAATTGCAACAATTCCAATCCAAAATTTATCCAGTTATAAAACTCAAAATGCAAGAAAAACTCAATAAAAATATCGATAAATTGAACACTAATAGGGAACAGCCCACTCAGCTGCAAGAAAACGACATAAGAAACAAACTAACTCCGAGATACATGGTTCACCGAGTAAAAAAAAAGACGGCACTGTAGTTATTATTACTAACAAGAATAAAAAGCTGCACAAATCTAAAATTAAACGTAAACGTAATTTTGTAGGCTACTGACAACCTTTGGACACAAACTGGAAATACAGGACTTAAACAACAATCATGGTTTACTTCCGATGAACCTAGGACCAGCGAGAACCATACTGACGTACAAGAACTTCATACATATAATTGACCTGCAACATTACGTACAGAGCGTTGAAGAAATAAGGAAATCTTTGGACGTACTAACGAACCATACTAACAATAGTATTCAAGACACAGTTGACATTACACGAACAAAATTTAGGCAATTAGAACAAAAAATTTACACTCTTCTGCCAAGCAATAGAGCTAAAAGGGGTCTTATCAACGGGTTAGGATCTATTATAAAAGTGATCATAGGGAACATGGACGCTGAAGATGCCTCAAGATTAAACAAGCAAATCGAAAGTATACTCCAAAATCAAAATTCCCTGAAAGAAGGATTCGATCAACAAATTCTCTTTAAAGGTCAAATGAGCGAAAGATTCAAAAATATTTCTGATCACATCAACATACAGCAGCAATCCATTCGAACATATTTTAACAATTTCAGTAGCAAAGTTAGCAAAGAAATTAATACAGAAAAAGAAATACTTTGGCATATACATTACACAAACCGAATTAATTTCAACATAGACACGCTTAATCAACATCTGAGCAACATTGCAGAGGCTACCACTCTCGCACGGCTTAATATAATTTTCAAATTAATTTTAAATCGCGACGAAATAGATCACGTTAAGAAAATGCTCGAGAAACATTTAATTAACATAAAATCAGACGAACAAATATACGAATTCCTTGAGTTACAGGCATATCACAGTGATTCCAATATTATATTCAACATCCAAATCCCTAAAGTATCCAGTGAAACCTACTATTTCTTCCACTTGATACCACTCCCAATGAACAAATCACTCGCACTGACCATCCAGCCATACGCAATAGCAAACAAAATAGAGAGCTACTCAATTGAAACGCCTTGCCCATTGATCGAAGGAACTCGTTACTGCAGGAAACCCACCCATACTGTCGACAAACAGCAAGTCAATTGTATCAGCAATTTACTTAAAAATAAACCAGCCAACTGTACATTGCGGAATGGAACCAAAACGGTAACAATATAACAACCCGAGCCAAACTATATCCTTTTGATCAATGCTCCAGAGACCGAGATGGAATCGACCTGTGGCTTTCCAAACAATAAACTTTCTGGAACAATGCTAATCCATTTTTCGAATTGCAGCATTGAAATAAACGAAATCAGTTACAGCAGTAAAACCATCGTATTTTGGGACGAGATGACCATACATCCTGGAAAATTCAACAACTTTCATTCGCAAACAGTCGTCGAGGAAATCAGCCCGGAAAAACTAAATACAGCCCGCCTGGAAAACCAAAAAGTGGTGCGAAACCTCGCCGGAAGAACATCACAAGGGACCTACCTCACAAAAGGCCTACTTACCATCAGTTTATTCATAGTCGAAGCTTACGTGTTGCAGTTCATTCTGGAGAGAAGGAGACCGCTAATAGACCAACAAAACTCCGAAATAGTCCGGTAGGACATTGGTAAATGACGCCTGCAGCCGTTCCGACCGGAAATCTTTTCGGAAGTCAAATCCTCCGGCCGCAACCTTATTCCAGTGAGGGAGGAGTTATGGGAACATGCATTCTCCCACAACACCAGGCAAACGACTCCAACAAATAAACAAACATCATGCTGCAACTATGGGAACAATCGGCGCCAACCCAACACCTGTGAAACCATCAATCTCGATCATCATTTCGATCACAAATTCGCACGAACAAAGGGCATAAAGCCACTGTGCTCCAGGCTACAGTTCAGTTGATAATTATACTTTGTAATCAATATATATATTAATAAATTGTCTTAACAATCGCAGAGGGTTTTATTATAACTCGTTTATTGATTGGTTACACGAGATAAAAATGATACCCAGTCTATACGCGGTGTTGGTCGGAGCAAGACTGGCTTAATAACGGACAATAAAGGTCTAGCAGTGATGTCAGTTAGAGAACAAACTCCGCCAGCAGTTGATAACTCGTTTTGATGCACTGGAAATTCAACCCAGGGCTGTGATCTCGTGCACAATCCCTCTCACTTGTTTTTCAACAACTTTCAAACCATAATTTAAAAATTCACTTTGACAAGTATTCTTTCATGAAAAGAAACACTGAATTTTTGAGTCATGTCCTAACATCATAAGGGATGAGACCCAGCCCAAATCAAATAAAATACATTCAGGAATACCCATTGCCAAACACCGAGAAGCAACTGAAAGGATTTCTATTTGCCACTGGTTACTACCGAAAGTTTGTTAAAGACAATTAGACCAGGGCGGATCTGTAGGAAAACGACTAAATTTGGTCGTTGCGGAGGGGCATGCTGATTTTTGCAGGAAAAGTTGAGGAATAACTCGCTTAACAATAATTGATTTATGCTTTTTCTCAAATAAGTCGGGAACATTAAAAAAATCGAAATGTTTAAGAATTTGAAAAAAAATCGTGTTTTTTTTGCTTGTCTCACTCCTAACTTTAAAACGGTGCATTACAGAGCAAAGTTGCTTAAATATAAAATATTCGTCAGAAAATATTCTACAAGATAAAATCAATTTAAAATTCTAAAACATTTAACCCTTGCCGCAGAATAGCAATAGTTAAATAAAAAAATGGGGAAAAACCGTTCCTTATTCAATTTTTTTACCATTTCAAATAAACTTAGGACCTTCATATTTTGCCTTAAAATATCCATAATAGAATAAAACAGCAAACTAATTTTCATCGTAATCAAATCGGTAGATTTCACAAAACAATTTGGCAATCAAAATTTATTGAATTCACAACATTTTGAAATTTTGCAAGTCAAAAACTAAAATTCATAGAAGTTTGAATTTTTTTTACATATAGAAAAACACTCCTCAGGCCTCAGGATTTTTTGAAAATTTCGAACAGGTTTTTTTTCTAATAAACAAATTGAATATCTCGATAACCATTAATTTAAATTAAATGAAAACTAATACGTGAAAAATAACTTTACAATACGCTTCTTTTGAATAAATATTGAATTTTGTTCAATAGTTCCTGAGATACAACCAATCAAAGCTGACGGGTATTTGCAACGAACCTAACAAAAGGAATAAAAAAAGCATTTTCTCAGCTTGTAGGGGAGCGATTTTTACCTATTTTTAAATTTAAATATCACATTACCAGATCTCGAAGACGCTTTTATTATGATATAAACAAATTAATTTACTTATAACAAAATAAAACCACATATTTTGTCCTATGTTGAAGGATTACTTCTAGAAAAACTTCTCAAACATATACTGTTCAATGTACGCAATGCAATTATTGTCTTCAACATTTGTTGAAACAAGTTAAGGAAAAAATCATTTTTTCAATTATTTTTTTCGATATATTAATAAAAAGAAGAATGAATAATATTCTTCGTATTATTGCTCATGTGACGAGATTTTGAAAAGAACCGTACAGATATGCTCTGGTCTATATGTCAAAATTGCCAGTCCAATGATAAAATATTCGAAAAAAAATAAAAAGATCAATATTAATGACCCCGAGTACATTAAGGCTTTCGAGACTCTCAAACGTAGTATCATTAACCATCCCATTCTGAAATTCCCAGACTTCAAGAAAACTTTCAGTTTATTCACTGAAGAGAGTAGCTACGCATTAGGAGCAGTATTAATTCAAGACGGGCAACCTGTCTGCTATGCTTCAAGTTCCCTGAACGACCACTAAAAAACTAGTCAGTTACTGATAAGGAATTCGTAGCAAAAGTATGGGCAGTTACATATTTCCGACCATATCTTTGGGGAAACAAGTTTAAAATAACACCTGATCATCTGTCGATAAAATACCTTAATAGGAATTCCCCGGAGAAAGGTTGAGTCAACGAAACCAAAGATGGCTTCAGGCGCTTCAGGAATATCAATTTAAAATTGAGTATTTCAAGGGTAAGGAAAATAAAATTGCAGATTTCTTGAGTAGAATACCTGATGGCTCTAATGAGGAAGAGGATAAACGGAATCAAACAATCATGGAAATTTCAGATAACGCAACTGTTCGTTCTCAAGAGAAACAGCAACTGGATCATATCCTTATTAACCCTTGTGCCTACACCTAATTAAAATCCGTGTCTCATAGTGCAAGAACACCCGGGTGTACCGGTCGATTCACATACAAAATGTATGGGAATGACTAAAATAGGGGAAAAACTTTCAACGCATATGTATCTAAAAAAAGAGAGGGAAACATCTGGCGTTTGTATCCATTCAATTCATTATATTTATTTTAGATCAAAAACGAAACATAGAGAGAGAAGATCGTAAACCCAATACAGCAGGTAAAATTCAGGAAAATCGCGCAGCACACCCGGGTGTACCACTGGAACACCCGGGTATACACGTGTTTTTACGCCCTTTTTACCTGTGGTAAACAAAGAGCGAATGGTAGAAGCGAGATAATGGTGAAGCGAATGGTTCGAAAAGTTATTCTAACATCCAGCGCAGATAGTATGATCAATACTATGCTCGCTGCTAACCGTTTTCTGGCATGTCTCGCATGCTTTACGTGTCGGTCGTTTTTCTCACATAAATGGCACCTTCCCTTTTGTGGAATGCAACCAGTAGCGTCTCTTACCACCACATGTGTGTATTTTTTGCTATATTTTGTACATTTGGCAATACTAACTGAAGACAAAGTTCCTGAATAAACTTTCGATGGGCATCAGCTGTGCTGTTCATTGAACTATTCTCTTGAAATATTATATAAGCTGCAAGAGCAGAAACACCCAATAAAGTATAAAAAATGCGTGTTCCACGTTTGCAACTGTGTTCCCCTTATATCTTATCCATTTTATCCACACCTCTTTTCGTGTGATTATAATCAATAATGATGAGTGGCTTTTTCACATTGTCTACAAATTCCGCCGTGTAATGATTTGTTGACAATAAAACGACGGCTTTGTTGCTTTTTTGGGAAAATAAGAGCACAAAGTAACGTCGTCTCGAAAACTAAACACACTCTTAAATATTTCTCTTGATCGACCTTTTGGCACTAAAAACGCAGGCGTTTCTTATTTGCAGTGCCAATCATTGAAAGGCTTTCACATGTGACAGCTCGGCAGAATCCTTTGAATATGCTGCATATTTCGTTTTGATTTTCAATAATGGCATTTTCTTCCAGTTCCATATCCGAATCGACATCATCATTTGTTGCAAAATTATTCTGTCTATCCTCTTCATTCGCTAAATCACCCGGCAAAAATCAGGATCATTTAGGTAGTCACTTGCCTACACAAAATACATAATCACAATTTTACTGTTAAGTAACACAAATATAAAGCAAAAAAATCGCTTTCACCGTAAGATTTATTCAATAAACTTCGTATATGTTCCTCATATTCTAAATTGCGCAATTTTGCAGCTCGTCGTAAATTTTGTCGATTATTTACATTATCTTGCTCGCCATCATTATTTTGCACCATATTTTGAAACATTTTGTACACTAAACAATTATTGGCAATGAAATCCGGCGTCTTACTAAATCCAAAAATTACATTCATGTGGAAAAACACGTGCACACCTGCAATTCTCCTCGAAATACACACAATGACATACAAAACGCATGAAAAATACTGTGTAGTACAACGGCACACCGCGGTGTACCAAGAGTATGTTAGTGGGATTTTAGACTTCACTCCCTTCTAACTCAAATCGTATTGGCCCAAAACACACGAATACGTGTGAAATACCTTCGAAACACAGTAGTTGAGAGGTAATGAAATCAACAGCGAATAGAAATGTAAAAAAAAATGTGTTGAAATACACTTTTCTATGGCTGATACACCCAGGTGTGCTGGTGTAGACACAACGATTAAGGAAACTATTGTCAACAGATATAAAACTCAATTGAGATTGACCTATGATGTTGACCATGGGATAGAAAATTTGCACCAAAGAAGAATTATATATGTAGACATGACTAAAAATAAAGAATACTGGATACATCTTCTTCGTAGGTATATCAAGCCAGGTATAATAGGAATATTTACAGATATTTCTTATCATCAATTCAATAAAATCCAACAGATATTGATAGATCTTTATAGCAACAATAATTAGATTAAGTTCATAAATGCAACATTGAGAGCCAAAGAAATCAAAACTTTAGAGGAAGCCTATAAACAAATTGCACTTTATCACACCCAAGAAAGTCTTCACAGTGGTATAATATAGTTTAAAACACAAAATATACTATCCTCAGCTGGTAAAAGAAATCACTAAAGTTATAAATAATTGCAAAACATGCGCAGAAACCAAATATGAACGTAAGCCCATTAGAGCTCTGTTTGAACTAAGCGAAACACCGAAACAATCTAATGAAATCCTTCATATAAACATTTATTATTTCATGAAAACTCCTTTCTTGACTATGATTGATAAATTAACCAAAAAGCATACGTTTACCACCTACCAAATAGGAACTGGATTAAGAAGATTGAGACTTTAGAGGAACACTTTTCGAAATTCGGAAACCCCAAAAAGATCATAGCAGATAATGAATTCTCTTCTATAAATTTGAAAGAGTATTTGAAGGACCAAAATGTCGAACTTTATCCAACTAAACCCAATAGTCACACAGGTAATAGTGACATAGAAAGGTTTCACTCCACATTGCAAGAAAAACTTATCACTTTAAGGAAATTAGATTTAACCTTAATTCAAAAAGTTCACAGAGCCATGAATTATTATAACAATAGATTCCATTTCACAATAAAAATCACGTCGAAACAAGCAACGCACGCAGATGCCTCTCTTTTAGAAGAAATGCTTAAAAATTGGAAAGAAAAGACAGTTAATAAGTTAAACAAAAATAGAGACGAATATAGGGAAATAAGAAAAGTAATACCTGTTAAGAACTATAAACATAATTATTACATAAATAAGCCTTGATATAGAATCAAGCAGTTGATTAATGAACATCCAATTAATATTAAACGACCTCAAAAATTTGCAGATGATGAATTTAGTCGTTCGCCTACTGAAGCTTCTAATAATTCCACGCATATAAAAGATAAGTTAGAAGTTTTTTATGTAAAACTATCAGCAATTGAACCAAAAAATAGAGTTAGACAGAAAAGAGGTTTTTTTAATTTCATCGGCACAGCACAAGTTATATATCGGAGATCAAATTCCGACATATTAAATAATTTCATAGAACAGGTAAATGCAACGATTGCACAAAAAGCATAAGATAAATTTAAGTAACGGATGTGCGACAGACACTACGTTGCAATTTTGCATTCACCTGTTCAAATAACATAAGTCGCATACGCTGCATAATTCTATTGAAATCATTGTAACATGCAGATATAGATGTAAGTACTCAGGACAGTTCATTTTGAGACTCGGTCGGACGCACACGAAATTTGTACAAAAGAGTAGTGCACAATAAAGTTTATACAGTTATAGAACAAACGAGTTTTATTTGATATTTTTTTTTGATATACAAAGAAGAGGTATACGAAACTGGCGCAGTCGGAAAAAAGGCCGAAGAGGCTACAACCGTGTAATAGTATCGTGTTAAATTACCATAATCGGGAAAACCGCGACGCTAACCATAAAACAGTTAAACGCCAAAAAGGCATTAAAACTAAAAATACCAGGTTGACCGAGTCCTGAAAAAGGATAAGCCTTATAGGTCTTAATCTCTTTGCTGAGGCTGGCGAGAGAAACTGGTTTTAAACTAATTAGTGTGTGTTGAAAAACCTCAAAAACTAATCACTGTGGAAAGAAAAGTGAAACGAGTACAGTTATTTAATCTGAGAAGAAATCTTGAACCTAATATGGAAGCCCAGCTGCACGAGATACAACGAAGACTGCAAGAAAAAGAGGAGCAGATACAGCAATTGGCAACTGCAATCCAGCGGTTGAACCTTCAACAATTCACGACCGAACGACGAGAAAAAGTGTTAAGGGAGATCAAGCACATGGTGACTTTTGCTGGTGGGAACGACGTTACCATAGACTCCTTTATTGCCAACATCGAGTACTACCTAAGCAGGATAACGAACGAAGAAGAGAAACGAACAGCAGTACTTACCATTTTTACAAAAAAATTCAGGGAGAGGCGAAGAACTGTATTATCAACATACCAGAGAAAGACAACTGGGACATCATCAAAGAGCAACTAAAACTCAAATATCGACCAGACATCGAACCATCCCACATATACAGGCGAATTGCTAATCTAAGAGTAAGTACAATTGAAGAATTAGCTGATCAGATTCAACAAATTAAATATAAGACAGACGAATTGTTAGTATTTCATGATGAGAGCTCAGATTTAAATTTAACCAATGTAAATTCCTTATTAGTAAACACAGTAAAAAAAATGACTCAAGGAGTCATATAAGATAAAATTTTCGGAAAAGATGATATAGATGAAATCATTAGAATCTTAAGATGCAGGCGATTCGAGAATGGATGTATCATACCTTATTATAGAAAAAGTAGATATGATCAGGGCAATAATAAAAACAGAAATAGGCATGGATATGAAAATAATCGAAATAATCAAAAGCAATCAAATACTGACAGACGCCTACGACAAAACGACCAAAATTATTATGACAGAGACAGACAAAGAAAGTATAATTTCAAACAGAACCAGACCTCAAACCAACAATTTGAAGCTCAAAATTCTAGCCAATTTAGAAAAAATTCGGGCAGGTGCAATAACAATTATAATAATAGCCATCAGAGTAGGCAGTGGAATAATTACAATTCGGCGCAACATAGGCACAATCTAGGTGAGCCTATGGAAGTCGAAAATATTGAACGTCAATATAATCCAAGACAAAATCACCGCAAAAATAACATTTCTAGCAACAATAACAGTGACCAACATGAAGTGGATTCACAGTTTTTTATCAACTAGCCTCGGAAAATTTACCTATCGTTAGAATTACCATCAATAATAGTAAATTCTTAGCACTCATAGACACCGGGTCTTCATTCAGTCTAATGAATGACAAAATTACACTTTTTCATAAAGCTAAAATAAATCCCATCCATTTTTCTACAATACTCGGAAAAGATTTAATTGAATACGAAGTGCATACACCCGTGCCATCAGAATTCAAATTACTACTACACGCAAAAATTCGGTGGAAACTTAAATCGCTCCATAAGAGGAAATACGATTTAATAATAGGATCTGATATACTAAGTGCCTTAGACACAATTATTGACTTTGAAAGAAAAACTATCTACGTGGCTGGACAAGCCATACAATTTGTAAATAACCCCTTTGATAACAACCAACTATTCCAGTTGGAACAAATAAATAGCAATTATCTTCAATATTTGAAGCTAGACCACCTGAATAAGGAAGAACATCTAGAGATAGTGTCATTAGTGAAAAACTATGAACATCTATTCTTCAAAGAGGGAGATATTCTAACAAGCACTCATGCGATTCAGCATGAGATAAAAACAATAACAGACCAACAAATCAATGCAAAGTTATATAGATATCCGCCTAAGCACGAAGCGGAAGTACGGAGGCAAGTCAGTGAGATGAAGGCACAGGGGATGATTCGGAAGAGTTGTTCCAAATATGCTAGTCCTCTGATAGTTGTCCCTAAAAAATCTGATAATTCAGGGATTCAAAAGTTCAGACTAGTGGTCGATTATCGTCGACTAAACGAGGTCACAGTTGACGACAAATTCCCTTTACCAAATATCAATTCCTTGTTGGACAAACTGGGAAGAGCACAATACTTTTCAACAATAGATTTGGCGAAAGGTTATCATCAAATCCTAGTCAAAGAAGAATACCACCACAAGACCGCATTTATTACACCTCATGGGTTATACAAGTTTGTAAGGATGCTATTCGGCCTGAAAAATGCCCCGGTAACCTTTCAGCGGCTTATAAATGAAGTCCTACGAGACTATATAAATAAATCATGCGTGGTTTACTTAGATGATGTACTCATATTTAGTACATCCCTTCAAGAGCACATACAATCACTAAAAGACATCTTTCGAGCCTTAGAGAAAAACAAATTGAAAATCCAAATTGATAAATGCAATTTTCTAAAAACGGATACTCACTTTCTGGGTCACGTACTAACGAAAGAAGGTCTAAAACCGAACCCAGAAAAAATAAAAGCCATTGAAGAACTAGAATTGCCGAAGAATGTAAAAGAAATCCAAAGTTTCTTAGGTTTAACAGGATTCTACAGAAAATTCATTCGCGACTATGCAAAAGTGGCCCAACCAATCACGAAATACCTGAAAAAGGGAGCAAAAGTGAATGTAAGAGACCCCACATACATAGAAGCCTTCGAAAAGTTAAAAACACTTATAACCTCTCACCCTATTCTTCATTTTCCGGATTTCACAAAACCTTTCCAGCTAACTACCGATGCCTCTGCATACGCGATTGGTGCAGTGTTAGCACAGAACGGACACCCCGTCTGTTTTGCTTCAAGGACATTAAATGTCCACGAGAGTAAATATTCCGCAACGGACAAAGAATTCCTTGCGATTGTGTGGGCGGTAAGTTATTTCAGACCGTACCGTTACGGTAATAAATTTATAATATTCACTGACCATCAACCAATTAAATATTTACACGCAAAATATAGGGGTAAAGACATTGCTCCTAAATATCATAGATGGCTACTCAAACTCGGAGAATATCAGTTCACCATTGAATATATCAAAGGTAAACAAAATCATGTAGCTGACTTTCTAAGTCGAATAAAAACATCTCTAAATCACGAAGTTTCAAATGAAAATCAGTCAGAATCAACATTGCCTGATTTATTCAACATCGAAGATGATAATGTAACTATGGCTAAAGTTCACTCCGCAAATGAGGAACTGTTAGATCACATACCAATTAAAGAGGAAATTGTAAATAAATATCGCACGCAAATTATCCTCACCAATAATAAAACACAAGAGCTTGAAGTCATTCACAATAAGCGAATAATTTACAAAGCTGAATACGATTTTGAGAACTTAGGAGAAATCTTTAGAAAATATCTAAATAAAGGTATCATAGGAATTTACTCTGAAATTCCTGATACAAAATATAACTTTGTACAGCAAAAACTTAGACAAATGTATTCCAATGATAGCTCCACGAAATTCATTAAATGTTTCTACAGAGCACGGGATATACTTACCGAAACCGAGGTTGTCAAGCAAATTTCATTTTATCATGTTAATGAAAGCCTTCATTCAGGGATTCAAGAGACTCATAATAATTTAAAAAACAATATTTACTATCCCAAACTGTTAGAAATGATTCACATTGTTATAAATCAATTTGCGATGTGTGCCTACAGGTAAAATATGATAGAAAACCTATCAAACCGAAATTTCAATTATCGGAAACTGCTAACGGAATAAATGATATAATACAAGTAGATCTTTATTTTATTATGAAAACTGTCTTTATGACTATTATAGACAAGTTTTCCAAATTTGCAGCAGCCTATTACTTACCAGACAGGAACCATATAGCCCTTATAGAATGTCTAGAGGACCATTTTGCCAAAATTGGTAAACCAAAAACTCTTGTTGGAGGAAATGAATTTAACGCAGTACAGATAAAAGAATTTTTACAAACTGAAGGTGTTACACTTCACTTAACCAAGGCACATAGCCACACAGGTATTGCTGACGTAGAAAGGCTACACAGCACAATTGCAGAAAAATTTAGAATTCTTATAGTAGGGAAAACAAAAATATCCACAAAGAGAATGCTTCAACAAGCGATTAGAAATTACAATGATCGTTATCATTCTACAACTAAACATACGCCAAACGAAGTTCAGAGACATTTTGAAGATTTCGAAATAATTAGAAAAAATTTAAGCCAGACAAAAGAAAAAATAATAGACAAACTTAACGAAAAGAGGGAAAACTACATCGAAACAAGGTCAACAGGCTTCATCAGAAACTATAAAGCTGTTAGACATAAGCAGAAGCCTAAATACCGTAAAGCGAAATTAGATAATGTACACATTCCAAATATTAAGAGACAACCTAAATTTATGGACACTTCGAAAAACTCTGATATTAATACAAAAGATAATAATTTAGAATTAACTGAAAATCAGAAATCCAAAGTAAACTCTGCACTAAACGGCATTGATCCAGATGAAATCCTGATATCAAAATTTCACTTAGACATTGTAAGACGAGATATTCTAACATTATCCGGCAGCAAATGGTTAAATGATAACATAATTAACTTTTATATGAATCTTATAATGGACAAAAGCAAGGAACAAAACTCTGAAAATTCGTTGAAAGTATACGCCATGAATACATTTTTCTGTCCTCGCTATTTAAAACAGGGATATAAAGCAGTCCGCAGGTGGACTAGGAAGATTGACATCTTCTCATTTGATATCATCCTAATTCCTGTCCATGTAAATGAAGTTCACTGGAGTCTGGCGGTAATCGATAATAAAGCCAATACAATAAAATATTACGCCTCTATGGGTGATACAAATCAGCAAATCTTAGACGGGTTAGAAAAATATTTGATAGACGAATCGCTCGACAAACGAAATATACCTCTAGAAGTTACGTTTGAAAAAGAAAATGTATCAAATGCTCCACAGCAAGAAAATACAAACGATTGCGGAGTATTCACGTGTATATTTGCAGAATAAATAGCTAGAGGTGAATATCCAAATTTCTCGCAAAACGAAATTCCCTATTTTAGAAAAAGAATAGTATTAGAAATAGTTGAAGGAAATCTGTTAAACTAAATAATGTCAAAGTAAATTTTAACTAGATATCATCAATAACGCTTGTTCTACTCACGGCATTTATAATACAAATGGCAAGTGCGACCCTGACCCTGCAACCTATAACAACAAACAACGGATATATAACTATCAACATGGGACAAACAGAAATTATAACTGATTCAAAAACCATTTTGCATGTAATAAAATTAGACGAAATTCGAGAAATTCTAAACAGTATAGAAAACAATATCTTAAAATTAGGAATAAAGGACTCAATGGTCCATAACGAAATACTTAACATCAGAGCCAAACTATCAGCATTAGAATCAAACAATAGAGAGAAAAGAGGATTAATAAATATTGTAGGAACAGTTAACAAATTTCTTTTCGGGACGATGGATGACAACGATAGGCAGGACATTTTAGATCACATGGATATTATCGAAAAAAATCAGCACATAGAATCATCTACCCTAAACAAACAAATCGAAGTAAATTCTTATTTCAACGAAACAATAACTAACTTCAAAAACATAATCGAATCAGATAGAAATCTCATAACTAAAACATATTAAGAATTAACCAATAATGAAAAATTGTTACAGTCTCAACAAATCAAATTAGACCAAATGATTAAATTAGAAATGTTTAAAGAAAAAATTAACCAAATTATAGATAATGTTGCTCTAGTTCGATTGGGGACTATACATCCAAGTATACTCACAACTGACGAAATCAAAACGACTAACGTGGACTATTACAAACTAAAAAACATACGAACGGGATTACTTAAATACGGAAATGACAGTATAATAATTGCAATAAAAATTCCAAATACATATAAAATTGTAAATTATAAACTAATCACTCCCATGCCAACAGAAGAAAAATTTGAAATTATCCTCGAAGATCAGTATGTTATTGAAATAAATCATACCCAGTATGAATACAATGGGCAAGCCCAATACGAAAACGAATTGAAACTTCTGAGTAACTGTATTACGAAAAATAATTGTAAATTAATCTTAAATAAGCAACAAACTGTAAGAAAACTTGATGAAAGTACTCTAATTTGTAAAAATATGCACGAAGAGGAAATTGTAAATCACTGTGACGACCGAAAAATGAACGTTAATGGAAACTTTATTTTAAATGTTAACAATTGTTCGATTAAAATTTTTAATGTAACACTAAGCAATAACAATAAAAAATTTATAGACAGATTCTTTTATACCGAAGAAACAATTCATAATTTCACCAAAGATCTAAATTTTGAACAAATAAACCTGAAAACTTTTTATAATCTGGAACAAGTCAAACTTTCGAAATTTCATAGAAATTTAAATTACTTTACGTTACCTACCATCATAATTGAAGTCATTGTAATGGTCATTAAACTTTTAATATTATTCAAGCAAACGCAATTACGTCTTAAGCCACAAAATGTACCAAAAGAAAGTTCTAATACTTTCAGAATTCAGGAGAATCCTTTTTCGAAGGGGGATGAAGTTATATATCGGAGATCAAATTCCGACATATTAAATAATTTCATAGAACAGGTAAATGCAACGATTGCACAAAAAGCATAAGATAAATTTAAGTAACGGATATGCGACAGACACTACGTTGCAATTTTGCATTCACCTGTTCAAATAACATAAGTCGCATACGCTGCATAATTCTATTGAAATCATTGTAACATGCAGATATAGATGTAAGTACTCAGGACAGTTCATTTTGAGACTCGGTCGGACGCACACGAAATTTGTACAAAAGAGTAGTGCACAATAAAGTTTATACAGTTATAGAACAAACGAGTTTTATTTGATATTTTTTTTTTGATATACCAAGAAGAAGTATACGAAACTCACATGAATGGTTATTTGGTACAATGAATAATGAGGACATGCAGAAAATATCAGAGCATTTGGAAACCATTGAGAAAAACACAGATAATGTGTTTATAAATTCTAATCGTCAAATTAAAAGTAATTCAAACCTTAATAGTTCAATCGGTTATTTCAAAAGCATTATTGAATCTGATAGACATTTAATAAAGAAGACATACGGACAAATTACAGATGTTCGACCATGCATCTGAGGGAATGCCCAGGTTGAATACCCGCGCGATCAATGTAATGTGCAAGCGTGCACATTACCCAATTTCCGTTCGTACTTTCGCTGACCTGCTTTGGTTTGTATCTGTACTTTAGACTAACGAATATTGACCTGCCAGCGGCATTGTGCTGACAGGTCAATTATTGATCGATAAATTAAAGAAATTGACGCCGCTCGCCGGAGTCAATCAAACTAAGCACAGCGTAAATTGTGTTTTCATTTGTCTTCCCGATATATTCCTCTTTTCGTTTTACAGCGTAGGTATACAATTTAAGGATTGTAGAATTAGTTGAGCCTTAAACATCTCGATATAATTTAAGGATTATAGCGAGGTTTAAGGTACCTGCAATCACTATAATTTGAGGATTATAGTGCATCTAGGGTATCTCCGCCCCATCACCAGTGGCAGATATTCCAACAACAGATAACGAAAGACGTAGTATTTCACACCAACTGAAAACAGATCATTATGTTCAAAATGAAAATTTCGGAAGGAAAATTGAAGCAAATCATTGATAATAATGCCCCTGTTAAACATGGATTGGTACATTCTACCTTATTAGCAACATCAGAAATCACTGAAACACAATTAGATTTTTAAAAGTTAAAGAATGTTACAGTAGGACTTTTGAAATATAGCAACAATACACTAGTACTAGGTTTGAAAATACCAAATTATTATAAACTAGTTAACTATTTAGAAATTGTAATAGAAAATCAATATATTTTAGAAAGTACCCTAATATGTAAAAATATGAAAAATCATTACATGATAAATAATTGTGACGACATAAAATTTCTTTTAAATGGTAAGTATTTGTTAACAATAAATAATTGTACTATCAAACTGTTGAACCAAACTTTCTCTAATAATAATTGTAAATATGTAGATATATTTTTCTATTCAGATGAAAAAAGTTATAATTTTAGCAAAGAAATAAATTTTGAAAAAATTGTGCAAAAGAATATAGAAAATTTGGAATATATTAGGATCTTGAAGTATCACAAAAATGTTGGTTACATCGCTGGCTCAAGTATTATTGACATTTTAATTATTTTATCTGTTATCGTAACACTTATCATTTTTACGAAAAATAAAAAATTTGAAATATCAATTCGAAATTCTACGGGAAGGATTTCCAAAACTAATGAAATTCCGGAGAATCTCCAAACAAGGGGAGAAGAGGTTACATATCCTAGTCAATACCCGAGTATTGCAGCATTCCATAGCTTTTCATAAACTTTCCCACATCGCAATCTGTCTTTCCCATTCATTCATCTTCTCAACAACAAATCATGCATTTTGGAGCCAGCACAAAAACGCCTAAAGATACGCGGCTGCGAAGCGGGGCCACGTCAGCATGGCAAGCCAAGTTCATCAGCCGTCATCGAATTGGATTCTACCCGCAACGGCAGCTTAACCTTAGCGTCTCAAGCAAAACACGGGCTCGTAACGGCAGCATTTTTAGCTCTTAAAACCTGATGCTGCAGCTAAAACCCGTCCATCTCAAGGAAAGTCATCATTTCTCACAAGCATAAGACGCAATCTCGGGTGTTCTTAGCCGTCGACTCAAAACAAAGTGGTATCTACACGCGGACGTGCTTATCCTTATGACAACAACAAGCAAGCTTGAGTACTTTAAAGTTTCAGGTTCCCTACTTTTGTGGTTGATGTCCTATTTGTCTTCAAGGTCTTGCCGTGTTTCCATTTTCGGTACACATTCTGCCCCTTTTGACCCCCAATCGGGTGTCCCACAAGGGTCCATTCTTGGCCCTCTTCTTTTTATCCTTTACATCAATGACCTACCTTCTATATTTAAGTCTCGTTGTCTTCTTTATGCTGATGATCTCAAGATGTACAGAGTGATTCGGTCTTTGGATGACTGCAAAGCTCTCCAAGAAGATTTAGTCGCACTGAGTTCTTGGAGTCTAGCAAGTTCCCTCTCACTAAACATTCCTAAGTGCCATACATTGACTTTCTCCATTAAAACTTCTAATTTCCAATTTACATATCTTATTGGTTCTGTTCTTCTAAGTGTTGTTGATCAAGTTAAAGACCTTGGTGTCATTTTTAATACCAGGCTAAAATTTGATGCTCACATTCTAAATATCATCACCAGAGCCTCAAAGCTATCGGGTTTTGTGTTGAGACATTCCCCTATTTTCTCTAATCCTCTTTCTGCTGTCAAACTGTTTGTGAGTATCGTTCGACCTATTCTTGAATACGCATCCCAAATTTGGTCACCTTACTTTGAATATTTAATTAATCTCCTTGAATCTGTTCAACGTAAATTTACCCGCTTTCTCCTGCTAAAATTTAAAATTCCCTATATTCCTTATGATCAACGTCTCGTCTTACTTAACATACCTTCTTTGGAATCACGAAGGATCTATCTCGATCAATGCCTACTTTTCAAGGTCGACATTGACAATCTAGTTTTCTTTAGACATAGTTCTAGGCTCTCACGATCAACAAATATATTTGCTTTACCATTTGCCAGAACAGAGATATATTTTAATTGTATTCTACTCCGTCTACCTAGAGCTTACGAAAGACTCCAGGTTGGACCTTTCCCCTCTTCTTTTGCCGCTTTTAAGCGAAACTCAGTGAATATACTGTTTACTTAATTAATTTCACTTTTTTAATCTTAATATTTATCTTGAAATCTTTTATCTATTTTACGGTTACATAATTTGTAATTGGAGTTTACTCTGGAAATAGTGCTGATACTAAATAAATAATTATCCTACTAAATAAACAACTCTCTTGCTTTTACGCTTCGATTGCCATGTGACTTTTCCACGACACTTTCCTTTTAAACAAATGATTTTTTATCTTTCTGGAACTATATAGCTATATTTCTTAGCAAACACAACGCTTGGGCTCTTCACCTTGCTCACAAAACCCCGTATCAAAACCACCGTCCCCATATTCAAACCAGCTCTCAGACAACCAGCGCTCTCAAAAACGCAGCTCATGGTCTATCGCATATTCCACACGCTCGCACACTCGCAGACAGCCGGTCAGTCAGAGTCAAAACCGGATCTCCACACAAACGCTGATATATTTTCGTGTCCGCCAGCTCTATGAACTAACATACTTGTAGCATGTGTAGGGGACATGTTGTCCCTTTCTAACGCCGAATGAAATATTATGAAAGTGTGTGCTTTACTACTTGTGAAACACATACTTAGTACAAGGTATATGGACTAGAAGGTAAGCCCATGCGCATGCTTTCGTCCTATCTCGCTCTAGTCATGACGAAACAGTTGACGAATCGTCGCACAAATTTTATGATAATTAGGGCTGCCGCTTCTGGTAGTGGGAATAAAACATGAAATTTACGCATTGGTGCTACCATGCAGTAGAAGCATTGTGTGCAAATGAAGAAATAAAAGAAGTGCGAAATGGTTCATCACGAACATGTTATTGCATTAGCAGGTATTGTTTGCTATGGGACCGTCGCGTGCAGTTTACAATTAAAAATTATAAGGCAAACGCGATCTTTCCCATAATCTCCCGAGAAACCTAACGTACCCGTTCATACGCACATCGTTATTATGAAGATGCTTAATCATATATATAAGTACAAATCCATCGTTGGCATTTGTTTATTCATCATACATCAATTTCGTTACTTTTCATATAAAATTTACTTGCGCAAATAACATATCCATCAACTTTCCTAGTGGAATAGAATTTCAATCTCATCGAAGCGAGATGAAAATTTGCACTGTGAATTTTTCGTCAAGAGTTGCGTACATGCGCAGCCCGGACGAGTTTGAAAACGCGGAAGATCTTACCTCTAGTCCATATACCTTGTACTTAGTAGTATACGAGTACTTTAGTTTGGTTACGCTGTCGCTACTAGTGTACTTTCAGGCTATTTAAGGCAGCTTACTATTTTTGGCTGTCGCTACTAGTACACTTTCAGCACATTTAAGCCGGTCTATTTACAAAGCCTTGATGATTATGACGCTGCAACCTATTTGAAAAAAGTGAAATCAAGAAATATCAAACTTTTTACTTCTTTGGAGCTATTTATTACTTTTTGGATGTATATACTTAGAACATTCGTTACATCACAGCTAACTAATTCATTGCGCAAGTATGAAATTTTTCAACCTGGACTAATCCGAAGATCTCAAGTTGAATAACTTGAACATTGGGCAGATGTTTTCTAGCAATAGTTATTTGTCGCAAATTTTTTTTCCAGTTAACTAGTTCATCATACTTCATATAAATTTATAAGAGAATGAAACCATGCATCCAGCGATTAGTTTCAAAGCAATATAACCATAAACGAAATATCATCAATGAAAAACAAGAACGCAAGAAATAAAGCATAGTTTTTTTTTTTTCAGCTGATGTCAAGTGCCCTTCATCAACGCCGTTGTTGTCAAAAAAAGAAAATTCTATCAATGAAGTTTTTGTTACAAGTTGAAGTTTTGATTTTAAATACTTGGGACAAATTATTCCTACTTTTCTGACAAACATTTTTCATATCTCATTGAATTAAATTTATATTTGTGATTGCAGCCAAAAAATATTAGAAAAGTACAAAAATACATCGTTTTACGAAAATGAAGACATAGGGAGCGTACAATACAAAATAAAATGGCATTTGAATCTTCAAGTGAATGAGCCTGATACTAGAAAAGAAACATGAGTGTGTTACTACGGTTTCTACGGCATTAAAAATATATAATGACAGTATTCGCATAAAAATAGTCCTCCGCTTACTTGATACTAATAAACAAAACATCTTTTTGATCTGCGACACTTCCGTATTCATCCCGCTGACGTGATTGATTGATGCTTGACCACTGGAATCCATGTGATAGCATATCCTTCAAAGTTTGTTCAATGAATACCGCAACAAAGATAACGACAACAGGTAAGATCGAAATATTGTTGGCAAGTTGATTTTGTACATTTTTCGCGAATTCTCAACTATTTTCAAGTTGTTTTTCTGCATTTGTACTGTGTTCGTTGATATTTTATTTTATTTTTTCTAGTGTTTTGACCAGATGCACTTAATTCCAACAGGTACGGCTCACACAACACAAATCCAGATTGCACCCTACGTGGGGATCTTTGTTTCAAATTCATTTAAGTTTAGGGACCAACACGATGCAAATCTGAGTTGGTTACCTGTCCCGCCCGTGAAAACCCTCAGTACACGATGAAGGTAACCGATTGCTATCAAATATTGAAAAAGCGTTCTGCACTTCACACAAGCCACTAGGCTGGTACTAGATAAATTTCGCTTGTAAGGATATTGTAATTTTCAAATAGGGAGTACCTAGGTTAGGGTAAGGTTAAATTTAAAATACATACTAGATTCATTTCGATTAAGGATATAATTAATACAATGTGAGAATATATATTGAAGAATTTATATATATATATATATATATATATATATTTATAAATATATATATATATATATATATATTTATATAAATATATATATATATATATATATATATGTAGGATATGTAGGATCAAAATCACCGGGCATAGGATAATTATTTTTATTACGGAGAAAGAGTCTTTATAATTCTACGAAAAATTATTGATTCGTCTCCAAAGCCGCTTGACGTACTAATCCTTTTTTTTCCGACGTGAACTCCCTGTTTCCTCGCCTACTTATTAATTCACTGATTCCACAACTATGTTTGCCTACTCATTTATTCACTGATTCTAAAACCTGCCCTGGTATCGTCCTCGATACCGCATTTTCACTCAGTGTCGTTTTTTCCGATGCCATTATCGTCGTCATCTACGAACCACTCGTTGTAATCTTCAGTAGACTTTACCCAAGGCTCCATAAAGTCTGCTGCCGAACTCGTGGGATTGGGACCTTCGTGGTCTCCGACCTTTTCGACAACATAACGATTATTTCTCATGACCGTGACAATCTTGTACGGTCCCAAAAACTTAGGGTATAACTTTAGACCACCACCATACTGCGTTCTTTGAATGGCGACTAAATCCCCCAATTTGTAGGATCAAAATCACCGGGTAAAGGATAATTATTTTTATAACGGAAAAAGAGTCTTTATAATTCTACGAAAAATTATTGATTCGTCTCCAAAGCCGCTTGACGTACTAGGTCGATGCTCAATCGTGTAATTGAATTGATCAATTAACAGCGCTTAGTGCGACACACTTAAAGACAAGTCTTTCTTTTTCATCGTTAACACAAATGCTTTACAGTCTGTCACAATCTTGAAGTCAATGTTCAACAAATACACTCGAAATTTTTTCAACGCTTTTACCACTGCAAGTATCTCCAACTCATAACTCGTGTATTTATCCTCAGCGGGTGTCGTTTTTTAGCTTGCATAGTAGACAGGGTGCAACCTGCCATCCTTTTGCGTCTTTCTGCAGCAATACCGGGCCTAAACCGCCCATACACGCATCTGTGTGTAATTCAGTCTGTACCCCAACACGATACAACTTGAGCACTGGCCCTTCAATCAATGCCTCCTTAAACTTTTCAAACGACGCCTTCTGTTTGTTCCCAAACTCAAATTTCATACCGTCACTTAACAATTGAGACAGGGGTCCTGCATGCACGGCAATTCGAGGAATAAATTTTCGAAAATACCCCGTGAGTCCCAAGAAACTTTGTACCTGTTTCACTGTTTTTGGAATTGGGAATTTCTTCACTGCTATAGTCTTTCTGTCAGAGGAATGGATCTGTCCAGCCTTCACAATGTATCCCAAGTAATCAACCCTTCTCACCAGCAATTCACATTTCTTCCAGTTAATCACCAAACCGTATTCACTCGCCGTTTTCAATACAATTTTTAACTTCTACAGATTTTCCTTCTCGTCCTTAGCAGGAACAATCAAGTCATCAAGGTACACAAGCACTACGCCATTTGTAATTAGCGACCGAAAAATGGCTCTAATATGTCTTTGGAAAACCGCCGGTGAGTTACAAAGTCCGAAAGGAACTTTTAGGAGTTCATAATGCCCATCTGGCACCACAAACGCCGTATACTTGCCACTTTCTTCCTCAACAGGCACGTGGAAGAATCAATCTTTTAAATCCAATGTAGAAAACACTCGCGCATCTTGCAATCGATCCAATTTAGCCTAGATCAATGGCAAAGGATTTCTGTCTTTAATAGTCTTTTTTTGTTCAGTGACCGATAATCGCAACAAAGTCTCATAAGTCCATTTTTCTTCTCAGTTAACACTACGGGACTAGCGTAATCGGATACACTTGGTCGTACGACACCTTCTTCAATCCATTCTTCAATCGTTTTTATCACTTGTTTTTTCTGTTCGTCCGAGATTCGTCGTGGATTCTGAAATACAGGCATCTCGTCTTGTAACATAATACGCATTTTCACTCCTGTATCTTTAGTTTTATCCGGTACATAGTTCTCAACTAATTCTCGCAGTTCGTCTTTAATTTTTGGATCAATCACATGTCGGATTGAAACGTCATAGTCATTTTCCGTCACTTGGCCCACGTTGTTATTCAACACAGTAGTAAGTGACGTACCGCAGAACCGGTTTTTGTATGGGTGGGAACGGCATTCTCAATCTTTTTCAATCAGAGTAGCGAGCGGCTTGGGTTACCACGTTTGTATGGCAGGGATGGGGTGAATCAGAGTGCCTTGGTCTTGGATGTACCTAGGGTCGGGTGCTGAGATTGTGGTTTTGTATCAGGTGTGTGTCGTTGATTTGTTGTTTGTAAGAGGGGTGTTGCGGTTGGTTGGTTGGGGTTATCAGGTGGTGAGCGTTGATTTGCAGTGTTGGTAGAAGGGTGTAGAGGTTTGTTCAGGTGTGTGTCGGTGATTTGTGTTGTGTTGTGAGGGGTTCCCGAGCGTGGTTGGTAGAAGGGTGTAGAGGTTTGTTCAGGTGTGTGGCGGTGATTGGCGGCGTTGATAGAAGGCTATGGAGGGTCTGGGTTAGGGCCGTGATTTGCAGTGTTGGTAGAAGGGTGTTGTGGTTGGTTGCGTCAGGCCGTGGTAGGCTGTGGAGGATCAGGTGGTTAGCGATGATTTTGAACGTTGATGGCTGGCTATAGAGGATCGGGGTGTTGCGGTTGGGTGCGTCAGGTAGTCATAGGTGGTAGAAATAGGGTCAGATGTTTTTGCTGTAGTTTGTGAGATGTGTCATGTGTTGGGAGATGTTGTGTGCATAACTGGTTGGTTCTTAGGAGGCTAAGAGTAGGTTAGAAAGGCTGCTAAAGTCAATTTTTGTAAACTGGTGAAACAGGTGCGCAGAAAACCAGACAGAAAACCCCATACCCATACCCTGTACCTTCATGTGCGAATTCAACTTGAATTTCGTTCATGGGCTATGTCGTGAATATTAATTAACTCGCTTCCGAATCAACAGAGAGACTTGCAAAAGAAATCGTACCAACAGAGGAGTGCATGCAATTAACTCGCTTACGATGAGCTCCTTGTAATATCGATATGTAATCAAATTTTTCTTCTGCAATTGTACCTGCTGGCCACGGGGACAGGTAAAGCCTTGCACGCACATTTTCTGGGGCACTGTATCAAAATTAGCTCGATCCCATGAAATACAATACACCGTGTTACAGTACGTTATATGTATCGTCTGTGCAAGACAACGAATGATGGGTGAAAAGAAGGGTGAAATTTTAATGGTAATTGCCATCCATGCTGAACTCTGATACTAGCCTTAATGTATTACGAAAAGTATCCAATTAACTTCATACGCATTTCAACGTGCATGTGCATAAATAAACATGATCGGACAGTGGTATGTTAGTGCATATAACTGTGTATAAATTTTCTTAATACTGCGATAGTGCCTACCAGGAGTTCATTAATTCAGGAGGTTAAAATATCTCAAGTCTTTTTTTTGAAAGCAAACGAACGATGGTAGATTTGACGATCACATACATATTTGCTGTAATTAAAGGGTTCCCCCAAGGTTGACCGTGACGTCGCTTTCGTCGACAACAGGTGTTTCTTTTTGTGTATTTTCATGTACCGAACTGTACGTAACGGCCGGTTATGCATTTTGTTCTTGTTGTTGGCCATTCATACTGATTCGATCTTATCATCAATGGGGGCATATTCGTGTCCGTGTTGGAATTGGGTGCATATTAATTAACTCGCTTACGAATCAACAGACTTGCGAAAAAAGAAAATATTATGTGGAAAGAATTCAATATCACCTGCATCGTAAACTGAAATGGTAGGTATTCCCCAACGTCATATATAGTGTCGAGCGATGGCGTAATCCACAATTAAACTGTGTGTATGCCAATTAGAAGATGCTTTATGCTTGCTTACGCTTGCTTGGTGCGCTTAAGGCAAGAATCGCTGGACATGAAAAGACTTGTATATTGAACCAACTGAGGGTGAATGTAATTAGCGTCTGCGGAAAAAATGTGTTTTAAGCAGTGTATATTTAATTACTTTACACGTGTGGTATAGGCTGATGGTTGAATGCTTTTGTGTTGCGGATCGCGTATTCGTTCTGTATAATGAAATTATCTGAGGGTGAATATAATTAGCTAGTGTGGAAACATCTGCTGTTGAGGTTTGGAATTACTCACCCGTATTACCCTATGTGCGCGTAGACAGTATAAAAGTGAAGTGTTGCAGTTGATTACCACGCAGAAGTTCTTGAAGTCTTTTGAAAGAAGTTGGGACACGAAAAATATGGTGAGTAATAATAATATTATATTCATACTGGTAATGTTTCTTTTTAATCCTTTGTTATTTTTTCAGAAAACTGTAGAAGTGTTGAACAATGTATGCGAGTACAGTCCACTTCTTGCTTTGGAACACGGAAAGAAATATAGGGTTAAATGTTTTCGTTTGATCAACACGCAATATGGATCACGCCTCACCGTACACCTAACCAATGGAACCTTTTGTTTTCTTTCACCAAAATTCTCAGAGAAATAAAGAAACAGCGTCAAATTGAGGATCTTAACGATATTGGGGAAAACTATCTGATTTTCGAAGGTAAAGATGACACAAGAGGTGGATATTTAAAAATAAAATTTGTTCAGCATAACAACGATGAATTTGAATAAAGAGTCGCTTTTACCATACAGCATTGTTTTATTTCTATTTCAAATTTTTCCATTTCACATCAGTGTAAGAAGAAATAAAAGACTGGTTCGAATGTAATTTATAATTTTACTTAAATATCTCTTTCAAAACTTTTCATTTCTTAATTTATAATAAAAACATATTAATTTTCTAATTCTGCCGGAGATTCTTTCTACATGGCAGCATTCACAGGTATCTGGTCCAGATTCGGCGTTGTCAGAAAACCAAGGGCAGGATTTGTAATGTGATCCGTGAATGGATGTGCCATACGGTATCGTCGAATACAGCTTTAGTGTGTTGATATCCTTTAACAGCTTCTCACGATGTTCATCCAGAAGTACATCCTCGTAATCCGCAACAAAATCTTCAAATTTACGTAGTTCGGCTGTGTAAGACATCTTGTTTGTCTGAAGGTTGTTTCTAAACTGACTAAGTCAAATGCAAAAACCTCTCATTAAGAATTTTCTCTCTGAACTTCTTAGAAAGAACAGGGGCTATAATTTCATTTAGTTGTGAAATACGCTGGTGAAACCTAACTCTGTCACGAGCATGTATTTCCCACTCCCCTTTACGACTCATGCGATACGCATAGTTCCAGGCTATCATATACCTCATGTGAACGCTGTCTGCGAATCTAACGTGTTTTGCAATTTTAGCGAGTTGTGTTAGGATCCTGGAATGCATTCACATTATGTCTTTTATATCTATCCATGAATTATGCGCTGAAGAAAAACCGAGCCATTTGACAAGAACACGATTGTTCTCTTTTTTAAAACTTTCTCGACAAGGTAAACAACAGGGTGCTTTACCTTTGATAATTCTAACTCATAAAAACCGCCTTGAATAGCGTTTTCTTGATAATCCTCAAAGATATATTTTCGCGGTTGTGTCTTTTTTACGACCCTTATCTTGAATATCTCTGTTGACCAATTCGGGGTGTAGCCTTTTTCAAAGACGTGCTTTTACTTGCTTATGCGTACATAATCACCGATTTTATATTTAGGTTTAGAAACAACCTATAACTTTTTCCTATGCAAAGTTGCAAGAAGATGAACTTCGTTAGATGAATTGACATCTATAGGTCTCATTTTAATAGTGCGATGTTTGGTTCTATTGTACTTGTCCGTCAACTTCTGTATAATGCTAATCCAATGATAATTCCCATCCATACTGAATTCTTTCCACATGATGCCCTTCAGAGTTCGATTGAATCTCTCGACAATTGAAGCTTTTAACGCGCTGAATATAGAATAATGGTTTATTTCATAGTTTTTCATTATCCGATGAAATGTTTTATTGAAAAATTCTTTTCCATCATCGGTTTGTAGATTTCGGGGTATACGTCTCTGTTTGAGAACTGATTCCATAACCTTAGCCACATCATTGGAACTTTTACTTTTGACGGGGAGAGCCCAAGCGTACTTTGAAAATGTATCAATTATTGTCAATAGAAATTTATAACCGCGATTTTCAGATGCATACGCACTCATATCAACCAGATCTGCCTGCCAAAGATCATCAATACCCCGTATAACAACACGTCGTCGTTTAAAGTTTTTTCGAGCAGTTCTATGGAGTTCATCAACAATTTGCCTTCTACTCATCTTGAAAAATGTATAAATAAAAGTTTTGTAATGGTTTTTATAAGAAGTTCTTCTTTTCCAAACACAAAAAGATGCTGCACTTTAAACACCGTTTTACAATGATGGTGGCAGGCCCGTCTGGCTGCGGGAAGACGACATTTATAGAAAATGCAATGCAATGCAATGATTCAACCATCAGTGAAGAAAATTATTTGGTGTAACGCTGATCAGAGTGCTATACCACGGCAAGCGCCATTTGAAAATATCGAATATTTGAACTCTATTCCTGAGGAATTTCCAAATAGCACGAATCAACCAATCTTAATTGTACTGGACGATATGATGTTTAATGCTTTTTCAAGACAAGTATGCGAATTGTTTACGAAAGGATCGCATCATCGTAACCTGTCTGCCGTTCTGGTGACTCAAAATGTTTTCCAACAAGGAAAATTTTGCCGAGATATTTCGCTAAACTGTAAGTATCTAGTATGCTTCAAGAACCCACGAGACAAGAGTCAATTTCATCATCTCGCTAAACAGATATACCCTGAAAACAGTCCGGAGCTTATGAGAATATATAAAGAAATCACTCAACAACCTCATAGCTATTTGCTTAAAGACCTAACACAGGATATAAATGACACCTTACGTTTTCGCACCGACATATTTAATACAAGATTTGTAACGTGTTATTCCTCCCCAGATAGTTTGAAAGAAGACAATGGTGTCACGAATGAGACGATTAAAGGACAACAAGCATATGCTATACGTTCTTAAAAAAGCTAGCCCGTGTTTAAGAAAGGCGATACTGAAAACCGCCGATCCCGAAACAATTGAAACTCTATGCGAAATCACACACAATACACTGAAAGGAAATCATTTGCCTAGAGGAAAAATATTCTCCCGGCTTTGTAAATATAAAAAGAGTATGCGTAAGTTAGCGGAGGCTAAACGATCCGTTCCGCGCCAACGTAAAGTGGTAATTCAACAAGGCGGATTCTTACCCGTATTGCTAGGAAGTGTTCTTTCAGGTGTGATATGGTCTTTAATTGGAAAATATGCATAGAAATAGCAGTCTTAATAAAATGCTTCTATTACCCCCGGAAGTATATGAACGTTTGAAGGAGACAGTTGAGAGCGCTAGTACACAGACGCTGTTTGACAAAACTATGAGTAAGATACTGAACAATAAGCGCCAAAATGATGGAGCGAAATGGTATCAGTACCGGATTGTGTTAATACAAGTTTTAAATGCAAGACGAAGAAAAAAATTATTTATGGAGACGAAAGCTGAAAATCTTTCATCGAAAAACCGCATGGATAGTCAAAAATATAAGAATTTGCGTGAAAACAGCACACAGACGAGGTTCCTATTTAAAAACGAAATACCCACACAAACTTCGCCTCCACGACCGGAGGAGGTATTCGAGTCGATAAACAAAATAACACCAATGAAGCAAGAATTGCCTGCTGCTTTTTAGCGACGATTATCAGCAAGTGGAATAGCAAAAAGTCTTAAACCTGCTTCCAAAATAAAGAAAAGTGTGGCTGATTCATTTGAAGGAACCAGCAAAGACTACAAGATAATAACCGGTGAAGATGGTATAACGCAGTATACAATTCCAGCGGATATGAGTGTGGATGAACTGGATGACGTTTTCACTGATTTAGATGCAGTAGATGATAGAGGTGCTGTAGCGTCAGATTTCGATGAAGTAGGTCGAAAATCTGGCAAGCAATCTATATTAAGACCCTCTCGTCTAAACTATGATCAATTTGAGATTGACATTCCCATAAGAAAGCCTGCTCGGCAAAGTGAGCGGTTAAGATTGAAGACCGAGCCTAGTTCCAGAGTTAAAAACGTGAATTGGGGCAGAATTTAAAAAAATGCCTATAAACATAATATATGACGAGTTCTACGTGTGTCTCTTGAGCAACAGTTCCCTAGGCATTTACCCTGACAATACGCTATCATCTTTCGAAAATATATTACCGAATGTGTGTAAGTTTACCGGCAATTGGTATGTTGGAATAACGGAGATCGCTCTACCAAAACGTAAACAAGAGAAAAGCGAATCAGGTAGCCTACCAAAACGTAAAAAAGAGAAAAGCGAATCAGGTAGCCGTGGAATTTCTAAACGGTCTGTACCCACTGAAGACGGAGGCGTTACCAAGGTACCACAATCTGTACCAATTGAAAAAGATTCAAAAGCAATAATCGCTAAAGTTGTTGGGTTGGGTAAATATCATGTTCGTTTTAGATGGGATGCGAATGATTTGCAAAAGTTATGTTATAAGGGAAATGATATGAACTTTTCATCATTCCTTTCATCATTTTTCTTGGCAATTAGACCTGACTATTTTAACTATTACTTAACCGAAATCAAACAAATATGACACGATCGTATCGTAGAAGATAGAGATGAAAAGGCAATTGCCGACATAAGAAGTATTATTGAAGAAAGAGATTTTTGTATACATATTTATCAGTCTGGAAAGATTGCTGAAAAGGTTTATTTAAAATTAGGTGTAAAATTTGAATCATTGCGAGCGATTATAGACTACATAATTAAGCAGATTCCGAGAAACAAACGAAACCATGCCGAATTATTACAGATGATTGATCAATATATTCATCCGGCAAATAGTTTAAGGAACAAGTGGAACAAAGAGGCGAAACCGACTACCTACACATTTCATCTAAAAGATTATGGTGTGAAGGTTAATGTAGAGCTCCCTATTGCATCACCGATTAACATAACAGATTTCATTGCCCTATTACTAAGCGGAATTGAATTCAACTATGAAGAGCTACTTGATAAAGAAAAGCTATCTGAAACCACAACATATCAACTGCGAAAACAGGTGTTTAACAAAATTGCCTCAGCTATCCGTGGGTCTGTATCCCGTGCCGTTAAAGAGTCCGGTACAGAAATATTACCCGATGGGTGGATCCAAACAACCAATTTCCACACTATTATTGATATGCCATACAAAAGAGCCGATGGATCAAAAGCTACAACTCCTGTCCCAATAGAGGTGGATAAAACCGACAATATAGCTGGTTTATTCATCGACGCTTTCCTGAAAACACCCGTTGAGAAGCGCGATCCCGAATCGATCGATACAGAAATAAAAGAGTCGTTTGATAAATCAATATTGCTGGACAGTGTAAGTCAGCTGAAAAAATCATTGTCTGTACTTGAAAAAAGAACACATTGTGACTCATCCAATACAGGTATTGATGATTGTGAAAAAACCGAATTGATAAACGTTTATACAGATATCATTAAACCCAGAATAATAGGAAATAAACTGGTAAGAAATCTACGGGCGATCCCCTTGAAAGGCTGTGAAAGCGTGTTTAGATTCGAGCATGTGGAGTACTGCCCACTTGAGAAAAGCTTTATTGAAAGTATCTCAATCAAAATTACAGATCATCACGGTGAATAAGTCAACTTTGAACCTAGCTTTACTCCAACATATGTCATGCTTCATTTCAAGCGAAGGTTAGAATCTATAAATATTCCTACGTTGTAAATATCAACAAAGTTTGGACACTGAATTTAACACAGTTCTATACTAATGCGATGAATTCACACTACGCACGTTACTACCTTGTCCAGAGTGGAGGTAGATTATCAGACATTGGAGAACTATATCGATCGCCACTTGTGTACCAGCGTGGAAGGGGTGTTGGAAGTTTTTTCAGTGGGTTGATACGTTATCTTCAGCCTTTATTTCTGTCCGGTGCAAAAGCTATAGGAAAACAAATCATCGAAACGGGAAAATCCATTTTTAAAGATGCAGGAAGTAAACCACTGAAGCAGGTACTAAAGGAGCAAGGGAAATCTGCAGTACATGAATTAACCCAAAAAGTTATAAATAAAATATTTGATAAAATACAGGGTAGAGGAAGACGAATGGCTATAAAAAGAGCTAACCCGTACACAAGTAAGCATTTGAAATCAGTGCCTAAGCATAAAAAAGGGCGTAAGGTGAGAAAGCTGTCATTGAGCAAGACTAAGAAAACTATAAAACGACGGCGCCGAGTAAGAAGGCGTGCATTGGATATATTTGACAGAAAGATAATACCTTCATGATGCAGAAAGAGTGTATGAAGTCTGAATTGGATATATTTGCCTCCCCACCAATTCAAAACAGTATTTTGAAAACCGAAGAAGTTGCTTGCAAACTAATTGCATCACTGGACAATTCTTTGGTGTTGGAATTTATTTCGCTTGGTCATGGTGATACATATCGTGACTTATCCAGCATCTACTTACGGCTCAAGGTGCAACTGATTAAACTAAAAAGGAAAAGGAAAAATTAAGAAAGCTGATGGAGGTGAAGGTGTAGCTGATCCGGTTGGTGTAGCTAACAACCTCATGCACTCACTTTTCAGAAAATGCACTGTACAATTGAATGGGAAGAATATAGCTCAGACAGACAACAATTACCACTATCGCGCCTATATTGAAAATTTACTGAACTACGGTAAAGACGCTGCATCCACTCATTTGGAATCGGCCGGGTGGTATCTAGATCAGAACGAGATGGAGATGATTGAAGACTCAAGACCTGGCGGTGGTCCTACCGAGTTGAATGAAGGCTATCTTAAACGGTCTGCAATGATTGAGAAGAGTAACGTGGTCGAAATGATGGGCACAGTTCACACAGATCTGTCAAATTAAGATTAACTTTTATTGAATGGAGTGGACTTACGTTTAACATTATCATTGGAAAAACCGGAATTTTATTTGTACTCGAAAGAAGATGACTTTAACCCACGTGTGAAAATACTAGAAGCGACAATGTTCATGAATCATGTTACCGTCAACCCTAGTATATTGTTAGCACATGAAGCTGTACTACAACGCACAAATGCCGTTTACCCATACAAGCGAGTGGAAGTGAAAACTTATACACTACCCACTAACACATTCACACTATCTCTTGATAACGTAGTGATCGGACAATTACCGAACCTGCTTGTTTTCGGTATGGTGGATAATGACACATACACCGGAAAGCGCACAAAAAACCCATTCAACTTTAAACACAACAACATAACTAATTTCAATCTATCAGTTAACGGCGTTCAAGTGCCAAACTAACCGTTAGAGTTTGATTATTCGCACGAAAAACCAGTTAGCACTAGAGGATACCTTACTCTATTCAAGGGCACTGGTATTAACTACTTTGATAAAGTTCATCAGATATCTAAGAAATTCTTCGACAACGGTTGTTTCTTACTAGCATTTGACTTAACAGCGGACAGCTCATACGATTCGGGTTGTGGCAGTTTGTTGAATCAAGGTGTCGTGAGGATCGAAGGGCGGTTCAGAGAGGCTTTGAAGAAAAGTGTCACCTGCATTATTTACGCTGAATATGATGGAAGTATTGAAATCGACAAGAACCGTAATGTATTCACAAGCTTCTAAAAGTATATAAATAACGTGAACATGTGAGATTTTGATAGAGTCTGCTCCAGAAAATAGTCATGACGCATTGTCTAGTGAATATTGAATACTTCTCAGAAGGTCATTTAACCATTTTCAAGAAAGTCTCAATTGCGGGGTTCACCTCTCAGAACAAACTTTATTTAAAGGAAATCACGTATAAATATCATACTTCCTCAGCTATAAGTACAGATCAGACAGGTGTATTTGAAAACTTAGAGCTCAAAAGGCTTGATGAAGATCTTATCAGGTCCCTGGCGAAATTCGCAACAGTCTTCGTAAACGGAGACTCAACAAGAGGGTTCCTACAGAGTTACGTAACATCACACACAAAGGTTGTAAACCTTGAAAACATATTCCTGAAAGAACAGGAATGTACACGATAGAGATCATCAACACATTGAGAAATAACATTAAAACAAACAGGTATTTTAAAGGTGTTTTCCCCTGTAATCGTTTACCTCGAAAAGTAAGGAAGCCTGCATGTGTCATCGCCAACACCGATCCGGCCAGTAAAAAAGGACGCCATTGGGTTGCATTTTATTACCCGAAACAAGGTCCGGCTGAGTATTTTGACTCGTTTGGTAAATATTCTGATAACAAGTTCTTTAAAAAATTCCTTCATCAAAATGGAATAGTGTTTGTGAATAATAAGCTGCGGTTACAAAGTGGGCTCTCGACAACATGCGGACAGTATTGCTGCGTTTTTCTACATTTTCGTTGTAGTGGCAGAAGTCTCAAAAAATTCCTAAAACGGTTTTCAACTACAGATTACAATTTAAATGATGGTGAAATTATAAATTTATTTCGCATAATTTATATGAAGGACAATTCACAAAATGAGGGTGAGTTTTGTAACCAGACCTGCATGCGAGAAGGCGATATAAAAGCAACTTAAAATGACATACCCACCACAGTTTATTTATCGAGCTACGAAGGATGTCAGCGGCTGCTAACAAGGCTACTAGTAAGCAATCACAAGCTTCTAGACGTGAGGTGCGGAAGAAAAGAAAAGCGACGAAAACTTCATCTAGTATCATCTCCAACTCCAAAGAAGCCAAGACAAAAACACTCCCCAAGTCTAGTGTGCCGTGCGATGAAGATTTTCTTTTGAATTAAACGTACTATCTAGATGGATGCCATAATCGCAGGATAACACTAGGATTTGACCCACGAACATTTCAAGCAAAGGCTATCTTTCACTATCACGGACCGTTCCCGCTAGCAGTTGACCACAGCCAATGGAATACGTTGTACAAACACCTAAGCAATTTAAAAGGCACAGCAGGCGTTCAGTTCCCAGACAACCAATTAGGATCTTTGAAACGTTACCAGATACCTGTAGGCGTTGGTAGCATAACACTAAAACATGCAGAACTATTCAAGCTATTTGAGATGATGGAGTTCTTCAATATGGTTATGCACCACAACAACCTGGCTTCGGAATGTGTTAAGGAATATTACGAGCTGTACTGTAACAGGTGCAAAGAGAAAGATCTGTTGAAGCCAAGTCATGAGGACTTTTTCATTCCATCTCGAATATATTATATAAATATTAACTATTCAAGACTTTTTCATGAATTTCCAATTTTATGCAGTTGTAATCTTATTTTTCATGTTTTGAAATAAAACAACACAATTATACATTGCAAAATAAAACATATTTTATTCTCACACTAGTAATACACATTATTCATTAAATAATACATATAAAGGTTGATACAATTTTGAGCGGCACATCTTGTTGCAGGCAATGGGTCGTAAATTCTACAGGTTGTCTTAAAATTCTTGAGCTCTCTCAGTTTTGGTATTTCTAGCTGTATTACGTTAGCATTTGATAAATATTTTCTTAAAAAACTTTCCTTAATAGCGCCTTTCACATATATAGTCGTTTCGTTGAACTCTGTCAAAATTTATGGAAGTCGATTATAATCCACATCACCATCACATCATCGTAGGCCATTGATATTAGTCACATCAAAATCATTTTGACGACGCGCTTTCGGGTGTAACTCCTGATAAGGATATGGTGGAGCAAAGTGATGAACCACAGGTAAAGTTGATTCAAAAGGTAAAACAGCTAGTTCTTTTACAAAATATTGACCGTTTCCCCCGCACACAAACTGGATGTCTAAAATAACTTGTGCCATGTCTCACTGTTACACGGTTTGCAATGAAATGAAATGAAAGAAATGTTTAGAGTAGTGGTGCTTATATTTTATTCTGACCAAAAATTTGATTTCACCATAAGTGTAACGAGTAATTACTTAATTTCATAACAAAGCAAAAATAACTTAGCTACTTACTTATTTCATATGAATACATAACATATAAATTCAGAGATATAAAATTCATTGAAACAATAAGTGTATTAATATTTATTCTCTATACAAAACTGTAAGTGTTGCCATAGCTGTCTGATCTACACCTTTTGAAACCATAAGGGTAAGAGAAATATTCATCCATCACAACTCTTTTGTCAAAAGTGAATCTCAAGTGTTTTTTCGGGTTCTGATACAACAACCCCTGGACGTTTTTGCTTGATTTTACGCTCTGTTGTCACACGTACGCCTTCAGTTGAATCATCCTCCAAAACTAAAGATTTTAGGCATTCAAAATTTACAACTTTCAAGTTTTCGAAGTTAAGAGTTATTCCTTTACATTTAATCACATGTTCAGGACCATGTTCAGTTTCAATTTTTAACCCATATGTCTAAGGACCTGTACTCACATATTCCTATATATAAGCATCAGAACCATAACATGCCACTTCATTGGTCAAATCACCCAGGAAATCAGAGATTGGAAAATTCATGGGTTTGTCTTTACTATCCGGAAATATGACACTGTCTGAATCACAGTACAGAATCGAGGAGCTCAGTTTTTCTAGTAATCCATATAATTTAATTCTAGCTAGAGCCGTTGTATATGCAGCAATAGGTATGTTTGCATGTGGTAAAGTTTTAAGATTTTCCTCTACATATTTCCATGTAACCCACAAGTTATCACCATCAACCGGGTAAATTGAACAAATTGCTATACCTGATGATTGGAGAAGTTCACAAAATTGATTGAAATTTTTAATGACTTTAGTATTTGTTTGATCATCATTTTGGCCGAACTTCTCCCACAATGAGTTTAAACAAAGTTTAGCAATATTACGTCGACCAGAATTTTTTTGAATTTGTTTTTTATCAAGAATGATACATTCCCTTTTCTTGTATGATTCAATAAAACTATCTTTACCCTCATCTGATAGATATTCATTGCCCCAACCGCTGGCCATCTGTTTAATTTTTAAAAAATTATTGACATACTCAGTAAACAATCCGCCAGTTTTTGTGTTAGGGTCGTACACTGTGTACTCATACTTCCACACCTCATACACTTTCAAAATTGTGTACCCCTTTTCAACAGCTAAGGCTATTTCAGGAATTACCCATGTGCCAGTGAGTTACCGTTCATCACCTGAGTGATCGCAACTTGAAATGTTATTACCTTCAGCACATTTTCTACAAAGTGTAAAATACAATTTATTGTCGTTTTTCATGGGTAACACAGGTATCAGAAGGTTTTTAGGTGCAATAACATCACATTTTATGAAACCATACATTGAAATAATTTCATGTATGGGAGGGATGTTATCATTTGGAAATATCTCAGGATGTTCTAGAGGGTACGGTGCGTATTTGTTAATATACGGATATAGACTGGTAAAGTCCAAATAACGTATTACCTCGCCTTTTTTGACAGCATGGTATAATTTGAACGGTTCAGTACGACCTCCGAATAGAGCATCCCGCACACATATTTGACGATTTATGTCATTATAATATCGTCGCAATTTCTCATTTAAAAACTTGTCTTTATTTAGTACACTTTTAAATTCACATTCCCATGTATATACTAGGTTGTATCCATTTCTCTGTATTGCCTCGATACGTCTTTGTGTACTTTCATATCTTTGATTTAAAGTTTCTAAAGTCTGAAGGTTATTTTTCCTCGATTCTTTAAATTTAAAACAATCTCTACAACCGTGATAGTAACATCCAAAGAACTCATAAACAGTATTTGACTCTTTATGAAAACCGTCGACGTATAACCCACACTTATCCAACTTTAACTCACCGTTATTGTTTGCTGAGATTATCAGACCGTTAATTTGGGAGTTTTTCCAGGCTAACCACATACAGGCAATGATGGAATGTGTTTTACTTTTGAAATAACCACTTTTAGGCATTACACCCAAGGTATTTTTGTCAAGATAATTTCTTCGAAAAACTAGCATACATGTCGATGCAATTGTGAGACTTTCTATTAAAGGGTTCACATTGGTCAATTTAATAAATTTATCCATAAATCTTACACAACCGCGTCGTAAAATATCAACATCATTTACATAACATCGTAACAACTCATCTCTATTACTGAAAGTGTCTTGTGCTTTCGTACTGTACCAATTTAAAAAATCCTTTCTTTCCTTAGGCTTCATTGTATCGCAACCGTACATTTCAGGTGGGGGGTATTGACCGATATAATTTATATTATCTGCAGTATTGAAATAATAAGGATAGTAACCCTTAGCACTGTCTTCAATATCGAAAACTTGTGGAAACTTAGAAAGTGGAAACGGCAGGAAATTTAAAGAGTCAGCAAATGAAACTTGCTCACATGTCAACTTCATAATTTTGGTTCCATTCATTAAAAGTTCAATATGTTTTTTTCTAGCTATTAACTCCGAAATCAAGAAATGACCATCATAGCCTTGTAAATTATGTGCATAGCAATATACGTTGCTCACATACGGTCTGGGTATTAAACAATAGTCTAGAAACCTTTGCACAACAGATGATTGATCACTTTTTTCAAAAATATGCTGTCTGACACCACATGTATCACATGGTTGTTTAATATCTTCATCTTGATAACAATTGTGACAAACATGTTGTGCTACAATTAGATTTGCAACATGTACAAAAGTTGAAGAGTTGTCTCCATACAGACCGTCTTGAGTAGTTTCACAATCAAAAAATATGATGAGAAACGTTTTATCCTTTCTACCTATGTAAGGCTTTATAAAACAGTTATGTTGGGCCGGTTGTATTTTTGAACACATCTGACAGAAGTATTCGTCACATTGATGTTTGAGTCCTTTCCTGTATGTAAAATTTATAAATTTTGTGCAAAATACACATATCTTGAAAGTGTCACATACATTTTTTCCTCTGAACTTTTTATCTAAATGGTTAGCGAAACATAGCGGTCCTCTAAACCCGCGATTACACTCGCTACAGTCAACCATCTGTGATACATACACGCAGGGTGGGAATGTGATACAGTACGGACATTTCATTTCACATTTATGAAACGAATGATTTGAAACTTTATCGCAATAGTTACAAATATAACTTTTGGAAAACAATCAGGTGACCGATTTTATGACGTAAAAATGTTTTGTACTCTCGAAATAGAAGAGGTAAATTTTTTTGCTGCTATATCCCGTAGTGGAGTTTTGAAAAGAATGGAATGTGGATCTCGAATATTATCAAAAACAACAATTTGATACGCACTTAAGTATTTTTAAAATTTATAAAGATCTAGGATATTGCAACCATTTTCTCCAATTACCACTTTTGAATTTTTACACAATCGATCAGCCTTAAAATTCAACGATTGTAAAATGACTAAATTATTTAAACGATTTATATTACCCTCAGCCATTTCCATTGCATAACAAATACTCCTAGGTAAGCATGAAAGATCCTTAGCGTTAGCGACTTTTCCCACATCCACTAAACCTTTTTTTCTTTTTAAAAGGTCAGCATCATCTGTGTACTTTTTATTTACGCGCCCCCCGCCGGAAGGAATGTTTACGATATCAGCATGGAATTGTATGATATCATCCGAAAGAAATTTAGTGTTGGACTGGTTAACATTCGCTATAAGGCCAATTATATATTTACCATTAATTTCCTGAATGGGCTTTAAAGCTGACCATATGGGTTTCACGTGTGGTGATTGCGGGAGTGTTATTGCAAAACTCATTTTGCACTCCGGATTTGCGTTAGCACCAATGTTTTCAAGTACCTTATCGAAAATTTTCTCCAGTGCACTTAAAGGGCTATCGGTTATATTGGTGAAACCTTTAATCTGAAAGTTTAAGGTGACACCTGTGACATTAAATTTTTTAAATAACTTCTCTTTCCGAGAAATAATTTTAAACGACCTCGATAAATCACTTGAACCTTCCCCTTGTTGATTACTTTTACCAGCACATTCTTGTCGAACATCATAAGACCTGGACGTGTCTTCATTTTGAGCCAAAAGATTTACTATATCACTTAACAAAACATTTGAAAACGACGTGTGATGTAGCTTTGAAAACGCTATTAACTGTAATAAAAATCTGTACTTTTCCTCTACTGTCGAATGAATATTTCCCTTTCTAAATATATCAGCTGTGCATCTTAACCACGTAATGCATGTTTCAAAACTTTTTGTTGTTAACATTTTTTTAAACTCCTTAATTATTTTTTCCATCTTTTATTATTATTATATAATTTCCCTTATTTCTATTTAATTTTATATTTTATTTTAAACTTCTTTAAATGTTGATTAATTTTGATTTCTCCTCTCCAAACGTGAGCGCTATCACACGGTGCAGCTCGGCTCTTTGCTGGCGCAACTTAACAAGGCGCCCAGCGCGCTTCTTCTTTTTGGGGGTTGTACAGGTGTTTTTTTTCGCAAATAAGGTCCTTTTTACGAGTTCCAAACTCGATTTCGCTGGTTTTTCAACAAAGGCTTTTAATTGTTGCTGGATATCCTAAATATCAGGCTTCCCTTCTTACTTTACCAAATTCGCAGAATATCTTTTGCGATATTCGTCCAAAGTTATACGCTTAGGTATACCTTTGTTTAACTATTCATCTTAAACTAAGCTAACCTAAGTCAGCTGAAAAATAGGCCTTGTGGAGCCACAATCTTTAAAAAAAAAGTATGCCTGTGAGATAAAAATTTGTATCCTTTAAAAAAAAATATACAACAACAACAATATAAAAAAAAAATTACCGTTCCTGTTCTACAAACAAACAAACACTAAAGTCTAAAGAAATGTGTTCAACCGTAGCTATCAGACTTGGAAAGCTTCTGCGTGATAATCAACTGCAACACTTCACTTTTATACTGTCTTCGCACACGTAAGGTGTCATGGATAAGTAATTCCAAACCTCAACAGCAGATGTTTCCACACGAGCTTATTATATTCACCCTCAGATAATTTCATTATACAGAACGAATACGCGATCCGCAACACAAAAGCATTCAACCATCAGCCTATACCACACGTGTAAAGTAATTAAATATGCACTGCTTAAAACACATTTTTTCCGCAGACGCTAATTACATTCGCCCTCAGTTGGTTCAATATACAAGTCTTTTCATGTCCAGCGATTCTTGCCTTAAGCGCACCAAGCAAGCGTAAGCAAGCATAAAGCATCTTCTAATTGGCATACACACAGTTTAATTGTGGATTACGCCATCGCTCGACACTATATATGACGTTGGGGAATACCTACCATTTCAGTTTACGATGCAGGTGATATTGAATTCTTTCCACATAATATTTTCTTTTTTCGCAAGTCTGTTGATTCGTAAGCGAGTTAATTAATATGCACCCAATTCCAACACGGACACGAATATGCCCCCATTGATTATACGATCGAATCAGTATGAATGGCTAACAACAAGAACAAAATGCATAACCGGCCGTTACGTACAGTTCGGTACATGAAAATACACAAAAAGAAACACCTGTTGTCGACGAAAGCGACGTCACGGTCAACCTTGGGGGAACCCTTTAATTACAGCAAATATGTATGTGATCGTCAAATCTACCATCGTTCGTTTGCTTTCAAAAAAAAGACTTGAGATATTTTAACCTCCTGAATTAATGAACTCCTGGTAGGCACTATCGCAGTATTAAGAAAATTTATACACAGTTATATGCACTAACATACCACTGTCCGATCATGTTTATTTATGCACATGCACGTTGAAATGCGTATGAAGTTAATTGGATACTTTTCGTAATACATTAAGGCTAGTATCAGAGTTCAGCATGGATGGCAATTACCATTAAAATTTCACCCTTCTTTTCACCCATCATTCGTTGTCTTGCACAGACGATACATATAACGTACTGTAACACGGTGTATTGTATTTCATGGGATCGAGCTAATTTTGATACAGTGCCCCAGAAAATGTGCGTGCAAGGCTTTATCTGTCCCCGTGGCCAGAAGGTACAATTGCAGAAGAAAAATTTGATTACATATCGATATTACAAGGAGCTCATCGTAAGCGAGTTAATTGTATGCACTCCTCTGCTGGTACGATTTCTTTTGCAAGTCTCTCTGTTGATTCGGAAGTGAGTTAATTAATATTCACGACATCGCCAATGAACGAAATTCGAATTAAATTCGCACATGAAGGTACAGGGTATGGGTATGGGGTTTTCTGTCTGGTTTTCTGCGCACCTGTTTCACCAGTTTACAAAAATTGACTTTAGCAGCCTTTATAACCTACTCTTAGCCTCCTAAGAACCAACCAGTTATGCACACAACATCTCCCAACACATGACACATCTCACAAACTACAGCAAAAACATCTGACCCTATTTCTACCACCTATGCTTACCTGACGCACCCAACCGCAACACGCCGATCCTCTATAGGCAGCCATCAACGTTCAAAATCATCTCCAACCACCTGATCCTCCACAGCCTACCACGGCCTGACGCAACCAACCACAACACCCTTCTACCAACACTGCAAATCACGGCCCTAACCCAGACCCTCCATAGCCTTCTATCAACGCCGCCAATCACCGCCACACACCTGAACAAACCTCTACACCCTTCTACCAACCACGCTCGGGAACCTCTCACAACACAACACAAATCACCGACACACACCTGAACAAACCGCTACACCCTTCTACCAACACTGCAAATCAACGCTCACCACCTGACAACCCCAACCAACCAACCGCAACACCCCTCTTACAAACAACAAATCAACGACACACACCTGATACAAAACCACAATCTCAGCACCCGACCCTAGGTACATCCAAGACCAAGGCACTCTGATTCACCCCATCCCTGCATACAAACTTGGTAACCCAAGCCGCTCGCTACTCTGATTGAAAAAGATTGAAAATGCCGTTCCCACCCATACAAAAACCGGTTCTGCGGTACGTCACTTACTACTCAACACTTCGTTCTAGCCCGCGTCATTGGTCTCCACTATATTCTCAATCGACTTGATTTTCTTTAACACACCTCGCCTGTGTTTTACTCGTACTTCAGCATGGTCAGATAATTCACCACCCACTAACAAATCGTGTCCGAGAAACTAATCCAGAACTACGTCAAAATCAAATGTGAATGTTTAATCATCGATGATTATTTCCGCCTCAAAACGTCCAAGTGTGCGTTGGTTCAACGCACCCACACCTCCAAAGGGAATTATTTTGCCTCGAGTTTCAGGGCTCCGAGCCGCACGTAGCAACTGGATCGCACCAGATGTAAGTCGCTACCTGAGTCCAACACAGCTGTGAAATCTCGACCCAATATTTTGACATGCTTATATGTTTTCTTGTCCCCCGTCATCAGGGCGTCACATCGAGTTTTCTCCTTTTTCTCATCTTTCCCTCTTTCGCCCCTATGATTCTTCTTTGGTCTTAGGCACCTCGTTGAAAGATGCACGAATTCCTCACAGTTAAAACACTTCGGCCCTTTCCCTGTGTCCGGACAATTGGCACTCAAATGCGCTTTACTACCGCAGTTAAAGCAATGCTTAGACTTTGCATCATATCGTGTGGGATTCGTCTTTTTCATCCCGTCATTTTTATCACTCTTCTGGCCTTGTTTTCCATGCGTTTTCATCCTAGTGTTTTTTCTTTGCCTTTCGTTTTGCTTCATTTTTCTTCTTACTCTCACCGTTGTTGCACCATATTAAATTGACTTGTTCACTTCGTCATCGTGAATGCCGTCGATAATGTACTGCAACTTTGCATCCAACTCGATATCAACGTGAGTTGCCATCTCTAGCACACGATAAACATAGTCCACATAAGATTCCTCACTTTTTTTCATCGCTGCAGCCAATTCTTCATGCACTTGTTTACTGTTCATCGTTTCAGAGAATTCTTTAATTATGTATGTCTTCAATTTACCCCACGTCTTAACGTGACACTATAATTCACATACACTTTTGCTGGTCCATCTAGCAACTTTTTCATGTAAATCACCTTCTGTGCCTCTGACCATGAGCACATTTCGGCGGTTTCTTCAAATGTGGAAAACCACCGTCGAACATTCTGGCGTCCATCACCGCTGAATCGTTCTAAGGCATCGTCAACATCTTTGAACGTCACAATATTGTACGGATAATCGGCAAAATGATCTCTTTCATCACTCTTGCCTGAGCTGCGTCTCTTGGAAACACCACGAGCATGCTTCACACCCGCACCGGTGTTTGCAGGTTCTTCATCGTCACTGTTTTCACTGTCCAAACTACTTTTGTCATCACTTCTCGAATTACTCTTCTCTTTTTCTCTCGGAGCCGTCTTCAGTCTTTCGAGTAATTCGGCCTTTTTACCCGTCGTCTTTAATCCCAAATCAATGAGTCGTGCCTTTAACTCTTTGCTTCTTAACGTATCAAGATCAATATCTTCGTCTTCGAGATGATTATCAATTTTTTTATTTTTTCCGACACTAGTTTCACCATTCACATCTGTGTCACCCTTTTTCATTGCCTCTGATAACCTCAAGCGTTCGATCAGCGCCGCTTTTTTACCCGTAACCTTGAGTTGCAATGCACGTAATCTAGCTTTCAGTTCACCCACATTCAGAGTATTCAAATCATCTTCGTTGTCACTTTCATCTTCTTCTTCGTCGTCACTTGCGTTTCTCGCCAGATCAACTTTTTCAATCGTTAAATTAAGACAGACTTAGATCCTTTCATCGATAGGCCAAGCACTTGGAGTCTACTACGTAATTCCTCCATGTCATAAGTCATAAGTTACATTTTCCGTAGAACCCGGCATTTTAACACCTTATGTACGTTACACAAAAATCGTCAATTGGCCGTCTGCCTATTGTGTACCGCAAGCACCTTTATCGAATTCTCAGGTATGGACTGTCACCGTTTAATTCACCACTAACGTCTTTGATCCAGTACCGAAATATCTCTGTTGCCTCGAAATGATCCCGGTTGAGCCCCCAATTTGTAGGATCAAAATCACCGGGCAAAGGATAATTATTTTTATTACGGAAAAAGAGTCTTCATAATTCTACGAAAAATTATTGATTCGTCTCCAAAGCCGTTTGACGTACTAATCCTTTTGTTTCTCCGACGTGAACTCCGTGACGCCTCGCCTACTTAGTAATTCACTGATTCCACAACTATGTTCGCCTACTCATTTATTCACTGATTCTACATATATATATATATATATAAAAATATCTTCCATTTATTTATGCTTGTAGTATTACAAGAAAATAGCTGCTCAGAAAATTTCGCAGATATTTTTCGGGAAGGATCACTTAAAAGCGATTTTTTTTACTTGGAAACATTCTCGATACTGTAGATACGACATCAAAGTACCGTTCAAACCCTCTAGAACAACATTAATTTTTACTTATCTGTCTAATCTAAAACTATTAGCATGGTTAGTTTGTTGAGGTGGCATACCTCTTTATAAAAAGCTAGTTCATTTAGCCCACATTAGGCTCATTGTGATACCTCAGATGATTGAGACGGCATAAGCACCAGGCTGCTGGGTGATGAGAGCCATTTAGATTCTTGTTTGAGACTTATTATCCAGCTAATATTTAAAGTAGCTACTTCCGTGAGGCTGTCCAGGCCTGGAGTTTGCATGCATTTCCTGGATAGTGGTCGGCATTCGCACAGAAAATGTTGGAAAGTTTCTTCCTCTTCTACTGATCTGGATCTTCCGCAAAAATCGTTGAAAGGAACACCCAATCAAATCACTCGTTTGACGGCTTATGTTGAAGAGCTGCTTGATGCATTTGGAGTTTAGTGCGTGCAAAGTTTGCCTGGTTTTTCTGCAAATTTATTCCAATAACCGGGCCCTTTTTGCTGCTGTAATGCTGCATGAATCCTAATTTTGTGGAGGCTAGAGATTGGATAGATTGGGGTACAGCTCAATGCCAGCTTTCGCTAGGGCATCTGCTATGCTATTTGCCAGAATATCACTATGTTTTGGTACCCAGTGCAGAATCACTTTGGAGTAATGTGACATCACGTTCACTTGTGTACAACATTCCATTACAATTATGGATAATGACTGCATAGCAGCTTGACTGTCAGAGAGAATATTCAGGTTTCCCATGAAAATTTTCTGGTTTCACAGCCAGTCTACAGCCCTTTATATTGTCATGATATCTACCTGAAAAAACAATGCATTGGTCTGGAAGCCGGAAGGATAGTTTAGAAGAGAAAAATAGAAGCCTAACTGTTCTGAGGAAACAGCCAACTTGTCTATCCATTTTTATCCATCAGTGTAGATATCAATAGACTACTGCGTCTCACTTCTTCCTATCGCGCAGTTATCCCTGCTTGGAATGACTGACATCAACTCATAATGAAAGCAGGAAATCAGAGAGGCAAGACCTACTTCCGTTGACATTGCTCCATTCCTCATAGATCGGTAGAGTGACCAATTTTTCCCTTATGCCAGAGGTGTAGTGCTTTTAATCGCATTTCAGAAAACTTGGTCTGCTGTTTCGAAGGAAGATCAGTCGGGAGCCAATTTAACAGCAAAAACATTGCTATCTCGTAAGGAGCTCAGTCGGGAGCCAATTTAACAGCATAAGCATTGTCTTTGTCGGGCTTATGCGTAAGACCCCAGTTTATGTAATAGCTGCAATCCTTCTATACAGAACAATTGATTCCACTATCGCTGTATAGAGCGATAATACGATTTTCGGGTTCAATCCCCACTTTTCCCCAATGGCTCTTTTGCAGCATAAGATTGTGTATGTCACTTTGCGTGCTTTTTCTGCTATGTTTGCTTTCCACGCGAGCTTGGAGTCCAGAATTAGACCCAGATATTTAACCTGATGAGACGATTTGAGACTTATTTCATCTAGTCTGGGTGGGAGAAATGGTGGAATTTTGTATCTTCTCGTGAAGAGCACAGGTTCAGTTTTCTTCGGATTAATCTTAAGACAACACTCTTTGCTCCCCTTTGGTAAGAATACCTAGGCCAAAATCCAGTCTCTCAAATAGGGTATTAATAAATTTGGCAGATATTGCTCCTGCAACATCGTCGGCATAGGTTACGACTTTGCAGCCAGTTGCTTTTATTTTTGACAGGAGCTTATCCACTACTAAGTTCCATAGAAGGGGTGATAGCAACTCACATTGTCGGGTGCCTCTGCAAGTTCTCCTTCTTAGGGTGCTATTTCTTAGTTAACTTCCCAGTTCCCTATGGGAAGTTATTGTAATGGGGTCGATTTTGCGAATCCCAAATTTGGCATATCTCCACGTTTTAAGGTCTCCAGAATCCAAATCCATCGTTTTTAGAGAGATGTCTGTGAGTGTGTATGTACGTATGTATGTATGTACGGATGTACGTATGTGCGTTCGGAATTATTTGTCGTCTCGATTATCTCGAGAACCAAAGATCGGATTGACGTGGGACTGGTTTTAAACGACGCGTAATTACGTAACTTAGAACTGAATGACTTCAGCAAAATCGGTTAAGCCGTTTTTTATTTAGGATGAAAAAACTGAAAAAACGACTCAAAATTGCTTATTTTTAAACTGTTGAAACGCACTATTAATTCGTGAAGATACCAAATACCTTCAAGGTAATGTTGCTATTATTGTGCGTTTTAGCAAAATTGTGATCAAATTTGTAAAAAAAGTTATTTCAAAAAAAAATAAAGATTACTTTATGAAATTCCAAACTTATATTATCAGGAGTAGAGACGCTAATGCAGTTAAGAATTGCATATTGTTATAAATAATTTAATATTGTTAATAACAATCAAATAATATTAGTTATAGTTTGATATTGTATATATAAAGTCAATTATAACTATTCAGTAACGATCAAACATTCTTAATAACGAATGATTATTGTAAATAATAATTAAATACCCTCAATAATAGTTGTGGATTCCGAAGCCGAAATGAAGAACGAGGTTGAGGACGAAGTGGATGACAAGAAGGATGACGAGGAGGAAGAGAACGAGGTTGCCGAGGCTTTGGTAGAGGATGAGCAGGTGGTGGAGACGTTTCCTCTACCAAAGCTTTTATGGTTAGATAAAAAAATGATAAAAATAATAAAAGCAATTATATTAATTTAGAATAATAATGTTTAATAATAATAATTATTAATAATAGTAATCAATAATAAAAGCAAATTATAGCATTTTATTCACCCCACTGGGAAGTTAGTCGTGTGGACCTCAAGGGTTGCACTTAGACCATATTTTTTGGAGTTGATGTTCCTGCTTCTAAGCAGTTGTCCGATGAACCCTAAAAATGTCATTGGCTTTGCTTTCCCCAAGTTCTTTGCCAATAACCTTATGCTTGACATCGTTGAAAGCTGTTTCAATGTCTAGAAAAACCACTTGCGTGTAATTTTTGACGCTTAGCGAGTTTTTGATGTAGCTGGTGAGCGAGTGAAGAGCTGTTTCGAACGATCTACTTTTCATGTATGCGTGGTGTGCATTGGATACTGGTTTCAGAGTAACTCCAAGATGGATCTCTATCAGCCGTTCTATAGTTTTCAGCACAAAGGAAGCGAGGCTGATAGTTGAGAAAGTCCCCAGTCAACTCACCATGGGACGTGTTGCTTCTTCCGTCATTGGCGAAAAGGTCTTATTTGAAGACGTCCGCGGTGGGGCATGTTGCTGCTTACTCCCACAATTACAGTACTGATTTGCCAGTACGATGCTTGTGGTATACTTACCGGGCAAAAGCCAACAAACCGTAGCTAATCACCCTGGCCGTAGACTTAAGTGGAGCTAACGAATACTCATTGAGGATAAAAAGGACCTTTCGTTGTCCATTGCTGCGCTCGCTTACCAAGGCTACCTTTCAATTGTCCACCGGGACGTCAGCAATGCTAAACTTAATTAGCAAAACCATTTGGATCAGTGTAGATGGATCCGCCGGCATCCATGCACTGGTCCGAGACTGACTCGGGATGTCTTCCCTGGAGATAGCTTCAAGCTTTGCTCCGGGCCTGATTTCTTCCAAACTGTTAATAGCCTTATCAGTTTGATGTGACCTTGGTACCAACAAGCGTCACAACAACTTGGTGGAGGGCCAAGATTTGCCTCCAATATGGGCATGTAAACCCGAAGAAGAAAGATTACCACCATTTTCCTATTTGACTGTGAGATGGTGCTATCGCTGCTGCGCTTGTCGATGAAAGCTCTTTTTAGCCGCTTCACTAAAGGTCCTGCTCTTTACAAGATTGGACATGACCAATCTTGGTCTGCATCTTTTGTGAGCTGCTACTTGTTTTGAGAAAGAGGCTCTGGGCTCTACTCTAGTAATCGCCCATTCAAGACAAGTTTAGTTCTACTGGAAGAAACTATCGGAAGGTAAACCTTGCAGCTTTTTCAGGTTTTTGCAGGCAGATTTTCTGTCTCTGTTTGCCGAAACTATTCCACAAGATGTCACTCTTGCGTACTCGGATGACAGAATACCACAGTCTCTAGCCCAGAACAGCAAATAAAGTCGTAAAGACGAGGGTTGTCCGAGAACATTCCACGTCGACCCATGGTAGATCATTTAGCATCATCTCGGAAGCACCGCAACGAGTCAATCTACCTCACATTCCTATACCCCACACAAAATTTATAATTTTTGCTGTTCTGAGCTGAAGACTGTGGTTAAAATGATTAACAAACATAACTTGCGTGAGCCAATTCCAATATAACTTCATACACGACGTTCATGCAGTTTGCTTCACAAATATTAATTTTTTTTTTAATGTATTATCATTTAACATGTAAACCGCAAAACGTTTTGCCACCATAAGTCTCCGGACTAATTATTTTCAAAGTATTGCAACAAATGTGTTCTCGTTGCGAGGATTAATTTTTCATTTTTGAAATGAATGGAATGAAAAATACAATTTTCAATGGCCAAATAAATTTGCTATTTTCTAGAAGCTCTACGATGAGTAAACAATATCTTTTGTTGAGAGTAACACGTCTGCTTGGCATGACGTTCAGACTGAGATTTTTATTTAACATGGCTCGGTTGACAAGTTTGCCGCAGTTGGCTGGGTTAACAGTACATAATTTATTTCAACACCCCAACTCATTAGGTTCGAATTCAAATCCACATTTTTAAAGCATTGAAAGTTATTACTGAGCGATTCCTTCTTTGACAAAAACAACTTTAATAATAAAAATAAGAGAAGGATTATTCGGGACAAGTGCCCATTCGATATTTACACGCGATCTTATTTGGTCCAGTAATCGCCTTTGTCCAACAATCAGCTGCGTTCTCAGTGGACGGGATGTACTCCACCTTTATTGTCCCATCCTGGATTTTGTTTCATACAAAATGGTACCGTACGTCGATATGCTTGGACGTCTTCCGGGAACTTTCCTCTGAAGAGAGTGCGATCGCAGTCTGATTGTCACACCATATTATGGCAGGTCCTCCGATGTCACTAAGATCAGCCGCAAATTGACACAACCAACATGCCTATTTTGCCATGTACTCGGCTTCCGTAGACGACAATGCAATTGTTTTCTGGCAACTACTGCCCCACGAAATTGCACCGCCAGCAAGTGTGCACCAGTGCACAATCTTCTTGTATCCGAAAGTTTTGTCAACTCCTCTCCATCGTACTTGTGGAGAATTTCATACCCAATCGTTCCTCTAAGATACCGGAATATTCTTTTCACCGCGATCCAGTGACCACTACCGTAGCAATCGTTGCATCGACTCACTTCATTTACCGCGAAGGCGATATCTAGCCTGCTCCCCTGGACCAGATATAGAAGACCTCCGACCGCTTCCCTGTATGGGAAGCCAGTTGTCGACAATTTTGTTGATAGCTTCTGAGAAGGATCGGTTGGAGTCGGTACCGATTTGCAGTTTGTCATTCCCAAGACTTTAAGCACCTTCTCGATATACTTCGCCTGACCATTGTGATGCCAGCATGTGTGTATTTGATTTCGATGCCGACACAGTTCGTGGCTTGACCCAAGTCCTTCATTTTGAATATACCGCACAACTGACTCTTGATTCTGTCTAGCGCAGCTCGATCTCTCCAAAAAATCAAAATGTCATCAACGTAAACTGCAATAATTAGCTGGATGTCCGGTGCGATGTAGATGCATGGATCTAAATGTGATTTATTCAATCCAAGAACGATTAATGCCTGATCCCATTTCTTATTCTATTGACGACCTGCTTGCTTCAAGCCGTACATCGATCGATTCAGCTTACATACACGACCCGTCCCGTCATTGTATCCTTCAGGCTGTTCAGTGTAAATTTCCTCATCAAGATCACCTTGAAGAAAAGCAGTTACAGCATCCATTTGATGAATCTTCAATCGATGTCGAGCAGCATAGCCGATGAGATACTGAATAGAATGGTATCTTACCACGGGTGAAAAAGTTTCAAAGTAATCCACTCCGTATCGTTGCCAGCACTCTTTAGCCACTAGACATGCCTTATACTGATCAATCTTCGCGTGCGCATTAGTCTTCGCCTTGAACACCCATTTGGTCTTTATTGCCTTTCGTCCGATTGGCAAGTCGACCAATTTTCATGTTGCATTTACAGCATGTGCCGTAAATTTGTCCCCCATTGCATCTATCCAGTGCTGCTTATTGCCACCAGTCATCGCTTCATGAACCGTGTGAGTTTCGCCATATTCAGCAATGTAAGCGCACGCCTATATCGTCTGGGAGTTTTTGCTTGCGATTTGATTCGATTTCCTAACTTCTACGACTTCCTCTGGATCTTCGTCGGATGGCTCATAAGCGTCATCATTTGGATCGTCTAAGTCATCTGACGAGTTCATTGCAGCCAAATCAGGTGCCTTATTTTGTGGCCCCAACTCAAACAAAATCTTCCGATTACCAGACTTCTCCTGCCGGGTTTCCGCAATCGATCTCTTCACACCAGAGCTGGTAGGTGATTTTTCTTTCAGCTTGTCCACTGTAACGACATCCTCGAGCGCATCGTCCAAGTTAATTGGTTGATTTAATTTCGTTTCTGGCGGATCCAGAACCATGACATCACTGCTTATAGTGACGCTCATCGTAACAGGATCATAACAGCGCAGACCGTTTTGTCCATCAGAAATACCAACGAAAATCATCCGTGTAGATTTGGCGTCCCACTTCCGCTGTTTTTACTTCGGCACATGCATTATGATGCTCGTTCCAAACATTTTGAAGTTCAAAATGTCGACCTTCAATCCAGTCCAGATCTGTTCCGGTACACTATTGCCCAAAGTTCGGTTGATTGTGCGATTCGTGATGTATGCAGTCATGTTTACTGCTTCAGCCCACAATGGTTTCTCTAGATCAGCATCAAAAACCACCCTTGGCCCGTTCCACCAGGATTCGGTTCATCCTTTCGGCCACGCCGTTCTGCTGCGGCGTAAACGTGCAACTGGTTTGATGAATAACTCCATCTTCCCGGCAAATTTGATCAAGCTGTCCAAAGTATTCTTTGCCGTTGTCAGAACGGACAGTCTTCAACTTTTTGTCCGTAAGTCCGTTTAGCTATTTACTTAAAGTCAGCAAACACTTGTTGAACATCTCCTTTGTTCTTCGCGAAATAAACAAAAACCTCCCGCGAGTAGCCGTCGACAAACGAAACAAAATATTTCGCGCCACCAACTGATGCATTTTCCATAGGCCCGCATATTTCAGTGTGCACCAGATCTAGAGCACGCTTCGACTTGATTACAGCATTCAAACGATGAAATGGCTCGCGACTGTGTTTGCTGCGCAGACAAGGCACACACTTCGACAGCGCATTGCGGTCGCCACTCACATCGATTCCGATCACCACTGAGTTCAATTTGATGAGATCATTGTATGCGAAATGACCAAGACGCCGATGCCACATCATCAAGTCGTCGCCTTTACTCTTATCAACTTTCAACGCAACAGTATCGATATTCAATTTGTAGACTCCGTTAGATGGTTTAACACACACCACCACATCGCTTTCAGCGTGCTGCAGCCACCATTTTGGACAACAAATTTGCCACGAAAACGGATACATGAAGTACATCATTTACTTTAATCAGTTCTTCGCCAGTCGACAATTCTACGGTTCCGCTTCCAGACACCTTCAATTTCGTATTTTCCGCTGTGTTAATTTCTGTGAATGATGAATTTGGCTTGCATTTCCTGAACAATTCACGTTTTCCCGACATGTGCTGAGTTTCTCCACTTTCCACATACCAAATGCTGTTCGAATGATCAACAGCATTCAGAGCAATCGCATGAAATACACAATTTCTCGCTCACATTGTATTTTGCATCTGCATTCTTTCGATTTTCAGGACAATCCTTTCACATGTGACCTGTGTTATGGCACCTTGAACTGAAAATTTCCATCCTTCGTTGAAAATTTCTTCGATGATCTATGTTGCCTCGAATAATGAGCTGCTTCAAAGAAGTTTTCGGACGTCTCACCACCATATATGGCACGTTATTCCACTTCAGTGTCGATCAACCTACAGCACAAGGTTCCGGATTCTAGCTGTGTGGCCAACTTCCCGTTGATTATCGTTCCACCATCCAAGCCAGTGATGAATGCTTCATATTCGCTCGTGGGACCGAACAAAATTACACGGCAAATTACAGTATTTGGGATTTCTAACCCCAAATCCTTAAGCACTCGGGTAGCAGTCGAATTTTTTTTTTAAATATTTGTCCATCGACGATGAATTTTCCAATCGATCGGTCACCATGTCTCCGATTGAACGTGCCCATCTAATCCAACTTGGATCGTCGTACAATTCCGCACATTTTTCCCACATTTCGATTGCTGTGGGCAATACCCAATTTCATCATATAATGATCGGTCCATATTTAACAATATTTTTGCCCCCGCCTTCTTTAGTTTTATGCTATCGGTTAACGCGACCGGCTCATCAATCGATCCGTCTGAATCATGCCACTCAAGCAACACGCGTATTTCCCGCCTCCATGTCGAGTAGTTGGATGCTCAGACCAGCTTTTGGATTCTCTCCTCTTCCCTTGATGCCATTTTATTTAATTTTTTAATTTCCGCACGATCTTGTGCACATCCGACAGGAATTTTAGTTTTTGATTTTTAACTACGACTTTTCCGCTCGAAATTATTTTTAACAAGAAGAGATATTCCGTTCGACCCGGCTAGCTTAGCGTTGGGACTGGGCCCATAACCTGTTGAGAGTAACACGTCTGGCATGACATTCAGACTGATCTCAAGCTTTTTATTTAATATGGCTCGGTTGACAAGTTTGCCCCAGTTGGCTGGGTTTACAGTACATAATTTATTTCAAAACCTTTCCTATTAGGTTTAGTTAGATGCTCTCAACTAAATGAAAGCGTTCCAAAACTTGTTTTCACCACACCACATAACTAAAACCAATGTTGTATTTAAAAATGTTTTATTTGAATTATTAGAATCAAACTTTCTATTTTCTAAAAAAAAAATTGATACCAATGCAAGGTAAAAGTGGGGGAGACGCCATAGTTAGACGTAAGGAGCATGCTTTCCTATCTATTTATTCAGGTATGCGTAGGAATAATACGGAAGTATGATCAGAAATCAGATACGCCCTTATTATAAATAGATGGGAAAGGGTGGTCAATTCCAGCAAAGATTGTTGTTCTTTTTATGCCACCAATGGGTGTGAATGGGTTAGATCTTGCATGCTTCTTTGCTTATATGCTTGTCTCACCTGAAAGTCCGACATTTGGCTTGAAAGTGCGATTCTCCTCGTGTCAGAATGCATGGTAGTGAGATCTTCTGATGCTGTCGCACTTGGCAGAATTTCAGATGAATTTAACTCGCGAAATACGTCTTACTAGTCGCTCTTGTGTGGTTGCGTATCGATGCATTGGAACACAGTGGACATTTGTACGATCGTCTCCGAGCTCGGAAACCGAGCCTGAGCACATCTCGCTTAGTCATGTAAATGTGGATTATGGTTTGGCTCGTGCATTTCCAAGGTATCTTCGGATCTTCGCGAGCTATCTGCAATGGTGGGACGAGGCAGAAACATGATCTGACATGTGGTGCTAGAGTATGTAATCGAACTTTGTTCACCTGGCTAGCACGTGATGACTTTGCTTGTTTTCATTGATTGATTGATTGCGCGGTAATTTGAATATGTATGCTTACAGCGTATACTTGCCGTATGTCTGTGCATATGTAAAATGATGGAGCCTTGATCAAGCGTCAAGGTAATAGAAGTTGATGTCAGCAAGATAATAATCAAATAGAGGCAATGCATTTGGTTTGAATATTTCAGATTGTTGATGATGCAAGAGAGATGAGATCTTGCGTCGTCGAATGCCGATGGCTATAATGGAACTTTGATCAAGCGTGCAAATTAGGTCAAAAGAGAATATAAAATGAGGTCATCAAGATCAAGGCGTCAGAGGCCGTTGGCAGTAATTTGATGTAGTTAGCTACTGGAAATTGTTGGTTTTGCTAGTAGTTGATTGAGACGCGTGATTTTTCGTGTTTTTATTATTTTTCAGACAGCGGACGGAAATAAATGTGTGAAGAATAGTATTGATTCACTTGATACCTGTGTGACTAAGCAGAATAAATATAAGAGAAAAATATTTGTTTACTGGTAACTGTTCAACATCATGTTGGGTTGATAGTGCAAGAAGTCGGTTTTTGTTTGCTAAAGCTAATGAATGAATGAAACAGATCAAGGATGAAATTAATTTGAATGTTATTCCAACAATTTATCAATATTACTGTTGTTTTTAAGGGTGTCGTAATTTGTTAAAACTGAGAATTTTGACTGTAGTTTGAGGTAAATTGAAGATTAGAAAACTGCTCCATAGGACATAGAGTCATCAGAAGTGTGAAAGTATATGCGACGATTCTAAAGCGATATGATGATAGTGTAGATGTTTTTTCAGCAGCTGCTTTTGTGTGTGACTCATCTTGTATACCGCATACACCTTTTTCATTTGCATATGTACAGTCTGGAGAACTGCGCAAGTGCTCGGCTTCCACGCCAGAGGGTGAGGTTAATGCAGACATTACCAATGAACAGAAGTAGCATTTGACATAATCCTTCACGTTAGAGTTGAAGAATCGACTGCGTGCTAGTTTTACTGCTTTCCTTGCATCGACAGCTGGGTTGGTGTAGGTTTTCATGCAATCAAATTCACGTCTTAAAATTAATAATGGTGACTAGTAGATCCTGGAGTTATGCCTAGCAGGAAAACCAAGCCATTTGACAAATGCTTGTTTTCCCCTTCTCTTCAAGATTTTTCCAACTAGATATTTTTTTTAGATTTTATATGGCTACATAAGACATTTAGACAAAATTCCATAAAAATTAGGTTATGTTGCATACATGATATAAATCCAATTTTTTGTAGCGAGCGTCCCAAAAGGAATATGATCCTGTGAGAGGGGGTTATACATTTTGTAGGCTGGAAATTCATACTTATCCTAAACTTTATTTAGCAAACCCTAAATAGATGGTGATGTATCAATCTTCTAGTGATAAAATTCTTAATTCTACGATAATGCAATAATTAATTGCATACATAAAAGAGTACTATGTCAAATATGAAATTAATGTTAACATATTCATTACAAGTTGAGTCGAAGAAAGTAACATAATTGCGAAATTTTTTCAAGCGGATTGCATGCATGATTCAAATAGATTTTGACTGTGGCGCAAATAATTTTTTAAATCAATTTTATAATTAAGCACAGTTAAGATTCTTTCCGTTTCTCTAGATAGTACATTAAATAAATTTGGCCCTAGAACACTCGAGTTTTGTTTTGTTAATTCATATTTACACTTGCTAACGTCTCAATTTCTTGGCTTCTTGTGTTTAAATCTATTTGATATAGTGGAAACTAATCCTTCTTCAAAAATACAAATTTTAATACGTTGAAAGTATATAATTCACGAACGCTGAACACATTTATTATTCGAAAGGCTTCTTTTGACGGGAATAGACGCGATTTTCTTAAGCAAAGTTTTATAATTATATTTTGTAGGTTCTTTGTTGTGTATATACTACCCCACGAAATAATGCCATATTGCAATGTACTTTGAACCAAAGAAAAAATATATTTTAGACCATATTTAAATCAATATAGTCTCGCAAAATTTTAAAAACGAAAATGAGTTTTCTCAACTTCGTACAAACCGATGTGATGCGGTTGTCCCATTTAAAATTAGCCTGCAAAATCAATCCTAGATATGATAAACTCTCCACCCTTTTGATAGGAATGTCATTTATTTTTAAAACAAGATGTTCATCATCATACTCCATTGCAAAAAGCATATAATTAGTTTTCAGCGTGTTCAGTACTAATTTATTTTTGGAGAGCCACCGATATATCTTTGCAAGTCTCTCATTAGCATAAGAATAATGGATGGATGAGTTAATAATGACTGTGTCATCAGCGTACGACGTTATGACTGCAAGCTACTATTCTGCATTTCTAGTAGATCATTCATAAATATTATAAACATGATAGGTCCTAATACCATACCTTGCGGTACTCCACACTTTAATAATAGACTGTCACTATACGTGTCATTTAATTTAACAGTTTGGATCCTATTTCCAAGGAATGATTCCAAAAGACTATAAAATTTTTCTCAAACACCAAAGTTTCAAGTTTGGTTAAAAGAATTTGATGGTTAACTGTGTCAAAAGCTTTTTGCAGATCCAGAAACACTCCGAGGCACGTTTTATTTGAATTTAAGGCAGAGTTTATGTAAGAAGTAACTTCATATATTGCATCTTGTGTGCCTCACTTTTCTCTAAATGCGAATTGTTGAATTTAAAAGATCATATTTATTCAAAGGACTCAGCATTTTTGCTTTTATAAATTTTTCAAAAATTTTGCCCAGATGTGAAGTCAAGGATATGGTCGATAATTATTTAGATTATCTTTTTCTTTACCCTTGTATACGGAACTACTGTAGCTTCTTTGAAGCTATCGGGATAGATTCCTTGAGTGAAAGATAAATTGTATATGTGTTTTAATAGAATGGCGATTTGCTTCGAGGTTTCCTTAATTAAAGTTGATCCTAGACTATGAGGACCAGGTGTTTTTGAGTGATTTATCGCATTTATAAGCTGAAGAATTTCCTTTTCAGTGAAACCCGATAGCTCAGCAATATATTCGTTCAAGCTTTCGTAGCTATGAGCATGTACTAAAAATGAATCTGTCAGTGAATTAGTTAACTCTTCAGCTATTGAGATAAAGTGTGAGTTAAATTGTTGGGACATTTCAAATTCACGTGAATAAATACAACCATTTTTGTCTTTGATAGTTGGGATCTTTACAGAACAGTTTCTATTTCCTATGATTTCTTTAACTTTCTTCCAAAATTTTCTGCTGTCATTCTTCACAGCGAGTAAAACATCTTTTTAGCTTTTGAGATAACTTTTTGAAGAATATTACGATATAGCTTAAGACGATCTTTCATGTGCAAATTGAAAGGTTGTCTCTTAACTTTTTGAGCTAAACTGTTTCGGGTTCTAATTGATCTGACAATTCCTTTAGTTGCCCATTCTTTCATTGGAGTATGTTTATCAAAATTTTTGAAGTACGAACTTTTAGTAATTGCGTCATTGAGTATATCATAGAATGCTTTCAGTGAGCTGTTAGCATCATTACTATCGGGCACGATCTCCCAGTCAGTGCTTTCAAGTATCAATCTAAGTTTATTATAGTTAAAATATCTTCTCGAAGAGCTACCAGACTCTTGTTTTAGTTGCGGGAGATTGTTACTAGACTACTGTACTTTAATGATCAATAATGTGAGTTTTAAACACCCCAGGGTGAACGTCAAAGTCAAAGCCTTTGTAGAAAACGTGTTCGATATAAGAGCTATTTCTAGTTGCTGCCGAATATAAATATTTCGTAAAGCCATTAGCACTTAGAGTAGCAAGATAGGAATGACTGTCAACTGGAGAAGATGATTCTTCTATGTTGATGTTGATGTCGCCAGCCATAATGTGGTTCCTGCATTTAGTGGATCGTAGGAATTCGTCAAGAGATGCTATAAAATTATCAGTTCTTCTGAAGCTAGGTGACCTATATATGGCGGTAAGGATAATTTCCTTACAATCATCAATCATGATTTTTATACAGTGGGATCTGCTTTCAATAAGATCACATTCTAGCTCGGCAAAGCAAAACCGTAAATGTTTTACACAACAATTCCGTCAGCTCTTTTATTGAAATTTGTTTAAACTATTAATTGATAACCAATAATTTCTAAGAAATCAGTCTCTCTAAGCCAAGTTTCGGTGTAAATTAAAATATCAGTTTTGGCATCAATTTTATCTAGAAGTATAAGTATATCATCAAAATGTAATGAAAAACTACGCGCATTCATATGAAAAACTTTCAAAACCTCATTATTTTTATGGTCATCAAAAAATAATTTGCATTCCCATGCAGCAAGCAGAATACTTGTTTCATTAGAGTTTTGATTCTCTAGAGTAATAAATTCATTATTAAGGTCTATCATCTGAATAATTAATGATTTAACAAAAAAATCAATTAACTATAAACTATTTACACAGATAATCCAATGATGTCATCTAAAGATTTAATTTTTAGTGCTCTGCTGTTTTTTTATATGTCGGGATATTATGCGCGCAACAGTTCCTGCTCATAACCCCCCCCCTTAAGATGGTTCCTAGGTAATCTTCGAGGATGTTAGTGTTACCCTCACTTTCTGTATAGTAAATATTTCTGTAGACCAGCGGCAGGTTTCTGTATATCCGATTGAGAACATTCTCTATTCTGTGACGTCACAGAAATCTCCCATCTTGAACTCTACTAGTTGAGTTGAAACGTTTCTGTATGTATGAATCGAGAAACGGGTGAGAAAGAACGGCCGAAAATGGAACAAAAATCGAAAAATATCGAAGCATGACAATTTTCCGCAAGTTCTAGTTGTTAGCTGTTCGTGATAGTTTTTGTGAGAAATTCCCTAAGTGGATGAAATTAGTTTCGTTCAAAGTGCTTATTTTATGATTATGAACCAATCATGGCGAATGTATTCGTGCTGTGGTATGGAAATATCTACGACCGATAAAATATGCTGAGGATCCAGCGGCGCGCTTTAAGAGCTGCAACATATACTTTTACCATTCCCGATGCAAGTAAAATGAGGATTGTTTTCGAATACGTTAAGGGAGGATTCCAAATGAGTGAAATACAAAATTCAAATTAAACTGTGTGATTTATTTAAATTTTTCTTCTTTCTTTCCTTTCAATTGGATTAGATTTCATTAAATCTAATAATCTAAGCTTCTGCCGTTTTGGAATTCTACCCGCTAAGAATTTCTGTAAATGACAAAATTGAAATATAAGCTGATTTTATCAATTAAAATTAACAGCTTTTTGGTTATATTGTTTTTGTGAAGCTAGTCACGGAAAACCATTCAATTTAATCATTTCCAATCGACACATTGAAATAAAGCACGATGAACGCGTAACAATAAACTACGCTTGCAATGATTTTCGTAGAAATGTTTAGTAATTTTTTTCTTAGAAATGCTGATGATGAAACAAAAATTGCCAAGCTACCATTATGCTAATAGAGGACTGTACAATTTCATAATTAGGGTCCTATTTATTATCATGTACACACAGATGAAGATTATGCGCTGTCGGCATAATAGTAACACGGCATTTGTTAATGCATCATAAGCATTTCTAAGATAAAAATTTCCAAGCATTCCTATCATTGCAACTACAGTTTATTGTCAGATAATGGTAGTAAAGCAATAAGAACAATAAAATAATTGTAAGTTGCCGGTGTTTCCTTTTCTCTTCTCGATTCCATTTCCAGACTCCTATACTTTTAACGGCAATTGAATTTGAAAAATTTAGCTCGCGTAAGAAAACTCAATCACATGAATACAATCGAGAATATTCTCAACTGATAGAGAAGGGAAACTCTTTTCTCGAAATTACAGAAACATTTTCAGTTGTCTAACTATGTGGTGAGTAGAGTTGAGGGGTATATATGATAAAGAATGTAATCGAGTTTCATACAGAAACGCTGTGGTGAAGAATGACGTCAGATTGTCGTCAAATTGAGAATTGTAGTAGAGAACTTCTCAATTTGTGAGCTACAGAAAAGAGCTGCAGTTCCGGGTGTATCCTTTTTCAAACACATGCTTGTATTTACTCATTCGTACATAATGGCCCATTTTATACCTAGGTTTGGATGTTACTTTCAACTTCCTGTATATTGTTGAAATTAGATGTACTTCATTTTTCGAACTTACATCCACAGGTCACATGTTTATAGTGCGATGTTTGGCCTATTGTATTTACTAGCTAGTTTACTGAAAATACTGACCCACTGATAGCTCCTCTTCATACTATATGTTCGCCACATTAAATTTTTAAAACTTCTATTGAACCTTTCTACAATGGAAGTGAGGGCTGTAAGTAGAGCAGCGGTTAGTTTCATATTTTTTCATCAAACGTTGAAATATTTTGTTGAAAAATTCTTTACCGTCGGCAGTTTGCAAACTTCTAGGAATACGGCTTCGACTAAGAATCATTTCTATTATATTTGATACCTCAGTAGCACTTTTGTCTCTTATGGAGAATGCCCATGCGTACTTGAAAAGCACATATAGTACCGTTAGAAGGAAACGGTACCCTCGATTTTCCTAAGAATAAGCACTCATATCCACCAAGTCTGCCTGCCACAAATCATCTCGTCCTCTTATACGAGTAGTCACACGACGACGAGTAAAGTTCTTGCGAGCCCCTTTATGAAGCTCATTACCTACCTGTCTTCTCATCTTGGGAACGTAATAAACATCAGAACCGCTATCTAGCTATCTATATATTAAAAGTATTGACAAAGGTGATGAAATTCACACATCCGTTCACAATGATGGTTCCTGGACCATCAGTATGTGGAAAAACAACTTTTATTGAAAACCTTTTGAATAAAATGTCATTTATACAGCCTCAAATAAAAAAGGGTTATTTAGTGTAACACTGAACGGTACGCTGTACCAAAACACATTCCTTTTAAAAACATAGAGCACCTAGATTCAATCCTTCTAAATACCAGGTTTGCTTCAAGAACCTCCAGGACAAGAGTCAATTTCACCATCTGGCTAAACAGGTATACCCGGAAAATAGCTTGGAGCTAATAAGAATATATAAGCAAATAACGCAGCAGCCACATAGCTTTTTGTTAATTCACCTTACGAAAGATATAAATACCCCGTTACCCATTACGATTTCGCACGGTAGTATTTAACAGAAAATTATAAACGTTTTATTGCTCACCGCAACGTTTGAAGGAGTGTTATGGTGTCACGAATAAAACGAATGAAAGACAACAAATATATGCTGTATGTTGTAACAAATGCAAGCCCGTGTTAAAGAAAGACTACACTGAAAACCGAAGATCCTGAAGTATTCAAAACTCTATGCATCACACACAATACATTAAATGGTAATCATACATCATCGAGAAAAGAATTCACACAACTGCGCAAATATTAAAAGAGCCTGCGTAAGCTTTCAGGGGCAACAAATCCGTTTCGCGATAGCGTAAAGTGTTGATGCAGCAAAGAGGATTTCTGCCTGTATCTTTGATTGTAAAATATATAAAGAAATAGTAGTTTTAATAAAATGTTTCTATTATCCGTGCTTAACGCTTAACGCTTTAAGGAGACAGTTGAGAGCGCTAGTACGCAGACTCTGTTTGATAAAACCATGAATAAGATACTGAGCAATAAGCACCAAAATGGTAAAGTCAAATGTTATCAGTATCGAAATGTGCTAATACAATTTTTGCATGCAAGACGAAGAAAAAATACTTTTATGGAGACGAAATCGAAAAATCTTTCATCGAAAGACCGCATGAATAGGCAAAAATAAAAGAATTTGCTTGGAAACAGGACACAAACAAGGTTTTTATTTTAAAACGAAATACCCAAACAAACTTCGCCTACATGACTGAAAGAGATTTTTGAGTCGGTAAACGAAATAACACCACCAAAGCAAGAATTGACTGCTACTTTTAAGCGACGATCATCAGTAAGTGGAATAGCAAAAAGTTTTAACCCTGCTTCCAAAATAAGGAAAAGTGTAGCTGATTCATTTGTAGGAACCAACAAGGACTGTAAGATAATAACCGGTGAAGATCGTATAACGCAGTATACAATTTCAACAGATATGACTGTGGATGAACTGGACGACGTTTTTACTGATTTAGATGCAATAGATGATAGAGGTGCTGTAGCGTCAGATTTCGATGAACTAGGTTGAAAGTCTGGTAAGCAATCTTCATTAAGACCCCCTTGTCTAAAACATGATCAATTCGAGACTGACATCCCCTTAAGAAAACCTTCTCGGCAAAGTGAACGGTTAAGATTGTAGACCAAGCCTAGTTTCAGAGTAAAAAACCTGAATTGGGACAGAATTTAAAAAACGCCTATAACCATAATAGATAACGACTTCTACGTGTGTCTCTTGAGCAACAGTTTTTTAGACATTTACCCTGATAATACGCTATCATCTTTTGGAAATATATTACCGCGTGTATGTAAGTTTACCGGCAATTGGTATGTTGGAATAACGGACATCGCTCTACCAAAACGTAAAAGAGGGAAAAGCGAATCAGGTAGCAGCGTAATTTCTAAATGTTCTATACCTTCTGAAGGTGTAAGCATTACCGAAGTACCATAGTCTTTACCAGTTCAGAAAGATCCAAAAGCAATAATCGCTAGAATTATTGGATTGGAAAAGAAATATGTTCAATTTAGATGGGATGCTAATGGTTTGCAAAAGTTATGCTATAAGGCTAATAATATGATCATCATTTCATTTCTTTCGTCATTTTTGAAGTTATACTTCTTTACACAGGGTAGTGAGAAATTTTTTTGGTCACGTGGCGTTAAGTTTGAGTGTTCGTTCGTGCCAGATAGTGTGGAAGCTGCAATGGAGTAAGGGGGCAGGGTACTAGAGTGAAGGCAGCAAGTGCAACATTCTCTGTTTCAAATCTTCCTTTGCATATAGGCTGTGCGAGCGAAAGAGTGTCATATGTTTTACCTTTCCCCGTCGGGCCATATACCCACCTGACGCTTCACTTCGCCGGGTCATCCATCTAAGTACGCATTGCACCCCGCAATGCTTGACTTTCATGATAGGCCCGGAAGACGCCTCTGCACAGCTCCCCTGCGATCACCGTTTGACTTGACCATTGATTTCGATGTGATGTTCCATCACCGGGCAGAACTGTATCCCCATCTAATGGCATGAATCGTTCGGATTGACGAATATTAGATCGAGGAACCACCATTCAATTAAACAGAATAACAGGAAGTTAAACGGTAAGAAATATACGAGCTATCCTTTTGGAAGGTTGTGATAGCGTTTTTCGATTCAATCATGTGGAGTACTGCCCACTTGAGAAAACTTTTCTTGAAAGTATCTCTATCAAAATTACAGACCATCACGGCGCAGACCGCTGAAGCAGGTACTAAAGCAGACCGCTGAAGCAGGTACTAAAGCAGCATATAGAATCTGCAATACACAGATTAGCCCAATAAGTCATAAATTAAATCTTTGATAAAATGGAAGGTACAGGTAGAAGATTACCTATAAAACGAGCTAATACTTACACAAGTATGCAGCTGAAATCAGTGCCTAACTGTAAGAAAGGCCAAAAAGTGAGAAAGTTATCATCGATCAAGAATAGGGAAACTACAAGAAGACGACGGCAACTATGAAGGCGTGTATTGGATATATTTGACAAGTGGATAACACCATCACGATGCAGAAAGAATGTATGAAGTCTGAATTGGATATTTTTGCTTCACCACCAAATAAAAATAGTATTCTGAAGAACAAAACGTTGCTTACAAACCCATTGCATCGCTGGACAATTCTTCGGTGTTGGAATTTGTCTCACTCGATCATGTGGTTACATATCGTGACTTACCTAGCATTTACTTTTGTCTCAAGGTGCAACTAATTAAACTAAAGAATAGTAAAGAAGAACATTTCACCGGGAAGAAGAAACTTAAGAAAGCTGATGGGACTGATCCCGTTGGTGTAGCTAACAACCTCATGAATTCATTTTTAGACAATGCAATGTACAACTGACTGGTAAGAATATAGCTCAAACAGACAACAATTACCACTATCGCGCCTATAATGGAAAATTTCCTGAATTATGGTAAAGACGCTGCATCAACTCATCTGGAATCAGCCGGTTGATATCTTGATCAGAATGAGATAGAGATGATTGAAAACTCAAGACCTGGTGGTGGCCCTACTGAATTGAAGGAGGGCTATCTTAAAAGGTCTGCAAATGGAAAAGAGTAACGTCGGTCAACTGATGGGCACAATTCACAGCGATCTGGTCAATCAAGATAAACTCTTAATGAATAGAGTGGATTTTTGTTCAACACTTTCATTGGAACAACCGAATTTTTTTTGTACTCGAAAGACAATGACTTTAATCTACGCGTAAAAATTCTAGAAGTGACATTGTTCATGAATCATGTTATGATCAATCCCATTATATTAATAGCACATGAAGCGTACAAGCGGGTGGTGGTGAAAACCTTTACACTACCCACCAATACCTATACTCTATCTCTTGATAACGTAGTCATTGGGCCATTACTGGACTTGCTTGTTTTTGGTTTAGTGGATAATGACTCCTACACCGGAAAGTGCACAAAGAATCCAATCAACTTCAAGCATAACAATAGTACCAACTTTAATCTATCAGTAAATGGATGATCGATATGTGCATTGCTGAGACGTAACCTCGACCTACTACCTACTACCTCGATATACTACGTATCTAAGGTATTCAATTACGTTATATCATCTATGTAGATAACGATTTTCCTGCAGACTAACATGACCCTAAAAATATTCCAAATGAGTCATTGAATGACGACAAGGGCATTTTTAAGTCCAAACGGCATCCGCAAATATTCAAAAAAATCATCAGGTTACAAAGGTGTAACAAAAGAGGTATATTTCACAGAGTGAGAGACATTTTAACTAAGTGGAATTAATTCTTAAGACACAAGGTCGTAAAATACCTTTTCCTTTTGAATATTTGACTCAGTTCTCAATAAGCGGCAGTGGGTAATTATCACATACTGGCATCTTGTTTAAGGCCATAAAGATTACAGAAATTCTAGTCTCCTTATTTCGTTCTCAACACTATAGCAGAACCATAAGTTGAATTACTAGGCCGAATTGTACCTTTGGACAACAGATCATCAGTTATCTTTCGTATTTTAGTCCTTTATCAATAAGGCAAGCGTCTGAGCATCCTGTGGAAAGGCGAATCAGTGGTCAGAAGTATTTTTATATCATATTCACTTGATATTTGCCTCAAACCAAAGGGATTTAAATAGCTTGCCCCAATTATGTCTATAAGGCCTTGCATACTCTTTTTATCCATATGATGGCTGCCGTCAATGTCATGGACTTCGGGTGCCCTAGAGTCTACCGGCAGTGACGAAAGATTATTCAGCTTGCGACATTAGGCAATCGTATCAGGTGTTTCGGTCGTTTCGGTGTCATGGTCATGCAAAATTGAGGACCGGGTTCAATCAGCACGACCATTACTTCGGGTTATTAAATTAGCGCTCAATGGTGTGAAAGTATATTAGAACCAACAGCTAAACCATGCGAAAGTGTACTATTAAACCATAACCAAAGTGTATCACTAAATCGAGAGCTGTTGGAGTGAACAGTGTTTCGCAAGTAGTAAGACAAAAACTTTCATCCATTTTTGTTTGGCATATGATGAGGATAGGCTGTGCCCCTACACATGCTAAAAGTTTGTTAGTTCCGAGAGCTAGAGAAGCGGAAAGTGTATCAATGGCTGGATAGAATTTTGTATGGGAAACTGGTGTAATGAAAGGATCGGCAAGTTATGATGATGGAGATGGAGATTTTGAGGCAGCTTCTAACGCTTGAGTCCCTTCGCTATAAATATCGAAAATTTAATTTAGGGGAACCGTTGGATAACCCTAAAGCGCAAACCTATGCAAGCGGTCAAACCGCAGATAGAGTGGCGTGGAGAACATGTCTCTCGGCCGATATTTTACAATAAAAACGCAACGATTTTTCTTTATCGCGTAAGGATTGCTGGAAGACTTTGACTTCGCTACTAATGCGCAGCGTCGCGTAGTAGTTTCTCCGCGTGTCTAGGTCAGGAAAGCAAATCCTCCCGATCTATATTTTTGTTTCTCTTTTATACTATTTTACAATTTCCATTATGCTTACGTACTAAATTAATTTATTACCTTATGACTAAGTTCCCAATATATTTTTATTTCACACAGTTCGATGATCTATTTGCCCATGCAGCAACATAGGTCATCGAATTTCATTGTACAATCTAACCATGCACCCACTTGACCCATGGCGCGATGCATGTTCTCACATGAGCCTGGTCAAGTGTTCATTCGTAAATCGTTCACACTAATCGATGTCATGGCAAACCTCTGCCTTGGCATAGGTTGCGTACATGATCGATGAGTGTAGCGGCAAAACACTCAACATGTACGGATCGATTTATGCATGTGCAATTGTTTACAATTGTAGGATTTATGACCTACTTTCTTATGTGGGCTAAGATTTCTTACACTAGGTGATAATTAATATGTCACACTATACTACATTAAATGGTAAAGATTATGATACACTACACCTTTACCCTTTTTTGATGAGTCTTATACTTATTAAGAGGAATCATTCGATCTGTTCTTTTGTACAATATGTCTTAATTCTATTTTTATGTATTAATTTGTGTGTTCCCTCTATGTCTAATAAAACATTACTTTTACCTATTTCAATTACTTTATAAGGACCTTTGTATGGTGGCTGGTGCTTTTTTCGGTTTTCTATTCTGATTAATACAAGATCTTCCAATTTTATTTTCGCAGGATTTATGTCTGTATCTTTAGCGACACTGTTTGTTTTTACTTTTTCTATTATAGCTCGCGCTTTCGTTATTGATGTTCTCAATCTTACCCTTAGCTCTTTTGCGTAATTGTCTAGATCGTAGACCCTATCGTTATTTTCAATTAAATCATTTGGTAGGTAGGGGAGTTTGCCGAATATTAGCTCGTAGGGGGTATAATTGGTGTCTACATGCGGTGTTGTGTTATATGCAAATGCATAGTATGAAACCCAATGGTCCCATTGATAATCATCGGCAAATGCATACATGTATTCATTAAGTACACGATGATTTCTTTCTACCACACCAAGAGTTTGGTGATGATACGGCGTTGAGAATATTTGATTAATGTGTAATAGTTCGCATATTTCCTTCATGAGTTTGTTATTAAATTCCGTGCCTAAATCTGATTTTAAATTTTTAAAGTGACCATATTTTAAAATGAATTGATTGATTATAGCTTCAGCGACTGTACGTGCTTCCTTATTTTCTAATGGGATTGCTACTACAGATTTTGTCAGTTCACATTGTAACGTCAATATATACCTATACGAGTTAGATATTCGTAGTGGTCCTACTGTATCTATTTCTATTGTTTCGAAACTGGTTGTGGGTGTTCCAGTTTTTACCATTTTCTCCTTAGTGTGCCTTATCTGCTTGTTAATTTTACAAGCTGTGCAGTTTATTACGTGTGATTTAACCATGCTGCTCATACCTTTCCAACAGTAACGTTGTTTTAGTTTTAACAAAGTTTTGCGGATCCCTAAATGTCCTCCGTGTGGTGAATTATGAAATTCCTCAATAATTTTCTTTTGCTCGATTTTATCTGTTATTCTTGTGGGTGGCTTATATATCATTATCTTCAATTTCGTACGCGTACTTTTTGTTCGTTGCAACTTATTAAATTCTTTCTTGAACATTTCTTTGTTTATATATTCGAATATCATGTCATCCTTTGACAGTGAGAGCTCTTTAATATTTTCTTTATGAGCAAATTCCAATAGTTTCTCCATGATGGAAACGTATTTCGCATTTGGATTATCGCTATTGTGCTCTTTCAAGTTTCTGGTACCATTTTTATCATTTTTATTTGCTAGCTTTCCTTTGGCTGAAACGGAGTTCTCGCCAGATATATCGCTGCAATATATTATTATCTCTTATTTCGTACGTACGATGCTTTCATTATTATTTTTGTTGCGCAATATTATAAATTTCAATTTAGTTATACCCGTAATGTCTGACAGACTCGTGCAGTCCCAACAATAGAGTTGATCAGATTCTATGTTAGATTGAGTGCAGTTGCTGCTGACTTGCTTCGTAATATTATCTTCATTTTTATTTTTATTTGCCAAACCCCTTGTTATTGCTAGTAACTTACGTTTTGCTTTATTATCGTTTTCTGGAGGAATCACTGCTTTTAAGGTATCAGAGTCTAATTCGATTCTTGATAGGGCATCTGCATTTGTGTTAATGGAGCCTTTCTTGTAAATGATTGTAAAGTTATAATCTGACAGATCGACGCGTATTCTCGTCAATTTAGATGATGGATTGTTATGAGTAAAGAGAGCAACTAGAGGTCTGTGGTCCGTTACTACCACGAATTTTCTTTCATATAAGTACGGTCTGAAGAAGTTAATGCCCCAGTGTATCGCAAGCAACTCTTTTTCAATAATTGGTTTATTGATATCGTGCTTTGCTAAACTTTTGCTGGCATATGAGATTGGTAAATCTGAACCTATTTCACCTTGTGACAGTACCGCTCCTAACGCGTAGTTAGACGCATCTGTGGTTAATATGAATGGTTTATCAAAATTAGGGTACTGTAACACTGGTGGGTTTACTAGTTTGGTTTTCAAAGTATCGTATGATTTCTGACATTCATCGGTCCAAACAAAAGCTACGTTCTTTTTTAGTAAAAAATTGAGGTTTTTTGCTATTTGAGCAAAATTTGGAATAAAACACCTGTAGTAGTTGCAGAAAGCTATGAATCTGCGTACTTCGTCTGAATTTTTGGGTACTGGGTAGTTCTTAATTGTTTGATATTTTGAAGGATCCGTTTTTATTCCTTCTCCCGTTATCAGATGTCCCAAATATACTACTTCCGTTTTTAGGAATTGACATTTACTTGGATTTAATTTTAGATTGTAATTGCGTAATCTATTTAGTACCTTACACAAGTTGTCATTGTGATGTTTGATACTACACCCGAAAACTATTATGTCGTCGACATATAAAAATGCTTCGTGACTCAAACCACTGAGTGCTATTGTCAACATACGCTGGAAACTATTAGTTGATATTTTTAGTCCGAAAGGTAGTCTTTTAAATTGATAATGCCCATCTTTGGTAGAGAACGTCGTGATTGGTCTGGATTCTTTTTCAAGTTCGATCTGATGAAAAGGATTGGTCATGTCTAACGTAGAAAAATATTTTGCTCTACCTAATCTGTCTAGAACGTCCTCTATTCTAGTTAAAGGAAATTTTCCATTAACGATCTTATCATTAATTTTTCGGAAATCCACTACTACACGCCATTTTGCTTTATCGTCGTTGCTCTTTTTTGGTACCACGAGTAATGGTGAATTAAAAGGACTCTTTGATGGCTCTATAATGTCGTTTGATTCCAACTCTTTGACTTGTTTTTGGATTTCGCCTTCTTGGGCATGTGGCAATCTATAGTTTTTTATATAAATCGGGCTATTATCTATTGTTTGTAATTTCTGTTTGTAAAAATTGTTTGTTGTCAATTTTTCTCCTTCTAAGTGAAATATATCCTGATATTCCTTTATTATTGCAAGCAAGTCATTCGCTGCTTGTTTGTCAGGGTTGTCATTATTTATTACCGCAAGAAGTTTATCTAGACGCTTCTGACTACAATTTTGTTTTCCTCCAGTGTATATGTCGTATTTTCTTAACGGCTGGACTTTTGCGTTAAAGTTCTTTAATACAACATCTTCTTCGGTGGTATTCAAGATTTTGACGTGGCGTACTCATTTTGCTGGTAGAATAGTGTTCCCTATAAAAACTCCTTTCTTGATTTCTTTGTTTAACACGATGCTGTCTTCTTCAATGTCCAAATTTATTGCTATTATTGATTCTGTCCTGGCTGGTATTTTTACCTGAGCCATATTAATTTTGCTAGTGCTCATTGGTAATATCAATTCATTTTCATTGACGTTGAATGCGATGGTGTAAGTTTCGTAATCGATCGTGCACATATATTTCATTAATAAATCTCTACCTATAATCCCGCTCGTATTTATTGGAAATGCCTCGTTTACAATGTGAAAAGAATCAGATATTTTGTTATTCTCTATGCGTAGGTCTAATATTAAAGTCCCTAAGGATGTGGTGACTCCATTAGTGATTCCTGGTAGTTTGATTTTGTTATTATTATCTAATTGATAGCTCATATTGTTAAGAATGTCCTCTTTACAAATTGACACATCTGCTCCTGTGTCTATTAAAAAATCTATCTTTGTATGCATATTGTTCCTGAATTGACTATTGCCGTTATCGTTTATGTTTGTGTATTGTTTGTTTCTATCATGAAATGCGTTATTGTTGTAAACTCGAATATTGTTATAGCGTAGGTTCCTATTGTTGTTATTATTGTGGCGATTATTTTGATTTGCAGTATAGTTAACATATCTGTTGTTATTGTTATTGTTGTAATTGTTACGCGGATTTCTTCTCTGGTAGTGCATAAGATTACCAGTGCTTTGTTGTTCATTATTCTCTAATTCCAAAGATAATGTAATAGCATCATTCAGGCTCTTTGGTCTAGATGAGAAAATAGTGTTCTTAAGTGTGTCGTTTAAACCGTTTTTATAAATTGTCAGCGCGTAGGTGTCGTTAATGTCTGCTATCATCTTTTTGCTTGAGTCAGATAATTGGTCTCCTAAACCGAGAATTTGGAGTTGGTTTAGTTCTCCTATTAGCGATAGAATTTTATCTTTATATGCTGTTACGCTAGACCCTCTTTGAACAGTGTTGGTTAATATTGTATGTATTTGTGGGATAGTTTTATTGCTTTTGTATCTTTCAGATAATTCTTTTTGTAAAGCTTCGAATGATGTGATTGAGGTGCTATTAAGGGATGTTCTTACCGTGCTGCTAAGTTTTACATTTAATACAAATAGTATTAAGGACTCTCTCGCGGAGGTTGTTAAATTCGCAGATGAAATTTCAATTTTCTTCAAAAATGATTCTAATTCTTTAAATTTCCCGTCAAAGTTATCTGTGCAGCTTGGCTCGTACTCTTCGATGTGTTTTACGCATTTGTTGAATAATGCGTTTATCCCTATTTTCCAACTTAATTCGCCTTCCTCTTCGCTTTCGTCTGACAGATGGACCTCTGGAATTTGCAGGTCCACTATGCTGATCGTTTTTCTTTCCCTCTGTAGTCCGTCAGGTGCAGGATCGCCATGTAATAAAAGGATCGCCAAGTAATGATGATGGAGATGGAGATTTTGAGGCAGCTTCTAACGCTTGAGTCCTTTCGCTATAAATATCGAAAGTTTAATTTAGGGGAACCGTTGGATAACCCTAAAGCGCAAACCTATGCAAGCGGTCAAACCGCAGATAGAGTGGCGTGGAGAACATGTCTCTCGGCCGATATTTTACAATAAAAACGCAACGATTTTTCTTTATCGCGTAAGGATTGCTGGAAGACTTTGACTTCGCTACTAATGCGCAGCGTCGCGTAGTAGTTTCTCCGCGTGTCTAGGTCAGGAAAGCAAATCCTCCCGATCTATATTTTTGTTTCTCTTTTATACTATTTTACAATTTCCATTATGCTTACGTACTAAATTAATTTATTACCTTATGACTAAGTTCCCAATATATTTTTATTTCACACAGTTCGATGATATATTTGCCCATGCAGCAACATAGGTCATCGAATTTCATTGTACAATCTAACCATGCACCCACTTGACCCATGGCGCGATGCATGTTCTCACATGAGCCTGGTCAAGTGTTCATTCGTAAATCGTTCACACTAATCGATGTCATGGCAAACCTCTGCCTTGGCATAGGTTGCGTACATGATCGATGAGTGTAGCGGCAAAACACTCAACATGTCCGGATCGATTTATGCATGTGCAATTGTTTACACTTGTAGGATTTATGACCTACTTTCTTATGTGGGCTAAGATTTCTTACACTAGGTGATAATTAATATGTCACACTATACTACATTAAATGGTAAAGATTATGATACACTACAATGGTTTTGACTATGGCCGGCTGGCTGTTGTGTGGGTTACATATCCTGTCCAAACCGCAAGTCTCTCAAGTCGGCATTATTTAAAGATGCACATTTCCATTCCTAGAAGCAATCATTTTAGTTCCCATGGAAGCTTCTAGCATCCTCGCAGAAATGGTTTGTAAACATTTGAACACCTGACGTGCTATGTTGACAAACTATCTATCCATCTGATCGACATTAATGTACAAGCATCTGTGAGACGCTAAATGGATACAATTTAAGTTCGCACAGTTGCTTATCGATCTGTAGCTTTAAAAGACCGATGTACTCTAGTAATTAGTTAGTTGATAGATGGAAGTGTAACAATTAAAATAAAATATGTTTTTTTGTAACGTCCGCATTAATTAATTTGAGAAGCGCAGTCGGTAGGATCCTTTTAAACAGAAAGGATCCATATGAGAACAGACTAGAAATGCGGACAAAGCGAAGTGCGAAAAGTTCATCTAAATAATATAAGATCTGTGAAACCATTAAAAATATGTCAGCGATAGCACTGTTACTGTAACAAGTGAATTGTGCACTGGTTAATCTGTAAAATTTCGGGCCTGCTATACATCTAGCGTATTAAACACACCATGATAGTGTCAAAACCACCTACCAAACATTCCGTTAAAAGACAGAATTCCCAAATTTTGGTCAAAAGTTATTCGGAAGGAAGAAATGGAGCCAGCCGTAATGGAAAGACTAATTATTGCACTAGAAAACCTTGCGACGGTGAACTGACGGACGGTCAGCTGCAGATCAATTACTGTTTTCAAAGAATTCGAATACATCAATCCATTCGACGGAGACAGGCAACAACTTACACAATTTTTGAACTGTGTTGGAACGCATCTTATAAATGTGGGAGATCTAGCAAGAAAAGCGGAGCTATTCCAGGCAATCTACAATGCCAAAATTGTGAGAAGAGCAAAAGAACTACTACTAAATAATGCATCTCAATCGTGGGAAGAAGCCAGAGACCTTCTTAAACAACATTACAGGTCAGCGGGTAATTATACGGATATTTCAAGAAAAATTGGAAACTTGAAAGTAAGTTCAATTTTTGAATTAAACCTTTAAATCGAAAAAAATTTTACGATATTAATATCTTTTCGACTTACAAATGTAATTCTAAAGAATTCTAAAGAAACATTTAACGCACTCCTAGTAAATCGATTAAAACATATTGTTTCGGGAAACTTATCTAGAGAAGTAAGAAATTAATTTGATCTACATAAAATTAAAATTGTTTTATATTCATACGTTGGTTAAGACGACACAAATTTAGACAAAAAATTCCTGACCTCAGATCGAAGTCATGCACTACCTAAACAACACATCAATACTCAACACTTATTAAGATATTACTACCTTTTCGACTTACGAATGTAATTCGAGAGAAACATTTAATGCACTCCTTGTGAATCGAATGAAACAGATTGTTTCGGGAAACTTATCTAGAGAAATAGGAAGTGAATTTGATCTACATAAAATTAATATCGTTTTACATTCATACGTTGGTTACGACGACACAAATTTAGACAAAGAATTCCTGACCTGAGATCGAAGACATACACTACCTAAATAACACACCAATACTCGACATAAACACTACCTAAATAACACACCAATACTCGACATAATCATTAAAACCTCCTACCTAAACCACCTCAATTTAATAATCCCAGATTTAGTAATCGTCAAAACACCAATTCCGAGACATTTAGGCAAAATCGAAATTTTCTATCAAATCAAAATGGGTTCAGAAATGAACAAAGACCCTACTCTGGTTAGTTTCGAAGGCCAATATTAAATCCATCAGGCCAAGTACGAAATGCAGCTCAGCGACCTGAACCTATGGAAATAGGGCAAATTAATCACAGCCAAGAACAAGGAACTCAGGAAAGAGGTTCATAATATTAAACCTGATTTTTTTCGAAACTAGGCCTTGGGAATATGCTATTCGTAACCTTAACAATTGTTGATATTAGATGTAGAGGGTTGGTTGACCCAGGTTTCACAATGAGTATAATTAATTCTAGCATGATTAATTGTCAAAAATTCAGGATATTTGAGAAAAATAAAATCAAACTTCAAACCATCAATAACGTGACTACAGAAACGGTGGAAAGAGTGATAACAAGTATATCCAGAGAGTTCAACTACGACTTTCGAGGGGCAATTTAGTGGTTTAAGAGGGATTTAGGAGAAAAACCATACCATGTTCTAATTGGTATGGATATATTAGGCAACATTCCCCAAGTGCTAGATTTCAGCAATAAATACATGATTCTCAACAATGGGACCAAAAGTCCCATGTTTTCAGCTGATAAGGAAGCAACTTTCGATTGTTTCGAACTCAGTTCTTACTCAAACGGAATAGATCTAAGTCACTTAAACGAAGAAGAAAGGAAATCAATCAAAGCGTTGTTGGAGAAATTTGAAACATTGATATACAAGGATGGGTATCAGTTAACTAATACTGATTCGATAACTCACAAAATAAGGACAACCAATCAATTAACGTAATTATATCGACTACCGCTACGGCATAAAAATTTCGTAGCGATAGTATGAGCCGTTGGGTACTTTAGGCCGTACTTATGGGGGAATAAGTTTAAAACTGTTGCCGATCATCGTTCAACAGAATATCCAAGCAAGAAGTAAACGGGAAACGAATTTAGCCCAAGGACTCAACGATGGCTGCTCTAGCTATAAAAGTACCATTTTGAAATTTATTTTATTTATTTATTATCAGCACATTCAGCAGATAACTCCAATTATAAAATGTGGCAAAATAAAATACAGAGTGTCAATTTATTGATAAAATAAGTACTTAATTTAATGAAACATTTTTTTAAATTCACTTATAAGCTACGAGACTAGAGGGAAAAGGTCCAAGCTTGAGTCGATCATGAGTCCTCGGTAAACGGAGTAGTGGAGAACTAAAACAGACATCCGTCCGAGCGAAAGACAAAACAAATATATTGGTTGATCGAGAGGGTCTAGTGGATTGTCGCTAGGAAATTAGATTATCGATGTTCACATCTATATAATTGTGATACAGCTTGTAAAGAGAGCATTGATCAAGACATATCCTCCGCGATGCTAAAGATGGTATCTTAAATAGTGAAAGGCGTTATATATGGGACTTAGGATAAAAGGAATCGAATACCAAAAGGGAAAACAAAACAAAATAGCAGATTTTCCAAGTAGGATACCCATTCTTGATAACAATAACGAAAGTGAAGAACAACAATCCATCAACAATGTTTCTGGCAACGCCACTGTTTACTCGGAGGAGGAACAGCAACTTGACCATATACCGATCAAGGAAACTATTATAAATAGGATTCAATTAATATTAACTTACAACGTAGTTAGAGCTTCAGAAGAAGCCCATAACTTGATACCACTAAACCATACAGAAGAAAGCATTCATAGTGGAATTATCGGAAATTATCATAGCTTAAAGAACAAAATTCACGATCTCAAGTTAATTCAAAAAATCATTCAAATCGCTAATATTTGCAAAACTTGTTGCGAAACATAATTTGGGCGCAAGTCAATTAAGTCGAAGTAAAAAATTAGCAAAACAACAACAACAACAACAAATAATCATTCCTAGCTCTAGTAGTTATCAAAAAAAGCATACGTGCACCAACTTCCTAGTAGGAATGGGACCAAAAAAGTGGAAGCACTGGAAGAGCACTTCTCGAAATTCGGAAAACCTTAAAATTTAGTAGCAGAGAAGGAGTTTAAAACAGAAAGCTTTAAAGAGTTTCTAAGGGAACAAAATCTTGATTTACAGTTGAATAAACCCAATACACAAACCCGTTACAGCGACATAAACAGGTTTCATTCTACTTTTCAAGAAAAACTCGTATCCATGGAAAAATAAGATTTGACTCTGGTTCAAAAAATGCATAGGGCGGTTTCCAAATATAATAACAGATATCACTCCACTATAAAAATGTCTCCGGAAGAAGGGATGCGAAATGACGAATTCGTCTATTTGCAGAAAAGGAAACAATATATGTAGTCGAAAACAGTATTCAGGAAGTAAAGCTCGAAAATGACCAAGTCATTAAAAAGGAATTGCAGGCTTTTGATGCTAAGTTAGCATCGATAGAACCAAACCAAACCCATAAACGGAAACCAGGACTATTTAACTTTATTGGAAGTACTCACAAATGGATACTCGGCACAATGGATGATGAAGATAGAAAAATATCATCACAGAACATTATAAAAGAAAATAGCGAAAACGCATTCAATAATTTAATCCATTAAATAGAAATTAACAGCCATTTCAATCAATCAACTACAAATTTGAAAAAAAAAGAATCAGATAATAATCAAATAAAGAAAGTTTTCGGAGAATTAAATAATAACGAAAGACAGCTTATCAAATGCAGCAATGCAAATCAAGTAATCGACAACATTGACTTGATGAAACACGGTTAAATCCATCGTATTTTACTGGAAGCAACTGAAATTAATGACACGAAACTTGACTTCTACAGATATAAAAACCTACGAGTACGACTTATGAACTACGACATAGATACTTTGGTTTTGACTATAAAAATTGCAAATTCCTATAAATTTGTAAAATACCAAATAACTAAAGGTATACTGACAATAGAAAATCTAGAAATTGTATTAGAAGACAAGTACATCTTAGCGATAATCAGAACTAAATATTTGTATGATAAATCTATAGAAGATGAAAATGAATTAAAATCGTTGAACAATTATGTCACTCAAAATAACTGTAAACTTCGAAAAATACTGCACCAGAAAGTTATAGAATCGACAAAAAAACTATTATCTTAAAAAATATAAGAGAAGAAGAATTACTAAATGAATGCGATGAAAGAAAAATTGAGTTAAATGGTAGCTATTTAGTAATAATTAATAACTGTACAATACATATTTTAAATGAAATGCTTAGCAACCATAACACAAAATATGTTGATAAGTTTTTCAATAGTAACGCACAACTTTACATAGCAATTAAATTTTGAAAAAATCATTTAGGATAATGTAGATAATTTGAATTATATCCATACTTCAAAATTTCACCAAATATGAATCATATTGTTAGTGCAACTGCCTTTATTTTTCTTATCATATTCGATAGCTTAGTCTGATGTCCCATAAAATTGAATAAGAGAAAATAAAAAAAATTTCAATCCAAAACTGTAATGAAAATATGCCAGAAGCTGACAAAATGGCGTAGAATTTTTCATTAAAGGTGGGGAGAGGTTATATATCCATATCCAAGTCTGCTTTATGGGAATATGCACATTTTCATTCCTATAATCAATTATTTTAGTTCCAATGGAAGCTTGTAGCATCCTCGCAGAAATGGTTTGTAAACATTCGAACACCGAACGTGCTATGTTTACAAACTATTTATCAATCTGATCGAAATCAAATGTACAAGCATCTGTGGGAAGCTAATGAATGCAAATTAAATTTTCACAGTAGTTTGTCCGTCAAAACATTTAAAAAACCGATGTACTCTAGTGATTAGTTAGTTGATAGTAAGAAGTGTAACAGTTAAAATAAAATATATATTTTTTGTAACGTCCGCATTAATTAATTTTAGTTGTGTACTATGTGATGGATTGTAAACTGGGTTTTTCAGAGCACTGATTGGCTGAGAGCTGGTTTGAAAACGGCAAAAGTGGTTTTGATATGAGGTTCCGTGAGAGAAGTGAAGAGCGAAAGTGTTGCGTTTGAATAGAGATGAATGTAGTTCTAGCACTTGTTTTGAATGAAATTGTTGTGGAAAAATCACATGATTACGTTCGTAGCGTAAAAGCAAAAGACTTGTTGTCATAAGCGAAAGCACGTGCGCGTAAAGATAACAATTCGATGGCAGGTGATCGTTTGAGATGCTTTATTTAGGCTGCCGTGGCGGCGTCGCACCGTGTAGATGCAATTGAATGGTAGGTGGTCACTTGAGACGCTTTAGTTAAGCTACCGTGGCGGCGTCGTACCTTGTAGATGCAATTCGATGGTGGGTGATCGCTTGAGACGCTTTACTTAAGCTTCTGTGGTGGCGTCGGGTCTTCAGAGTTGCATGCTATGGAGCCAAGGGCGTTGCTAAGGGGGGGGGGCAAGTAGGGGCAGCTGCCCCCCTTAGAGATTTTAAAAAATGTAACCAAATGCAAAGCAACCAAAGTCCTAATATAAGGCCAATCAGTTGGCTTGCTTTTCCGATCAATCCCGCACGATAAAACTCGAATGAGTTCATCAGGTGCAGTACAACTTCCAAATAGGGCTGCCAAATCTGAAAAATAAAAGAGGTTGTCGGGATAATTGACATTAAATTGTTTTTTTTTTACTTTTTTTTAAAAATCTGCTCTTACTATAAAGTACTCAAATGGAAATTTAGCCTTTTTCAAGTAATACACTAACCTTTATTTTGTTGTCAAATGCATTTAGTACAGTAAATGCCTTAAAATTGGACAATTCAATTATTTTTATGGCTTCGGCTCAACCTGTTTTTCGGGAGATATGGTATTTTGTCGGGAGTCTGGAAATCATATGAAAAACCGGGAAAATTAAGACGAATTCCTACCATCTGACAGCCGTACTTCCAGGTATTATTGTTTCCTTTGCGAGCGTGTTACGTCGTCGCCCCTTTACTCTTGTACACTGCACCTCGACTGTACCCGAACATGTGGGCAGTCATAAAGAATCTTTAAATGTGAACAAATACGAGTACAAGACAATAGCAAAAAAATGCATGGTCCGTTTTCTCACATGTGGAAATTTGTAAAAGTAAACATATATAAGATAACAACAAAGAAACGCATGTTACGTTTTCTCACATGTGGGCATTTGTAAAAGATAAAGGATAAGAACAAATGAATACAGGCCACTTGAGCGTTAGCTATATAAGGCAATAATAACTTAAGAAAGATGCTCAGTTGTATTTAGAGAGTAAGTCATCGCCTAATTTTAAATTTGTTTTGTGCGCGGACATAAGATCAAATCTTTTTGTAATTCGTGTGTTAGTGAATATTGACTCATTTATTAAATAAGTACCTAGTGTTAACAGTTACTAGGTCCATATTCATCATCAATATGAACATCAGAAAATTTTTGGTGAGCTACTGCTTTTGCTTCAACATGCATTTTACTTAAAATAAAGTAATGTCAATTGTTTTATTTAATATACATAAGTAACTGAACAAATACACTCTTCCATTGGAAATTATGTATATTAAAAATTGTTTTATATCTACCACAGTTTATCAAATCTAACTGCAATACCAAATTACGGGAACAGATTGAAATAGGAATATGGTCAGGAAATAGCTTACTACAATATTGTATTCTTAAAATATATCGATATCAATTCTTGTTAATCAAGTTTTTAATCAATTAGGCAATTTTGACGTTCTGGACCTCTGAGCATTTAAATAATTAAGCGATATTAGATAATAGCAATTTTTATTATTAGTCATTGACATAGGTTATTTGACATTGTGAGTACGATAGTTTTAGTTATTACATCAAAATTAAAAATCTGAAACGTCAGTATACAAGCGCGGTTATTATATTTGATGAACTGTATTTGTTTGGATAGTGATTGAAAAGCTAAACCATATCCTACCTACCATATTTGTGAACCTAACTATTTAAAGCATTTTGGTTTGCAGAAAGTGTAAAGAGAAAAAACCATGGAGGATCAAGCAGTGACAGTGATGAGCATCCAGTGATCCAATGACCTGGATTCAAATTCCGATTCTTTGATAGATGACTGCAATGAAAATGACATCGGTCGATTTGTTGGGCGAGCATCGATGTTATCGACCGAAAAGAAGAAGGAATTGCTTGTAAACTGTTGGTTCCCTGCTGCGATGTATAACTTTGCGGAAGACGCTAAATATTTAAAGAGAAAATTTAATTATTCATGGTTGGAATCGTATTCTCCATGGTTGGTATATTTCAGGCACCAAAAAGAGCCCTTTGTAAATATTGTACGTTGTTCCCGCCAAATCCACATTCATTTAGAGGCATATTAGGGTCATTTATCATAAAGCCCTTTTGTAAGTTCAAAGATATTCACGAGCAGTGCAAAAAGCACATAGAAACCCACTTCCATAAGGCGGCACTGGAAGCTGATACATCCTTTCTCAGAAGTGTGCCTGTAGATTTGCAGCTCAAAAAATACTCCCAGGGCATCATTGAAGATTATCGTAAAATTATAACATCTATTATTTCCTGCATTACATTTTGCGGGTCGCACGACTTAACTCTGAGAGGTAAACATTATGGTGAAGGTATTCTCGAAGACTTATACCAGCTACGAATCGACGCGGGAGATTTGATTTTAAAGAAACACATTAAGCATGCGAAGAAGAATGCAAGCTGTCGATCATTCGATATTCAATATGAGATTATCGGTATTTAAGGAGATGTTATTAAAGCAGATATTATTAAAAAAGTAAAAGAAGCAGGACCATATAGTGTTTAAGCAGACAAAATAGCTGACATTTCTGGCACTGAGCAATTATCGATTGGGCTGCGATATTTTGATGAAGAAACCATGGAAGTCCAAGAAATGTTTGCCGGATTCATTGAGCTGAAAGGTCTGGATGCGAAATCTATTGCACATAGCATAGATGAGTTTCTGACAACAGAAGACCTTAATCCGGATAAATGCGTTGGTTTTGGATTTGACGGTTGTTCGACGATGTCAGGAAAAGACGGTGGGGTACAATCATCCTTACGCAAAAAATATACCAAAGCCCTGTTTTCCCATTGCTCGTCCCACAAACTGAATTTAGTAATCAATGATCCAACACACTTTCTGAAATTCGGAACGCCATGGGAACCACCAAAGATATAATTAATTTTTTTCGGGAATCTGTTTTGAGGAAGAAGCTAATACCTAATATTTCCAGGCTCTGCGAAACAAGATGGAGTGAAAAACACAAAACTATCAGAGTTTTTAAAGAAAATTTTTCAATCATACTGGATGCCTTAGAAACCTTATCTCGCCAAGGAAAAAGTGCGACCAGAAAAAGTGCCTTCCAGCTCCATGCGGCTGCTTCCAGAGTTTCGTTTATTCTTGGAATTATGTTGATAGCCAAATACTCCGCTTTGATGGAACCTGTTGTTAACGTACTCCAATCTGTAGCTTTAGACGTGGTCAGTGCCTCAGAACATGTTAAACGGATTTTGCAATTACTTAAAAGCCACCGTGACAATCCCGAAAAAAAGACAGACGAAATTATAAAAGAAGCTACTGTTGTTGCGGAGAAAGTCGGGCTGGAGGAGGACATTATATCAATGCCGCGTATTTTTGGAAAACAACGTCATCGAGGAAACCAACCAGCAAAAACCCCTTCAGAATACTGGAAGAGGTCTTTAATAATACTATACTTGGACTCCAGTATTGTATCCCTTGAATTTCGTTTTGCTGAAGAAAACACTCCATCATTTGCATTGTCTAAATTACACCCGGCGCAAATGCAAGCGACATCAATTGAAAATCTCAAAGAAGTTTGCGAAACTATCGCCCAATTTTATGATTTACCGAATATGAAAAATGAAATAGAACTTTGGAAGCAATTATGGCACGATAAGCCCAACCCAACAAGTCTAACAGTTGTTGACGTCCTACGAGAGGCAAAAACCTTCTTTCCCGAAACGGGAAAAGCGTTGAAAATTTTGATCACTCTACCGTGCACAACCTGTACAGTAGAGCGATCGTTTAGCAGTCTCAGGAGATTAAAAACATGGCTAAGAAGCACTATGGGGGAAAATCGCCTTAATGGTCTGGGCATGATGAGTGTACACAGAAAACTTATAAATGAAAACCTACAAAATTTTCATCATAAAGTGGTCGAAAAATTTACAAAAAACCCCCGAAGATTGTGTTTTAATTAACTGTAATTATGTCGTAAATTCTTTTTGTTTCATTTTTGTAATAAATATAATAACTCCTTTACATAGTTTTATTTATTGTGCAATCGAAAGCTCGTGCAGCTTTACATATTGAACTTTGATTTTTTTACATTCTCCATAATATCAACTGGCCCCCCTTGCGCCATGGGCTGGCTACGCCCTTGTATGGAGCCGACACGTATCGGATGAAAAGACGGCGAACGTAGTGAAATATGTGTCGTTGACGGCTACGCAATCGCGTATCTTGAGATGTCATTGTGCTTATAGGCTCAAAAATGCTTGCGACGGTTAGGTAGTCAGATCATTAGATGGTTCTGTGTGTGAAGTTGAATGTGGGTGCATAGTAAAACATGCATTACATATAATTTACATATATTTCATGGTGCTTTTTGTCCTGTTGCTTTTTGTTGCTGACATCTCATGGGAATCAAAGAGTAAGAAAAACATAACAAGAAAAACTGTAAAAGAAGACTTTCTGTTGGCTCTTTAGAAGTACAACATACATCTTTTCTTAATTTTTTCTTGTGAAAGCGCAACTTAAGGATTCCCTCCGTGATTCATCTTCGCCGTCAAACATGAGATGTTGATCGCAAGCATTGTTCAGTTTATCCACGTGATGCTGGGTTTGTATTTTGTCCGAAAATCTGGGTGTCAGAAAGCAAAAAAACACCTCCGTCCAGATGAACCGCTGACCTATCTCCATGCTTTGTTTCAACGATGTGGAAAAACTTTATATGATGCTCATTCCCAACCTCTTAGGAGCTAGCAGAAACCATGTGTCACCATCTTCACCTCCAGCCAAAACAAAAAACTCGAATATATCCTGAAAAAAGGAGTGCCAATTTTTCTAAAATAATTATAAAAATACTCAATAAAAATGTTAGTGGTATAGTTAGTTGACAAGCGTTTAAGTGAAATACTTAACATGTTATTTTTATGGATTCTTGAAGATAACCTTAGTGTTTCTACGGAGGATTACAATGTCATACCCGCTGGGATAATTTCTAAGAGGATCTTGAAAAATACTCTAGAGGTGTCAATACCATTACCTTCATAACCGCGTCAGAGAGAAATCTCTGACACGGGTATGAAGGTAAAACCAGATAAAATAAATTTTCTCTTCGTGGGGTAAGACAAATTGTAAAACTTTGTCGGAAAAACAAATTTTGGTTACGAAGTATAGCATGAGGGATGTAGGAAAAGACAATAATTGCAAATGTCTACCGTGAAGCTTATGTTACGCGATTGAGGTGGTTTAGGGGAAATTTAAAGGGAGAACTCAGGCTTTGATTGTGAAAGCTCTAGATAAACTGTCTAAGAAGTTATATAGAGTAGTAGTGGGTGAAATGGTTATGTTCTTTCAGACATCTAAAAATTTAAAAAATTCAGATAGTTGTATTTGATGACCTGAAGAACTCAGAATCTCTAATGTTTAGACTTCCGTACGAAGACTTCTCTCTGAAAAAATTATACATTTATTATTCCAAGCAATTGAAACACTTCTTTATGGTAAAGTCTTTCACCGGTTTCTTCAGCAAGCCATTTGCATGCACTTTTTGCGATAGGGTACTGTATGCGGAGCAGCATAAATATGATCAAAAACGTCAATACTGTCTATCATTTTCGTCATGTCAATTTGTGACAAAGACTAATGTGCAAACTGTAATCATTTGTTTAGAGGTGACATTTACTTTTGGAACTATTTAAAAATAAGGATGAAAAAATAACGTTTCTCGAAGCTTTAGAATTCGTGAACATTGTAGGAAGCTAGTAGTGAAGTAGGCACTTAGTAGGCTTTTAAAAAAAAATTACGCGAGTAAACAAAAGGTATATTCTTGTGCCGTCAAATGTCGATTCTGTTTTGTATGAAAAACTGGTTTCTGGTGCCGTCAAAAACAGCGGCTTGACTGGAAAACTGGTTTCTGGTGCCGTGGAAAACAGCGGCTTGGCACTGTGGGAAGAGATAAGATTATATGTTTCGAGCGAGAAGGCCTGCTTTGACGTCAGATTTCGTGAGCGCTTATTGCTCCAACGTCGGAATTTTTGTGCGGAGCCGGTTACGACTCCTGCGTTGAAGTCGGCACCGTCGCGATGAGTGCGAGTGAGTTGATTGTATGGATCATGCACGTGTTTACGTCAAGCACGTGTTTACGTCAAGCACGTGTATTTTGGCGGCTTTATATAAGAGTGTAAATCGCGCAAATTGAGAGTCAACCGGATGCATTACCTAGATGCAATGTTTACTTTCACTTTTTTTTTCATTTTGCATTGCATTGGAGAAGCGTTTGTTTGTTTGTTTTGCGTGAAAATAGTTATTGTGCCAGTATTGTGGATGCCGGCAAACAACGGCCTTCAGGCTTAAAGTCAACATTGCTACTACTATTCGGTTCTCTTCACACAATATCTTTTATAGGGATCCACGAATTGTGAGTAGTGGGAAAGCCAAGCCACTTGACAAAGGCCTGTTTCCCCCTTCTTTTCAAGATTTTTTCAACTAGATAAACATCAGGTTGTTGGACCTTTGTTAATTCTGCCTCATAAAACCCGCCTTGAATAGTATTACTTTGATAATCTTCAAGGATATATGTTCGCGGCTGGGTCTTTCTCACTTTTTTATCTTGAATATCTCTGTTGACCAATTTGGCGTGTAGCCTTTTTCAAAGACATGCTTGTACTTGCTTATTCGAACATGATTACCGATTTTGTATTTCGACTTTGAAACAACTTTAACTTTTGCATAGAACGAAGCCAGTAAATGAACCTCGTTAGATGTATTAACATATATAGGCCTCATTTTAATGGAACGATGCTTGGTTCTTTTGTACTTATTAATAATCTTTGGTAATATATCCATACAAGTATAGTTCCCAATCATACTGAATTCTTTCGACATGATACCTTAGGAGTTCTATTGAATCTTTCGACAATTGAAGCTTTCAACGCGCTGAATGTAGAATAATGGTTTATTTCATAGTTTTTCATTAACCGATGAAATGTTTCATTGAATTTTTTTCCATCGTCGGTGTGCAGATTCCTGGGTATACACCGTTGTTTGAGAATAGATTCTATAGCCTCACCAACATCATTAGCGCTTTTACTTTTGACTGGTACACCCCAAGCAAATTTGGAAAAAACTGTCAATTACTGTTAAAAGATACTTATAACCTCTATTTTAATGCGAGTAAGCATTCATATCAAGCAAATCTGCCTGCCAAAAATCGTATATACCTTTGATAGTGACTCGACGCCGATTGAATCTTTTACGTGCTAGTCTATGTGTCTCATCAACAATTTGTCGTCTACTCATCGTGGTGAAATATATAAATTTCACTTGCACGAATATATTTACGTGCGATTTTGCAGAAAAGATGACTCACTTTAGACACCTTTTCGCATTGATGGTTGCAGGACCTTCTGGTTGTGGGAAGACGACATTTATAGAAAATCTTCTTAAAACCAGCTTGAAAATACACCCGTCCGTGAGAAAAATTATTTGGTGTAACGCTGAACAACATGCTATACCTAAGCACATGCCATTTATAGATAAAGAATATGTCAATTCTATTCCTAAAGAATTTCCGAACAGTACGAATCAACTGATACTAATTGTCTTGGACGATATGAAAATGCATTTTCAAGACAAGTGTGTGAGCTGTTTACAAAAGGATCCCATTATCGTAACCTTTTCGGTATTCTTGTGACTCAAAATGTATTTCATCATGGAAAATTTTGTCTCGGATCGTGTTCAAGCTTTCGCGAATACGAGTGATCGATCACGCCACGCTTCGCGAAAAGTAGCTTTTCAATGTTCGACATGCCGGAAATAGGGAGTGAGTGTGGGAGAGTTGGATGTAGACCATCGGGAGGATAAGTTGTGACCCGACTTCGAACGGCCGTAGTGAATTTTGTCGAATTTATTGAGATTGCTGAGTAGCCAGGACTAAACGGAAAACGGAAGAACAAGGCGGCCTGCATGGAGAGAAGCGAAATCTAAACATCTTGCAGAAAACAGTTTCGTAGCGTCCGCGTCGTTCAACGTGAATTGATGCAGAAATCTGCAAAAAAAGGCAGAAAGCACCGCTGCCCAGTCAACTGTTAGACAAAGTGCATCGAGGCGCTGTTATCATCTGTGTCGTCTTCACGATTTTCGGAACGGGCGTATTAGGAATGCGTGTTTACAGAGATTTCACTGTTATGCGGCCGGCTATCAAGGAGGCCGAACTAACAAAGCTCGGGGAGAAAGCGGCTCTAGATAAAACGACGAAACTGAGCGCTCTAATTGCGCGCCCCATGATGTATGCGTCTGGTTAGGTTGGCAAGGTGCAGTAAGTTAATTTTCATAAAATAAATTAAATTAAACATTTGATAACTAAGAGTTGGTTGCAATAGGCTGTTCTAATAATTTCGACGACAAATATTTTATGATTATATATAACAAAAAAAAATGATTCAAAATAATTAGCACCAATTGAATAAATTAAAATACATTGAATATTAGAAAACAAATTTTAATAAATAATGGAATAATTATATAACAAAAGGTGATGTGATTGTTTTTTTTTGCAATGGTGACGCGTGCAGTGATGCGTTTCGGTGGTTCTCTTTGTCCATAAAACCCACGACTCGGTGAGCTAGTCGGGGAAATAAAAAATGTTAAATCGGGACCGCCACTAAGCGGTCGACTTTGTACCGGTCCCGGTGGCGCGGGTGCACACGAGGCATCCAAGGTCGAGGAGCGTCCAAAATGGTGGAGCACTCGATCTCGGATCCTCGGGTTTGTGCGCGTAGTTGGGATCGTGACAAAATGTAAGCCCGAGTTGAAGAAAGACTACACTGAAAACCGAAGATCCTGAAGTATTCAAAACTCTATGCATCACACACAATACATTAAATGGTAATCATACATCATCGAGAAAAGTATTCACACAACTGCACAAATATAAAAAGATCCTGCGTAAGCTTTCAGAGGCAAGAAAATCTGTTTCACGACAGCGTAAAGTGTTGATGCAGGAAAGAGGATTTTTGCCTGTATTGTTAGAAAGTGTTCTTTCAGGTGTTATCCGGTCTTTGATTGAAAATATGCATACAAATAGCATTCTTCATAAAATGCTTCTATTATACCCGGAAGTGTATGAACGCTTAAAGGAGACAGTTGAGATCACTAGTACACAGACAATGTTTGAAAAAAACATGAGTAAGATACTGAACAATAAGCACCAAAATGATGAAGCAAAATGTTTCAGTACCGGAATGTTCTAATACAATTTTTAAATACAAGACGAAGAAAAAAATCATTTATGGAGATGAAAGCTAAAAATCTTTCATCGAAAGATCACACGAATAGGCAAAAATAAAAAAAATTTACTTGGACACAGCACACAGACGAGGTTTCAATTTGAAAAAGAAATACCCACACAAACTACACCTCCACGACCGGAGGAGATATTTGAGTCGGTAAACGAAATAACACCACCGAAGCAAGAATTGCCTGCTGTTTTTAAGCAAAAATTATCGACAAGTGGAATAGCAAAAAGACTTAAACCTACTTCCAAAATAAGGAAAAGTGTAGCTGATTCATTTGTAGGAACCAACAAGGACTATAACCGGTGATGATCGTATAACGCAGTATACAATTTCAACAGATATGACTGTGGATGAACTGGACGACGTTTTTACTGATTTAGATGCAATAGGTGATAGAAGTGCTGTAGCGTCAGATTTCGATGAACTAGATTGAAAGTCTGGTAAGCAATCTTCATTAAGACCCCCCTTGTCTAAAACATGATCAATTCGAGACTGACATCCCCTTAAGAAAACCTTCTCGGCAAAGTGAACGGTTAAGATTGAAGACCAAGCCTAGTTTCAGAGTGAAAAACCTGAATTGGGACAGAATTTAAAAAATGCATATAACCATAATAGATAACGAGTTCTACGTGTGTCTCTTGAGCAACAGTTTTTTTTAGACATTTACCCTGATGATACGCTATCATCTTTTGAAAATATATTACGGCGTGTGTCTAAGTTTACCGGCAATTGGTATGTTGGAATAACGGACATCGCTCTACCAAAACGTAAAAAAGAGAAAAGCGAATCAGGTAGCAGAGGAATTTCTAAATGCTCTATACCTTTTGAAGATGTAAGCATTATTACCGAAGTACCATAGTCTTTACCAGTTCAGAAAGATCCAAAAGCAATAATCGCTAGAGTTATTGGATTGGAAAAGAAATATGTTCAATTTAGATGCGATGCTAATGGTTTGCAAAAGTTATGCTATAAGGCTAATAAAATGATCATCATTTCATTTCTTTCGTCATTTTTGAAGTTATACTTCTTTACACAGGGTAGTGAGAAATTTTTTTGGTCACGTGGCGTTAAGTTTGAGTGTTCGTTCGTGCCAGATAGTGTGGAAGCTGCAATGGAGTAAGGGGGCAGGGTACTAGAGTGAAGGCAGCAAGTGCAACATTCTCTGTTTCTAATCTTCCTTTGCATATAGGCTGTGCGAGCGAAAGAGTGTCATATGTTTTACCTTTTCCCGTCGGGCCATATACCCACCTGACGCTTCACTTCGCCGGGTCATCCATCTAAGTACGCATTGCACCCCGCAATGCTTGACTTTCATGATAGGCCCGGAAGACGCCTCTGCACAGCTCCCCTGCGATCACCGTTTGACTTGACCATTGATTTCGATGTGATGTTCCATCACCGGGCAGAACTGTATCCCCATCTAATGGCATGAATCGTTCGGATTGACGAATATTAGATCGAGGAACCACCATTCAATTAAACAGAATAACAGGAAGTTAAACGGTAAGAAATCTACGAGCAATCCTTTTGAAAGGTTGTGATAGCGTTTTTCGATCGATCATGTGGAGTACTGCCCACTTGAGAAAACTTTTCTTGAAAGTATCTCTATCAAAATGACAGACCATCACGGCGAGTTAGTCAAACGAAGGTGAGAATCTATTAATATTCGCAAGTTCTAAATATCAACAATGGTTTGATACAGGATCTAACACACCTATGTGCTAACGAGATGAATTCACACTACGCATGTTACTACTTTGGCCAGAGTGGCGGTAAATTATTAAATATGTGGGGAATTGTATTGAACACCACTTTTATACTAGCGAGAAATGGGTGTTGGTAGTTTTTTCAGTGGGTTGATACGCTTTCTTCAACCATTATTTCTACGTGGAGCAAAAGTCATAGGCAAACAAGTCGTCAAAACAGGAAAGTCCATTTTTAAAGAAGTTGGAAGCAGACCGCTGAAGCAGGTACTAAAGCAGCATATAGAATCTGCAATACACAGATTAGCCCAATAAGTCATAAATTAAATCTTTGATAAAATGGAAGGTACAGGTAGAAGATTACCTATAAAACGAGCTAATACTTACACAAGTATGCAGCTGAAATCAGTGCCTAACTGTAAGAAAGGCCAAAAAGTGAGAAAGTTATCATCGATCAAGAATAGGGAAACTAAAAAAAGACGACGGCAACTATGAAGGCGTGTATTGGATATATTTGACAAGTGTATAACACCATCACGATGCAGAAAGAATGTATGAAGTCTGAATTGGATATTTTTGCTTCACCACCAAATAAAAATAGTATTCTGAAGAACAAAACGTTGCTTACAAACCCATTGCATCGCTGGACAATTCTTCGGTGTTGAAATTTCTCTCACTCGGCCATGGAGATACATATCGTGACTTATTCAGCATTTACTTACGCCTTAATGTGCAGCTGATTAAATTTAAAAATGGCAAGGAAGAATCTTTCATGGGAAAGGAGAAACTTAAGAAAGCTAATGGGGTTTTAGCTGACTCCGTAGGTGTAGCAAATAACCTCATGTATTCACTTTTTAAACAATGCACTGTACAATTGAAAGGCAAGAGCATAGCTCAGACAGACAACAATTACCACTATCGCTCCTATATTGAAAATTTACTGAACTATGGTAAAGACGCTGCATCAACTCATCTCGAATTAGTCGCTTGGTATCCAGATCAGAATGAGATGGAGATGATTGAAGACGCAAAACATGGTGGTGGTCCTACTGAGTTAAATGAGGACTACCTTAAAAGGTCTGCAATGATGGAAAAGAGTAACGTCGTTGAACTGACGGGCACAATTCACAGCGATCTTTTAAATCGAGATAAACTCTTAATGAATAGAGTGGATTTTCGTTTAATTTTTCATTATAAAAACCGAAATTTTATTTGTATTCGAAAGACGATGACTTTAATCCACGCGTAAAAATTCTAGTAGCGACATTGTTTATGAATCATGTTACGGCCAATGCCAGTATATTATTAGCACAAGCGGGTGGAGGTGAAAACCTATACACTACCTACCAACACCTATACTCTATATCTTGATAATGTAGTCATCGGACAATTACCGAATTGACTTGTTTTTGGTATGGTTGATAATGACCCCTACACCGGAAAGTGCACAAAGAATCCATTCAACTTCAAGCATAACAATATTACCAACTTCAATCTATCAGCGAATGGCGTTCAAGTACCAAAACTTCCTCTAGAGTTTGATTGTTCGCGCGAAAAAACAGTTAGCACTAGAGGATATCTTTGTTTGTTCAAGCGGACTGGAATCAATTATTTTGATAAAGGTCATCAGATTTCCAAATAATTCAGCAGACAGCTCATACGATTCGGGATGCGCTAGTTTGTTAAACCAAGGTGTGGCAAGGATCGTGGGAAGATTCAGAGAAGCTTTAAAAAAAAGCGTCACTTGCATCATTTACGCAGACTATGACGGAAGGCTTGAAATTGACAGAAACCGGAATGTATTTACAAGTTTTTGAAAAGCTATATATATATACCACAATAACAATTAGATTTGGATAGTATTCACTCTAGTACGCAGCAGAAGCCATGACACATTGCCTTGTAAATGTTGAATACTTCTCAGAAGGTCTTTTAACCTTCTTTAAGAAAGTACTAATGGTAGGATTTATATCTCTGAACAAACCTTACTCGAAAGAAATTACGTACAAATACCCTACCTCCGCGGCAGGTGTATTTGGGAACTGGGAACTCCAACGACTCGATGAGTATCTTATCAGACCTTTGTCAAAATTTTCAACAGTTTTTGTGAACGTCGATTTAACAAAAGAATTCCTACAGAGCTATGTGACATCATATAAAAAGGTTGTAAACCTTGAAAACATATCCCTGAAAGACCAGGAATGAACACGATAGAGATTATCAACACATTAAGAAGTAATATTATAACAAACAGGTTTTTCCAAGGTGTATACCCCTGCAATCGTTTTCTTCGGAAAATAAAAAAGCATGCATGTATCATCGCCAACAACGATCCGGCCAGTGAAAGAGGGAGCCATTGGGTTATATTTTATTACCCCAAAATAGGCCCGGCAGAATATTTTAACTCTTTTGGGAAATATCCTGATAGCAAGCACTTTCAACAATTCCCTAGACATAATGGAAAAGCTTTTGTGAATAATAAGCTGTGGTTACAAGGTGACTTTTCGACAACATGTGGGCAGTATTGCAGTGGTCTTCCTTTATTTTCGCTGTAGTGGTAGGAGTTTCAAAAGATTCCTCAAAAGGTTTTCCCCTACAGATTGAAATTTCAATGATGATGAAATAATTGATTTATTCCGAAAAATTTATTTGAAGAACACTTTTCAAAATGGTGTGGATTGCCAGATCTGTCGACTGGGAGTTGACGGTATAAAAGCTTTGTGATCAAGAGCTGAAAATTCGTTTTTTGTTTCAACTCTAGCCCCGGTAAGCTGGCTTCAAGCTCCAAACCTGTATCAGCAGGAAGCAAGCGTTCTCGAAGTCCTGAGATCAGCAGTTCACCCGGTCAAAAGAAGCCAAAAGTCAGTGAAATACCCGGAATAACCGATTAAGCTATTGAAGCTAAAGACAACACAGCCGATTTTTTATCTAAAATCGAGAACATCACTCGCAGTGCTAAGAAGCCTCGCGAAGAAATACTTCTGATTTATACCTACTACCTGGACTCCAGCCATAAACGAAAAGTCGCTCTTGGATTTGATGTATCGACGTTCGAAGCAAAAATCATCTTCAGTAGGAATTGCCGATGCTCCGCCTCAACAACATACGCAGGATGGGTTTCGCTGTACAAGCATCTGAAAAAATTACGCAGTGAATATATTTTTGTTTAACTTAGTACAATAAGTATATAGAGTAAATTGTATATATATACATGTATTTTTGCTTAACCTAGCTTAATTTGTTTGAAACTATAAGGGTAAGATTAAAAATCTTTAACAATCCTTTTATCATACGTAAATTGGATTTTTTTTCTCCGGTGCAGAAATAATGATTCCTGGTCGTTTTCTTTTAAGTTTTTTATCATTCACTACCTTGATTGTCTCGTAACCGTCATCGCCAATTACCATTGATTTGAGTCGATTAAAATTAATAAGTTGGAAGTTCTTGAAATTTAAAAGTAATCCCTTTACATTTGATGATATACTGGAGTTTTTTTACCAGTCTCTACTTTAAGGCTTTAGCTTTTAGGGCCTGTACTTACAAATTCGGAAATGAACGCATTAGGTCCATAGCCTTCAATTTCGTTGGTTAAGTCTCACAAAAAGTCTGAGATTGGAAAAGTCTTCTGACTTGCTTTTTTGTCAACAAACATCAAACTATCGGTATCGCAATATAGTAATTGGATCCCGACCGTTTCCAGTGCCTCGAAAAGTTTCATTCTTGCAAACACTGTTGTGTATGCGGCCTTAGGTAAATTTACATGTGGTAGCATGTTCGAATTTCCCCTAATATTCTTCTACGTAACCCACATTGTCTCCTCGTAAGCGGCGTATAAAGAGCAGATCTCAATGCCAAGCGAGGTAATGAACTCGCAAAATTCCTTATATTCGTGAAGCACCTTCATATATGTTCGATCCTTCCGTTGACCAAATTTACCCCAAATAGAATTTAAGCAAATCTTTGCAGTGTTACGTCTACCAGATTTTTTTTCAGTATTGTTTTTATCTAAAATAATACCTTCTTTCATCTGGTAAGTTTTCAGAAATATATCCTTGTCATCCTCGGACGATAATTTACTACTCCAACCGCTAGCCTCTTGTTAACTTCCCAGTATATGGTAAGTTCTTGTAATCGCCTCGAAAATCGAAATTGAAATTTTCAACCTTTCATTACGTTTTGAGGTCTATAGAGTATATATAAAGTGTTTTTAGAAAGGGAGATGTATGTATGTGTGTGTATGTACGTACGTACGTTCGCATACACTTTTTTCTACGAGCATAACTCACGGAAACAAAGTTATATCGCCTTCGTTGAGCGTCTTTGCAATCTTAAGAGCTGATTAGTTTTTGGGATACTTCGGTCGGGGGGTTTGTTGTTTTGCCCCTTTGAAGGTCATTTCTGTCATGCGTTATATCTCGCGAACCAAACACACGATTTGCATGGTTAAGGTCGAATCGACGAGCATTAACATTTTTGTGAATCTATCAAGTTTTGGAAAAAATCGTTGGAGCCGTTTTTTAATTTAAGAAAAAATAAGTGCAAAAAGTTAGGTTTTCTTGAATAAACAATAAATGTTTAACCTGATTTACGAAAGACAGTATGCAATTTTTATAAAATTTATATACTTTAAGCAGTGCTTGTAGAAACAACATCAAAACTTTTTCTCATGATGACGTAAAAAATCAAATAAAAAATAAAAATCATTAACAGGCACCATGATCTTCAAGGTCATTTCTGTCATGCGTTATACATATCTCGCGAACCAAACATACTATTTACATTGTCATGGTGTCAATCAACGCATATTAAAATTTTCGTGAATCTCTTGAGTTTTTAAAAATTCGTTGGAGCCGTTTTTTTAATTTAAGACAAAAAAGTGCAAAAAATTAGGTTTTTTATAAACAATAAATTTTTAACCTTATTTACGGAAGAGAGTATTCAATTTTTATAAAATTTGTATAATTCAAGCAATCTTTGAAAAAACGTCATCAAAACTTTTTCTCATGATAGCAAGGAACATTAAATACAAAATAAAAAACCATTAACAGTCATCATGATCTTCAAGGTCATTTCTTCCATTCACTATATCTCACGAACCAGATATCATATTTGCATCATTAAGGGGTCAATCGACGTGTTTTAACATCTTTATGATTATTTCTATATTACAAAAATCCGTTTCAGGCTTTTTTTTAATTTAATAGAAGAAAATGCGAAAACTTCGGGTTTTTTTAATAAAAAAATATTTTTTTAACCTGATTTGCACAACACAGTAATAAATGTTTATTAAATTTATACATTCATATCAGTTTTTGAAGAGAAACCAGCAAAACGTTTTTGATGATTCTGAAAAAAATTCAATTAAAGATAAAAAAATCATTGAAAGTTCTTCCAAATGATATTACTTTATATCTTTTATTCTAAAGACTTTGTTGTTCAGTCAATCAAAGTTTTAAAATGTTTGGATAATTTGAGCAGATTTTTAATATTTTTTGCAGTCTTTCAATTAAAATAAGCGGCTTAAATTTTGAAAACCATCAAAATTTCAATTAAATTTGCATTTGTGGTAATCAATCATCATCACCCATCCACCAAAAGGCTTGCGTAATCAATGGATGCTCCCGTAGATGATATGATTATTATTAACTCATTCCTGTTACTGCTATGAATACCTTTCATTATTATTATTTAAAGTAGTACTATTTTCAAAGTTATTAATATTAATGTTTAATATTTTTAATGTTTATCTAGATATTACTTGGGAAGTTGACCGTGTGGACCTCAAGGGTCGCACTTCGCGGCTTGTTCAATTTTTAAGGAAAGTATTGACATATTCAGTGAACAATCCCCTCTTTTTTTTAAATCGGATCGTACTTAGTGTAATCATATTTCAAACTTCATAAACCTGTTTCACTTTGTACCCTTTCTTAACAGCTAGTACCAGTTCCGGAATAATCCACGTACCGGTAAAGACTTTCACTTCTTCGTTATGCTCACTCCCGTATTGTTATAAGGATCAGCACACTTTCTACAAAGTGCGCAAAAAGCAGCTTCTTATTACTTTCGAAAGGTAAGATTGGAATGTGCAAACCGGACGGTGGAATACTGAACATTTGATGAATCCATGCATGGAATGTATATCTGACAGAGAGGCTATGTTATCACTGCGAAAAATTTCAGGATGGTCGGTCGGGTAGGGAACATATTTGTTAATATATGGATATAGACCTGTGAAATCTAATAGCGTATAATTTCTTCTTCATTAGCTTTACGATACAGACGGAACACTTCAGTTTGACCTTCGAAAATTGCATCGCACGGATTAAACGGTAGGGACTTCCCTACCGCTTAATCCGCGCGTTTGAAATTTTTTCATCCAGCATTTTATCTAATGTCTTATGTTCCCTTAGAAATTCCCTAAACCTACACTTTCAAGTATATTCGAACCTATAACCAAACTGTTCAAATGCCTCAATGTGCCTTCATTTCTTTGCCTTAAAGTTTTCATATTCGGATTTACTTTATCAAGAAAATGTTCTACTTGAAAACACTAGTCAGAACCGTGGTAAAAGCAACCGAAAAATTCGTACACTGTGTTGGTTTTAACATTAAACCCATCTACTCGAAACCCCCCTTTTTCCAACCTTATTTCACCAGTATTTACTGTAGAGGTGATTTCTACATTCGCCTTCATATTCTTCCATACAAGTCATTTACACCCTATTCTACACTGATTTCCAGAATTATCACAACCGTTCTTAGCTATTATACCTAAAGTGTCTTTTTTAAGGAAGTTTTTCCTGAAAACCAGCAAACAGGCCGAGGCAATAGTCGAACTTTCTATGAACGGGTTAACCCCACTTATATTCAAAAATTCTTGCATGAATTGGAGACAAGCGAGTCGTAAAATATCGACGTCATTATTGCAATATTTCAACATTTTTTTCCATTGTCAAAAACCTCTTTACGGGCATTATCATACCATTTTGAAAATTCTTCTCTTTCATCCGTTTTCATTGTAACAAATTCAAACATTTCAGCTTGGAAATTTTACAAACATAATCAATATTTTCCATAGTGTTGAAAAAATAAGGGTAATACCCCTTAGATAAGTCTGTAATATCAAACACCTGAGGAAATTTAGAGAAGCGAAACGCCAGGAAATTAACCGAGCCAAGAAAAGACGGCAACGTGTCAACATTGTACCTTGAATATTTTTGTACCATTCATGATAGGGGTAATATTCAACTTACGATTTAACAGGTCTTTTATTAAAAAGTGACCATCATAATATTGCAGTTTGTGGGCAATGTAAAACACATTACTCACAAAACGACGATTTTGAATACTGAAGTCTATAAATCTAGAAACTACTGCAGGCTTCTGATCGTCATATTCAAAAATATGCTGTCTGACCCAACAAATATTGCAATCCCGTTTCATGTCTGAATCTTGGTAGCAGTTATTGCATATTAGTTGTGCAACTATCATATTAACAACATGTAAAAAGGATGTGGAACTGCCTGCAAAAGGGGTATTCTGGGTGCTTTCACAATCGAAAAAAATTATTAAGAATTTTGACTGTTTCTTACCACCGTACGGTTTAATGTAACACTTGTGGTCCTTGGGAACAATTTTCCAACAAATATGACAGTAGAATTCGTTGCATGTATGACTTGTTTCACGTTTATTGTAAGTAACAATAAATTTGGAGCAGTGTTTGCATATTTTGAATGTTTCGCATACACTTTTATCATCGATTTTGTTTTGTAAATGATTGAGAAAACACGTGGCTCTTCTAAAGTTACGATTGCAATCATCGTATTTTTTGATTTTATCAACAAATTGACATGGTGAAAATGAGTTACAGTATGAACACTTCATCGAACACTTATGTCTTTTGTAATCTGTAATTTTATCACAAAAAGAACAGACATAATCTTTATCAAAAAACACAGTTACTGAAGTAATCACGGAAACATGTTTGAAAAGTTTCGAGTAATAAATAAGTTTTTTTTTCACGAAGGGCTTGTCAGTTTCAAATCTTAAAAAAATCTTGTTCGAATTTTCGAATTTATCAAAGACTATTACCTGGTCATTTTTCAAAAATTTCTGAAACTTGTAAAAGTCTTGTAAAATACATTTATCATACTCGACAAATACCTTTGCGTCTTTACACATTTTTTTTAAATTTTATCTAAAGAGTCAAAAACCTCTTTCTGTTTGTAGGTGTTAAAATTCGGGGCGCACATTTCAATCGCATAACATTTACTTCGGGAGAGACAATTCACATCATTTTTCCCCCCACATCAAGTACAAATCTTTTTAGGCTTAAAAACTCACTCTTCTCCATAGAACAAAGTGTTGTTCTCCCCCCGAAAAGGGGAAAGTTGATAATATCGGTCTTTAGTTCCACAATATTATCGGCAAGAAAAGTGGTATTAGACTGATTGACATTTGAAACATAATCCAACTTTTTATGTATTCACCACTTAGCTCACCAACTGGTCTAAAACTACTCCAAATTTGCTTTAATTCTGGAGAGTTGGGAAGTGTAACGCTCAACCCGACCTGGCTCTCTTTTGGGAAATTCTACATTACCACAAATTACTACATCAATAACCACTTTCTCTAAACTGCTAAAAGGATCTTCTGAGACTCCAGAAAGATCTTTTAAACGAAAGGTTATCTTGACTCCGTCAATATTAAATTTTTTATAAAATTTTGTCTCTTTGGATATCAGTTCATAACTGGTATCCAAACCATGGCTCAGCTGATTTCTGTCACTAAATCTGCTTTCAACGTTTGGACAATTATTTAAATCCATTTTTTCATTGAAACCTACGGAATTATCAACGTCCCTAAAACAACTATTACTGCTACTGCTACGACAAACACTGAGCAAATCAAACATTTCCCTCAGTACACTATTTAAAAACGGTACATTAAACTTGATTGAAAATTTAGTTAAAAGTTCCAGAAAAAGCATATTTCTGTTCTGTTGTAGTTTTCATTTTCGTTATGGAATTGTTCAAGCTGAATATAAAAAATTCCTCTCTTAATGCTAAAGCGCTATCTAAGCACTTTACTAACATAGCGTACATGTTTTATCCTCCTCAAAAATTTATTTTTTAAAACTATTTATGAAGAAAATACAAGGCTTAAAACTTACGCTCGGCCGAATATCACCAGCCGGGAGCACCTTTATTTTTTGTGTGTTTTGGACCTCACTTTAGAGGCCAGTCTCTGAATTAATTCTAAAGAAGTGGAAAATTTTTCTTCCAGTAGGTATTGTGGAGGGGGTTTCGTTGTTTGATGGTTTAACGCCTTCTTTGATAGCTGCCGAAGATGTAAGATCTTTCCCCTGTAGGTGCAGTCGGGGAGACTACGTTGCGCGATCAAGGAGGTCCCGTTGACTAACGATGTGGAGTCCTTTATGGGGGTTGTCGAGGAGGCCCCGTTGACCAACGATGTGGAGTCCTTTATGGGGGTTGCCAAAGAGGTCCCGTTGACCAACGATGTTGAGTCTTCCTTTACATTCGTTTCGAGCTCTAGAAGAGAGTTGGTGACTTCGAGTAGCTACTGCAGAAGTTGCTCTTTGTACTGTAGAAGGTTGCTATCTGTAAAGAAAATATATTTGAAAATATATAATAGGATACTAGGAAAATATATGAAGAGATACTTACCCATTTGGTTTCGTATAAATACTCGGCTTTGCTTACAGAAGGATCTGTTCAATACAAGTATATATCGAAAATGTTAACTTCAGTATTGCCTGCCTCCTTATTATATATGATTTTTCCAGAACCCTTTCCAAAAGTACGAATAAGGAAAATACTTATGATATTGCACAGTTTCTTTGTTGACTATGATCACCACTCTTGTTTTCTTACAATGTTGTGATCGTCGTCAATTATCGTCATAAAATATGTGCCAATAACGTAACATCTAAAACAATTTTCCTTCTTTGCAATGTTGCTGTATGACTGTTAAGGGGTTATTGTTTATCTAAAGTTTGTATAAATACTGTACTATGCAGGATAGTTTTTAGTACAACATCAAGAAGTTTCACAACAACAGCATCGAAAACACTATGGTAAGTGAGTTTTCGGTTTTTACTTTTAGACAAAAAATTTATAAAATTCATATTTTTTAGAGCACTTTCGACATTCTTTGTGATGTCGCGGAAAGTGGTTGTGGCCCATTACATCCCTCGAAGTCAACAAGTCGTACAATGTCAGATTTTTTAATCTGATTAAAACGAAGTTTGGATTTCAAGTGACGGTTCATCTTTTGGACGGGAAGTATGTTTATTTACCACCCAGCTGTGCTGAAAAGGTAAAGGACCCAAAAACAGATTGAGATGCTCAATAAACTCCAGGGCAAAAGCTGATTTATGAAGGGAAGGATGAGTCTAAAGGAGGGTTCATAAAAAAAATTGTAAAAAATTAATTTTACGGAGGACACATATATCAATATTTTACATATCCAACTGTTAATAGAATGAAGTGTTCTCACGATTGACTGACTTTTATTTTAAAATTATTCACTTCACCCTCACCGAGTGAAGAAGAAAAATTATAAAATTTCAACTTCCATTATCTTACACATTCTTTTTCTTTGAATAAATGCATGGAAATGTGTCTGTTGATTGGGCGGGCACTAGGCTGGCGATAGCACAATTATGCAAAGCTGATGTGATTGCATAATTGACTAAACAAACCTGAAGGCCGTTGTTTGCCGGCATCCACAATACTGGCACAATAACTATTTTCACGCAAAACAAACAAACAAACGCTTCTCCAATGCAATGCAAAATGAAAAAAAAATGAAAGTAAACATTGCATCTAGGTAATGCATCCGGTTGACTCTCAATTTGCGCGATTTACACTCTTATATAAAGCCGCCAAAATACACGTGCTTGACGTAAACACGTGCATGATCCATACAATCAACTCACTCGCACTCATCGCGACGGTGCCGACTTCAACGCAGGAGTCGTAACCGGCTCCGCACAAAAATTCCGACGTTGGAGCAATAAGCGCTCACGAAATCTGACGTCAAAGCAGGCCTTCTCGCTCGAAACATATAATCTTATCTCTTCCCACAGTGCCAAGCCGCTGTTTTCCACGGCACCAGAAACCAGTTTTCCAGTCAAGCCGCTGTTTTTGACGGCACCAAAAACGAGTTTTTCATGGGAAGTGTGGTTTTGGCGTAGAGTTTTTCATACAAAACAGCATCGGCATTTGACGGCACTAGAATATACCTGTTGTTTACTCAAGTAATGCTTTTTTAAAGGCAACTACTGAATTTTATAGCCCTCGGGAAAAAACAAAGTGGTAGTCACATCTGTAACGAATATTTGCCAGATTTGCTGAAAAATTTTGCTATGTTAAGCGTCCAAAGAGGAAAACTTATGGCAAATCTATGATGATATTCTTTGACTGCAAAAAAACACCTCCTGTGGCGATAACTGAAATTGTCAATTTAATTGTCGCCCAGCAGGCTGGCTTTAACTGTTATGAAAATAATATGGTGAAAAAATGCAGTGTTTGGGGTGTTAGGAAGCATATTTTCCAATATGCCGGAAACGAGAACGTCGTTGCAAAGTTTTTAGAATACTACTTCGAATCTCGTACTGCTATTTGAAACATATTTTAAACAGCTCATAATCTGCAAGTCCACGACAGTCATTTTGTAATTTCTGAACCAATGCGTAGAAAGGTGAAAATGGAACCTATAATGAAGAGTACCTAGATTATTAAACTAACTTGCGGAAGAGTAGCTTTCATAGACTCATTAAGTTTTCTGGCATCTCCCATTGCAAATTTACAGAAGCTGTTTTAAATCAAAGATCATGGAAAAGGCTATTATCCATATTACTTTAATACAATGGAAATTGACTATGTGGGTAAATACCCACCACCTGATTTTTGTGGATATACTGCACATTCATCATGTGTTTTCGATAAGCGTAAGGAGATGTTAAGACACTGTGTGAGCGATGTTTATATCTTACGTTTGGGGTGTGTTTGAATCCTGAAGGAATTTCTTAGTATACCGAATGCAAATCCTTTTGTAGAGGCCTAAACTATAGCCTGGGCATCTATACTTGTCTTCCGGAATTTTTGGTGAAGGAATGTACTACAAGTGTTATACCCAAAAAAAACTTACCTTAAAGAAATGAAACTACACTTGAGGATAGAGATGATCATACGCAATGGCTATGATTTGATACACACGTGGTAGTGGGAGTTCAACAATTTTTAAAAGTCACATCTGGAAGAAAAAATTAAGTAAGAATTACTTACAAGTAATATGGTGAAACCACTAAGCTCTCCTGATGCCATTTTTGGTGGCCGGAAATATACAGAAACGGGAACATACGCATGAAGTCGGAAATACTCTCAATGCATAGTTTTAATACCGGCATCATTGTACCTCTAAGTAATTTATCACTACCCGTATTATCCTTCAAGAAAATCAAATGCTGTTTTTTACATTATGTGCATCTGAAAATAAAGTGATGAAAGGATGTCAACATTATGAGAGTGAGCGGGAAATTACTGGTACATGGGTTATACTTCAGGTAGCCTTAGCTGTAAAGAAAGAATATGAAATTAAAACTGTGCATGAGATTTGGAAATAGAATCATACGGTATATGATCCTAATACAAAAACAGGAAGCCTATTTACAGAATATGTCAACATTTTCTTGAAGATTAAGTGAGAAGCTAGTCGGTGGGGTAGTGAATGTGCGACGAAAGAAGCAAAAGAAAGATTCATAAAGTCATATCACATTAAGGAAGATATTATCTTAGACGAAAAAAAATGCAGACAAATCCGAGTAGACGTAACACTGCAAAAATATGCCCTTATTCCTTTTGGGGTAAATTCCCTCAGAGGGAAAATTGCTGATGTTATTCATACCCCTGATATAGTGATCTGATTTTTATTTCCAGTGTCTAAAGACACTTTAGGGATCACTTAGAAAAATATAGAAAAAATTTAAATACGCTACCACACGTGAATATACCTTCAGCTGGCTTAATTACAGCATACGCTAGACCTAGGGTCTACGAATGTTAGAAAAGGTTGGTAGAGGGATGTATTTTTGTGACACTCACAGTTTAATTTTTGTAGATGATAGGAATTCTCCTATTCCCTTCACAATATTAAACTTTCTAGGCGATTTAACTAATGAGATTGAAAACTTCAGTCCTAATGCCTTCAGTTCAATATATGTAAGTACTGGCCCTAAAACTTACAGTCTTAAACTCGAAATAGAAAATCGAGCTGGGTATATTGCAAAATGTAAGGGAATAACTCTTAATTTTAAGAATTCCGAAAAGGCGAATTTCGAAAGTCTGAAATTGTTGGAAACTGATTGCAGTTGAAATGACGTAATTTGTATGACGAATGAACGTAAGATTATGCGTAAATATCCAGGAACTGTTGTAAGCGAGGTCAAAAAGAAACGCCTCCAATTTACTTCCGATGAAAGGGTTGTCGTTGAAGATAAATTTTGATACCCTCACGATTTCAAAAAATTAAAATAGCATAAATATTTAATAGTAGTATTAATAGTCTTAAGCTCAAAAGCCGAAACACAATTTTGATAAGTAAAACGAAAAATATATAAATATATACATGGACATCTCATTTAGCATTCATGACTGAGTTTATTTTTGATATACAGTTTGGCTCGGTGAATATGGAATTGTTCGAAAAGCAAATAAATTAATACGCAGTTACTTGACGGATATATTTCAAAATACACTAATTGGAGGTAACAAAATCAAAACTGCAGAATTTAGCATAGGTGTTCCGCAGGTCTTGTACCTAGGACCAACGCTTTTTCTACTTTATATCATCTCCATAAAAATAGCATGCAGATGACACTGTGCAACAAGCGAAGTTTACAAAACAGCCTTGAATTGAATTTGCAAGGCTTGATTTCCATGGAAAGAGCTAAATTAATACATAAGAATTTACACCGTGATGAGTATACCGCTGTGAAATTAGATAGAATTGAGGGGGGAAACACTTACAGAATGAGAAACATGAATAATATTTACAGCTATAGCATTTGCCAGAATTGATCGGGTCAAAGAAAACCTCTTCAAGAAAGCGGCTAACTTTTACAATACACTATCGGACAAACTTAAAAACATAGCGAACCCAACTTCCTTCAAAACGACACTAAAAAAATATTTCTTTCAGGACCAACTTTCAGCTCGACTAAACTCAAAACCAAACATGTTATCAACAGGAGAAAATTCATAAATATATAGTCTGAACTATTAATCTAACTAAAAGGACACTAAAACTTACAGATTTGGTACTATCCCTTTTACCGATTCTTATCGTCTGAGAAGTACTACGTCCGAAATTATTAAATACGGAGAATCACTAATTTTGGATGGAGAGATTGAAGGGAACGGAGGTGGTTTTAGTCGGTAGAAATCTGGCATTCCGAGAGGCAGGAGCTAATGGGTATCTTTTGAAGATATGCACCTCCCAACGTTAAAAAAACTGAAAATAATAAACAATACTTCATGAAGGCACTAGCTATATTGGCTTTTGGCTCGGTGCAACCTAAAGTGCATCATTTTGCACCGCAATACCCATACCAAGATTGTCAGCGGAGGCCTGAAATCAGTTCGAATACGCATAAACACCCTACGTTGAAGTAATGATAAAGCTTATTACATCACACTACTTAAAATCCTGCAGGAGTTCTCTAACGGTTCAATATATGTGCGGGGCGATGTGAGGGACAAATTTATTCGAAAATATTTATCAACGTTCAGCTTAGGAGGAGAAGGAGAACTGAAAATTTTTACGACAGCTAGCCTAGTTAATGGTACAGCTTCTTCTAACTAGATGTGCCATACAGAATTGTATAAACATTTAAACGTACTATCTTATGAATTGTATGCAATTTTGAAATAATAAGAATATTTTTTCGTATAAAAAATTATTTTTATTGTAAACCCATTATATTAAAAACAACATCGTAAAAAATGCAATTTCATAAAATAACCGTTAATTATTGATATGTACATAAGAAGCACTTGACGGTATTAAAAAATCGTCACTGGCCAGCTTTAATACATACTTTTGTTTACAGCGCTTCACGTAATCTTGATAAAATTCCTTCATGCCTTACGAAAAGTCCATCAACTCGAACAGCTTGAATAGATCATCGGATTTCAATTTGATACTACTTTCAGAACCTCGTGTTAGGAATATTTCGAATTGAATCCCACCTTGCACATGTTGTTGATAAAGGAAAACGTACACGCAGCCCCAAAACAATTTTTGATTCGAATGGTGATACATCGAACCCTAGGACGATTTTGACATCCATCAACGTACTAAGTATAATTCAGCAAGACATTCTCACACGGCACTCGAGATTTTGAACATTTTTCCTAGATTTATTTCTATGTATCGTTATATTCCTAACAGTGGCTTTATCGGAATGATCTCCACTGAGTTCTGAGATAAAGAAAAAGACATATTTTACCGGTAATTGAATCAGAACTGGTACCTTTAGCCATTATATCCATGCTTTTATACTTCCAATCTGTCTCTTGGAGGATTGAATGCAGTAGCCATCAGCGTTTTGTAGTAAACTGTTTTATAATCATCGTTAAATTCAAAGTCAAAGTGGAAAAAATACTCAAGAATTTTCGAAGGCTATTACCGGTGCATCGTGAATAAAGGTAAACAGCAATATTGTCCGCAGGCTGTCAAAAACGCGCTTTGTAACCGTTGTCTATTGTTGATAAACCCTTATCCATTGGATTTAAGAAATTGTTTAGAGTGCTTTTCACTTAGATATATCCCACACGAGTTAAAATATTCAGATGGTCCTTTTTTAGGGAAATAGAAGTGATTTTCAATGAGTGCCACTCATTTGAAACATACCTGTGTTGGCTATACCGCATGCCGGTTTTCTGATTTTCCAAAGTAAACGATCGCAGGGATATACACCTTGAAAAAACCTGTTTGTTATATCATTACTTCTTAACGTGTTGATGATCTCTATTGTGTTCATTTTGTCCTTTCAGGAATATGTTTTCAAGGTTTACAACCTTAGTATGTAATGTCACGTAGCTTTGTAAGAATCCTTTTTCGATTCCGAGTTCACAATCACTTCCCCCATAGATCTGATTAGATCTTCATCGATTGGCCTCAGTTCCAAGTTTGGAAATACACCTGGTTGATCTGCGGTTTTAGCAGAGGAGATAGCATATTTATACCTTATTTCTTTCGAGTAAAGTTTTTTCTGTGCGGTAAACCTAGACAGTGATACTTTCTTAAAAAAGATTTTGTGACCTTCTGAGAACTACTTAACATTCACTAGACAATGTGTCATGTACTCTGCTAATATTTGAGCAAATACTATCCACATCTTCTTAATATTTCGGTATATATATATATATAAAGCTTTTTATGACATAGTAAATACATTCCGATCCTTGTCAATTTCAACACTTCCATCATATTCCGGGTAGAAAATCACTCCAGTCAATCCTTACCACGCCTTGATTTAACAAACTCCTACATCCCGAGTCATATTAGTTATCTGCAGTCAAGTCAAATGCTATCAGGAAGAAGCCATCATCGAAATACTTTTTGGGTATCTGATGACATTTTTTGAAATAGTTGGTACCAGTGCCCTTGAAAAGGGTAAGATAGCCTCTAGTGCTGATAGAGGTTTGCTTAGAAAAATCGAATTCCATATGCTAATTTAGAACTTGTACGCCGTTCACTGATAAGTTGAAATTCGTTATGCTGTTATTTTTAAATTGTATGGACTCTTTGTGCACTCTCCTGTGTGGGAATAATTATTATCCATGCCGAACACCAACAGATTCCGAAATTGTCCTATAATCACATTGTCAAGTGAAATATTGAATGTTTTAGCGGGTAGCGTGTATAAGGCGTTTGAACGTTGAAGAACAGTTTCATGTGCCAGCAATATAGATGCGTTGACTGTTACATGGATCATGTGCAGTGATGCCTCCATAATTTTGTTGCGGGGTGTAATAGTGCACGGCAGGGAAAAAGAATAATTTGTAATCTTTGGGTGGATTCAGAAGCGGCAACCCCGCACACCAAGTCATTCTCAACAAAAAAAAACAGTTTGCGGCGCTCGAGCCGAGGAGTCTGGTATGGCAGATACCCGACCGGTTCTTGGCGGAAAATCGTTCGCGGATCGAGGAGTTGGATTGCTGCCAGGGACACTGGACGTTGGCTAAGCGGAGTTGGTTGGGTCGGACATATCAATTTTTTTGTAAAAACGAACGTTTGGTGTACTTGAGTGTGCTTCGAGTCAAATCAAGGAATTTTCTATTGGAGTTCAACGAGATTGAAATGTGAACACGCATTGAATTCGTCGGATAATCAATCCCAATTTCTCATTTTTTGTAAACTTGAGCATCAAAGCTCGTCGCATGTGGTGAATTTTGTGCGAATAATCTTTTCCGCGGCTATGACCATGTGAAAAATGGATTGTGGATATGAACTTTAGTTTTGGTCTTCAACATAATATCGCGGGTTTTAATCTTGTGTTTGAGAACCGGAGAGTACCTTTAACCTGAGTCCGGCTTAGAGTTGACGGCACCATAAATTCAGGAAATAAAGATAAGAAAATTGAGAGCACATGGTGCTTACGTTACAACCGGACCAAAAGGCTGCACATTGTTCACAGGCGGTGGATCCAAATTTTTGTTTAAAAAAAATTGGAAATCAACGTACGAAACACATTGGATCTGTGCACCCAAGGATCGAACAGGCTGCAAGGCGTGTCGTCTTGCAAGGTAACAATGATGGTGTCGAGCGAATCATACTTCGTACGGCTGAACATAATCATCCAATTTTCTTGTCGCCAAAACGTGTCTTCAATTCGGTCAGTATTATCCAATTAAATTGCTTTCGAACAATTTAAAGTTTGTTCGATTTAATATAAAAAACTCAGTCCGACGAATGCCAGATGAAGTCGAAATCATCGATGCAACCGATTCGTTTGGCCATACATAAATATCACGAATTACTACGAAGTACAGAGGATTGGGGTAATGTAAAGTATATGCACTCGGCACGTGGTAACGAGAGGTTATGTCCTAGGGGCATCGACATTAAAAACAAGAAATACGGTACAAGTGTTTATGGGAAATTTACAAAAAGGGCATGCAGGCTGTCGATCGCGTGTCTTTACAAATCTATTTGATCCGACCATTTGTGTAGTGAAAAAATGTCCCTAATCATGAAACGGATCGACGATTATGGTCGATTGAGGAGCAGTAGTGAAGTATTTAGTATAAATATTGATGCATGATGATAAATGAATTGAAGAGAATGGCATTAGCCAGCCCTTAGGTTAGGTTAGTAATATGGCACGTTTCTTTTTGTAAGCGCAATTTGATTACGTTTGATTAGTGTATTATACGTCAGTTTCATATATTTGGTAGAGCTATAAAGAACTAAGAGCTGAGACGATATTCATGATCATGATTTTATGTCGATACAATAGATATAAATTCAATTTTCTCTTAATCTGAAGACGACCCTCACTTTAAGTCTGCAAATTTAGTATCAATCCAAACATGACTAATAAATAAAAATGATTTATAAAATTATGAAGGGCAAAATCTTGAGTAAAACTCGTATATGAAAGTGAAATCAAAAATGAATTGATACCATTAGAATAAAGTCTTTATTTGATATGATAGTAACTTAGTTTGAAAATTCAAAAATTTAAGGAAAGTTGTTTTTGGTTTCAAGCTAAAACAAAAGATGATTATAGCTCTAATTACCAATAGCGATGGATAGATGCTAGAGTATGTACAAAGAACACGAAAAGTTATATATTGAATATTTAAGCCTTATAAGTGAAAATGTACTATGCAGAAACTAGAGGTGTCATTTTTTTGAAAAGAGCGAAAATAAGAGAATAAACATGGAATGTTAAACCTAATCAGCGAGAGTTTCCATAAGGCTCCTCCCTTCTTCTGACTTTAAGGAACAGGATTCACCCCGGCTGAAGTAAGTATTGGCGGGCCTAGTGCGGACAACACATGCAGACACGCAAGCGCTAGGCCATGGTAGCGACATCTGCGCCTGGTGAGCTCCGCTGAAGCTCGTCTTCCTAATCGAGAGTAGCACGGCCACCCAAAAGATTGTTCCGGTACGCGGAAGTCTTTCGTTTTTCTTCTTCTTTTTCTTCAAGTAGTTTCGGAATTTCATCAATAGATCAATGGAACGTAAAAATTTTTTTCCTCTCTCGGGTAGGTCTTGAACGCGGTATTATCTCGGTATGCGCGCGAGAATTCTATAGGTAAAGTAACGTAGGAAGTATAGGCTCACAAGGTTAATAGTTTGTTTTGGTTGATAATTTTTTTTTGTCGGTATGTAATCGGGCAAATTGATGGCTGAATCTCTAGAAATGAGATTCGCGACTGATGCTAGAGAACGCACCCACGACGATACGCGCCGAGCTGAGCTGGCCTGCCAGCAGCCATCACTCCTCTAGCTAGGTAGAGGCCGAACCCGAATTCGTCTGAACGACATGAGGGTCCGTTGCCTCGTCCCAGGGACTTATTGTCCATTGACGCCAACAAGATGAAAGTCCTGTTGGCTTGAAATTTCGAAGCGATATCGTTCGCTCGTACTCATTTTCATTACAAGGGTTGAACTCATCCGCCTTCGAATACAGATGAAATTCTGCTTTTTCCAAATAGAGTATTAAGCGCAAGTCGGGAACATTTAGCAACAGTTTATCTTCATTGTCAATACCGCAGTGCATTGTCCCCATTAGCTGAACCACATTGCTTTTTTCGAACGGTTTAGATCTTTTAATATACTTTTCATTTAATTCACTAGGACGCCCACCGACAACGTTTTTATTTTCAATCATCTCCATTTCGTTGCGGTCCAAATACCCGCCAACAAATTTGAGATGCGTTGAAGCTGCACCTTTGCCAAAATTTAGCAAATTCTCACTTTATGTACGATTGACCGTACAAAACAGAATGCATCAGATTGTTGGCAACACCTATTGGATCAGCTTTAAAATCAGCCTAATAAGCCTTTTTGATTGTTCCACCACCTGTTAAGTTTTCTTCTTTACGATTCTTGAACCTTACTAGCTGCACTTTGAGGCGTAAGTAAACACTGGATAAATTCCGATATGTATCTTCATGATCAAGGGATACAAATTCCAAAACTGAAGAATTATTGCATGACGTTATTGGCTTGCATGAGACTTCCTCTGTTTTAGGAATATGATTCTGAGCTCGGCTTTTGTGGAAAAAGGAAATTCAGACTTCATGCACTCTTTATGAAGTACCACGTTATTTGTCGAATAAATCTATCACACGTTTTTTAAAGTGTTTACGTTTTTTAATAGCTTTGCTTTTCATAGTTTTATTATTTTTAACTGCGGATAATTTTTACGCTGCAGAACGCCTTTTAAGCTCAAGCTATGGTTTCATCTGTAAGCCTGCAAAGGGTTTTGCTCGTTTTATAGTCGTTCGATTTCTGCTGCTTGACATTTTGTCAAATAGCTTATTTATTCCTTTTTGAGTGCATTCATTCACTACTGGTTTCCTTTGCTCCTTTAACACCTACCTGATGGGTTTATTCCCATTTTCTTTCAGTATTGATTTCTTTGTATTCATCACCTATTTTTCCAAAATTTTAGCCGTAGATACAAACAGTGGTTGTAGATAACGAATCAAACCACTAAAGAAACTGCCGATCCCTCATCGGCGCTGGTACACAAGTGGTGATCGATACAGCTCTCCAATATCTGAAAGTTATCCTCCACTTTGAGTAAGATAATACCGTGTATAGCTAGTTTTCATTTCCTTGACAGAAAATGTCACTTTCGACTCGTATCAATACTATTCAGATATATTCTATGAGTGTTTGTTTGAAGTATTTTACCCCCGTTTAAAATGCAGCATCACATAGGTTGATGTGAATCTTGGTTCGAAATTAAACAGTTTCTCATGTTGAACCGTAATCTCGATGAAGATGATTTCGATAAAGGTTTTTTCTATATGACAAAACTCCACGTGATGAAATCTGAACACTTCATTTACATCGGGAATTTTACTATAATCTCTATCGTCCTCAATATGAGTGTAAATTTTGTTTGTAATTTCATTCGCATAATAGGTGTCCCAATGGAGGTTCGTTGCGAAGAAGAAAGACAATAAAAAAATTGAAAAGTTTACGTCGTTTTTATCTTTGCTTATTTTTATATTTTTGACATGTGGTATGGTCTTTCGAAGAAAAATTTTCAGCGCTCATTTCCACAGCCGAACTTTTTGTTCTTCTTGCGTTTGAAAATTTGATTAGCACATTCCCATACTAATACCCTTTTGCTTTATCATTGATATCATTGATAATTTTGCTTATTCATGTTTTTGTCAAGCAAACATTGTTTACTAGAACTTACAATTGTCTCCTTTAAATGTTCATATACCTCTTGGGATGAAATAAACACTTCATAAAAACTGTTGTTCTTATGCATATTTTTCAATTAAAGAACTTATCACACCTCAAAGTGCACTTCTTAATATTAGCCGTTGGGACCCTTACATTGGCGTTAAATGATGCAGCAAGATCTGCATGTAGTCCAACAAACCCTAGGGATATTATAAGCCCCCATATTGGAACAGTGACATTGAAGTGAATATAGAAAGTCCTTCAATCGGGCTAAAGAATCCAACGACTCGTCTTCTTACAAACAAAAACTGAACAAGTTCAAATGCTCTATCAGAAAGGATAAACGCACCTCTTGGAGAAGCTTATGTGCAAAAATAGAAAACTCCTAGAATGCCGGTTGCCTGTGAGAAGTCAAGACGAGCTCCCCCTTATTTTTGGGGTCTGTCAAAACCGCAAATAGGCTCTGGACTAAATCCAGTTTCGAAGCACAAGCCATTCTCATAGATACGTACTTCCCGGGCAGTGAGGATGTGGCTGATGAAGCTGATCCACATACGTTACCGCACTGCCTGTCAGCCACTGTGCCTGTAGATGACAGGCTACTACGCTGGGCAATCAGCTCATTTCAACCTTTTAAATCTCCTGGAATAGACAACATCTCACCCGTTGAGATCTAGCAGGGAATCAATGTATCGCTTCCATGGCTAAAAGCCATCTTTAAAGAATGTCTACAGATGGCTTATATTCCACAGCGATGGAAAGAAGCTAAAATAGTCTTCATACCCAAAGCGGGCAAGACATCCCACTTCTCACCTAAGGACTATAGACTTATCAGCCCCACCTCTTTTCTGCTGAAAACTCTTAAACGGCTGAAAGAGATTCATTTGAGAATCACTCTGAAACCACTCTCTAATGCGCAGGGCGCATACACAAAAGGAAAATCGGTTGAAACAGCTCTTCCCTCGCTCACCAGCTGCACTAAAAAATCGTTAAGCGTCAAAGAATACAAGCAGGCGGGTTTTCTAGACATCGAAGGTGCATTCAACAACGTCAGCCACAAGGCTATTGGGAAGGCACGCGAGGAAAACAATGTGGATGATAACCTGATTAGGTTCATCGGACAACTGCTGAACAGCAGGAACATCAACTCCACACTAGGAACCAACACCCTAAGAAGGAGAACTTGCAGAGGCACCACACAAGGTGAGTTGCTATCACCCCTTCTATGGAACTTAGTGGTGGACAAGCTCCTGTCAAAAATAGAAGCAACTGACTGCAAAGTCGTAGCCTATGCCGGCGATGTTTCAGGAGCAATATCTGCCAAATTGATTAATACCCTATCTGAGAGACTGGATTTTGGCCTAGGTATTCTTACCAAAGTGGAACAAAAGAGTGCGGTCTTAAGATTAATCCGCAGAAAACTGAACCTGAGCTCTTCACGAGAAGATACAAAATTCCACCATTTCTCCCACACAGACTAGATGAAATAAGCCTCACATCGTCTCATCGGGTTAAATATCTGGGTCTAATTCTGGACTCCAAGCTCGCGTGGAAAGCAAACATAGCAGAAAAAGCACGCAAAGTGGCATACACAATCTACTGCTTCAAAAGGGCTATTGGGAAGAAGTGGGGATTGAACCCGAAAATCATATTGTCGCTCTATACAGCGATAGTGGAACCAATTGTTCTGTATAGAAGGATTGCAGCTATTACATGAACTGGGGTCTTTCGCATAAGCCCGACAAAGACAATGTTTATGCTGTTAAATTGGCTCCCGACTGATCTTCCTTCGAAACAGCAGACCAAGTTTTCTGAAATGCGATTAAAAGCACTACATCTCTGGCATAAGGGAAAAATTGGTCACTCTACCGATCTATGAGGAATGGAGCAATGTCAACGGAAGTAGGTCTTGCTTCTCCGATTCCCTGCTTTCATTATGAATTGATGTCAGTCATTCCAAGCAGGGATAACTGCGCGATAGGAAGAAGTGAGACGCAGTAGTCTATTGATATCTACACTGATGGATAAAAATGGATAGACAAGTTGGCTGTTTCCTCAGAACAGTTGGGCTTCTATTTTTCTCTTCTAAACTATCCTTCCGGCTTCCAGACCACTGCATTTTTTTTTTTCAAGTAGATATCATGACAATATAAAGGGCTGTAGACTGGCTGTGAAACCAGAAAATTTTCATAGGAAACCTGAATATTCTCTCTGACAGTCAAGCTGCTATGCAGTCATTATCCATAATTGTAATGGAATGTTGTACACAAGTGAACGTGATGTCACATTACTGCAAAGTGATTCTGCACTGTGTACCGAGACATAGTGATATTCCGGCAAATAGCATAGCAGATTCCCTAGCGAAAGCTGGCATTGAGCTGTACCCCAATCTATCCAATCTCTAGCCTCCACAAGATTAGGATTCATGCAGCATTACAGCAGCAAAAAGGACCCGGTTATTGGAATAAATTTGCAGACCCACGCGCGCACTGAACTCCAAATGCATCAAGCAGCTTCTCAACAAAAGCCGTGAAACGAGTGATTTGATTGGGTGTTCCTTTCAACAATTTTTGCCGAAGTTCCAGATCAGCAGAATAGGAAGAAACTATCCAACATTTTCTGTGCGAATGCCCAGCACTATCCAGGAAATGCATGCAAACTCTAGGCTTGCCTTTCCTGGACAGCCTCACGCAAGTAGCTGATTTGAACATTTGCTGCATAGCCGGATTCATACGAGAATCGAAATGCTGATCATCACCAAGCAGCTAGGTTCTAGTGTCGTCTCAATCTTCTCTGGTATCACAATGGGCCTATTTTACGCTAAGTGTGGCATCTTTTGATAAAGAGGGCTTTCACAAAAACCAACCAACCAACCATTTTTGTTTATTTTTATATTTTTGACATGTGATATGGTCTTTCAAAGAAAGATTTTCAGCTTTCATTTCCATAACCGAATTTCTTCTTCTTCTTGTGTTTGAAAATGTTATGAGAACATTCCCATACTGATACCCTTTTGCTTTATCATTGATAATTTGGCCATTCAGTATCTTATTCATGTTTTTGCCAAGCAAATTTTGTTTGCTAGAGCTCAAAATTGTCTCCTTTCAACGTTCATATACCTCCGGAGATGAAAAAAACATTTTATTAAGAATGTTGTTCTTATGTATATTTCTCAATTATAGAACCTATCACACCTGAAAGTACACTTTCTAGTATTACAGGTAAAAATCCACCTTGTTGTACATATACTTCATCCGGTCGCGGAACAGATTGTTTTGCATCAGCACGTTTACGCATACTCTTTCAATATTTACACAGTCGTGTGAAATTTTTTCTGGATAGGGTATGGTTACCCATAAATGTATTATATGTGATTTCACAATGAGTTTTGAATACTTCAGGATCAGCTGCTTTCAGTATAGCCTTTCTTAAACACGGACTTGCATTTGTAACGACACATATCATACATCCAGAACACCATTGTCTTTCTTCAATCTATCTGGTGAGCAATAAGACGTTAAAACCTTTGTATTAAATATCTCGGTGCGACAACGTAAGGTGTCATATATATCCTGTGTTAGGTCTATTAACAAATAGCTATGAGGATGTTGACTCATTTCTCTATATATATTCTCTTGAGCTTCTGACTATTTTCAGGGTTTATTTGTTTAGCGAGATAATGAAATTGACTCTTGCCTCGTGAGTTCTTGAAGCATACTAGATACATTCAGTTTTGCGAAATATCTCGGCAAAATTTTCTTTGATGGAAAACATTCTGAATCACCAGAATGCTAAAAAGGTTACGATGATGAGATGCTGATCTGGTTGATATGACTGAGTATGCTTTTGAAAATTGATTGTGCTCCTACCGTCAAAAGTAAATATTGCTAAGGCTATGGAATCAGTTTTTAACCAAAGACGTTTACCATAGAAATCTGCAAACTGATGATGGAAAATAATTTTTTAATAAAATATTATGTCAGATGATTAAATACTACAAAATAAACCATTGTTCTCCATTCACTGCATTAAAAGCATCAATTGTTGAGAATATGGAAAGAGTTCAGCATAAACAGAAATTACCATCGGATCAGTTTTCTCAGAAAATTAGTTAATAAATACAATACGACAAGGCATCACACCAATAATATGCAACCTGCTCGTGTTAATTCATCAAATGAGGTCTATCTACTGTCAAAAGTTAACACAAGTTGAACGCTTAAAGTCACTTCTAAACCTAACTATAGAACCGCATAAGCAAGCACAAACATGTCTTTCCCTAAAGGCTTCACCCCTGACTGGTCGACAGAGATATTTAAGGTGAAGTAAGTAAGGAAAATAGAACCACGCACATACTTGCTTGAATATTATAAAGGTAATATCATCGAAGCCGATGTTCATCTTCTGGAGATGATTTTAAAACGTAAGGAAAATCGCGCGTTTGTAAAATGGCTCCATCATCTCATAGCTCCTGGATTGATATAAAAAATGATTTGAAACACTCGGACCTCAATCAATATGTTAAACTTAAGGCACGAATATGACCGTTTAAAGACATGAAAGAATTTGGATCTGGAAGAGAGGAAAATACATAAATTTGGTTTCCTTCACACCAACTTGGAGGACCACGTCAAGTGTTTCTTCTGCTCACTGCTAATGAGTGCTTTTATTTCATCATTTGATGTGAAAGCAGAACATTTAAGCCTTTCTCCAGATTGTATGTTTGTTGGTGGTAAAGACATTTGCGGCCCATGTGATAGACCACTTAAAAAATTGTACAAATATCACATACCGGCTTTTGTACTATACTGGAAATTGATATGGTAACAATTCTGATATCGTGTCTGGTGATCGAGTTTGTCAACCTCTATGATGTCGTCTGCATATTATAGATATGCTCGTTTTACACATGCGAGTATGCTTTTAGGTGTAATAAAAATATAACTGACAGTTTGATGCACTTGATAGACTAACGTTTCAATAATATATTTGCTGTAATGTTCTAGAAATAGAAATAGACGAATGTGTATTTTTTCATTAATCAAAAACCAATTATTGTAATTCCGATCTTTTTATCATCATTATAAGCATAATTAAACAACTTTGACCTTCAAACATCTTTACGCACAACTCCCCATCAATTTTATTTTTCCATTCATTCGTCTTTCCAACAAAAAACACAGCTATCAAGCATTTTACCACGATTGTGTCATTCAACAACAACCAAGAAACATATCTCACTACGTTCGTGGAATACATTCGAACCAAAGCTGGCGAAATAAAGATGCAGATCTTAATACACGTTTTTAATTGCAATTTATAGACTACAATAACTCCCTATCAATCCATCTTTTCCTTGCATTCATCCTCCCAACAAAACACATAGTTATCAAGCATTTAAGACCCAAGGGACAATCTGAACCGTAGCAACATCTCAAGCTTTATCAAGCTTATAAGCACAAAAACACCTATCAAGTTGTGGTCTTTTCCGCGTATTTCGCGGACAAGCCAACTTTAAATAGAACGGGAAAACGAAAATGATAAAACGAAAAATAAAATCGTATATCGTTTTATTTCGTTGCCTCGAACGTCCACTTCGGACTTCTGTCTTGAAAAAATGGCAAAATTTCTACCTATTACAATACTACCAATATTATTTCTTATCTTAACAAAAAAAAAATACTAAGTCTAAATTTCTTCAATGCAGAGTGACAAACAATTCCATGTTTGAATCTTTTCCATATGCGGAATTTCAATACATTGTTGTGTGTGGTCTTCATATTGAAATTTAGCCGAGGGATCACCACACATTAGGATAAACAAAAAATGCTCGCAGCGGCGGGTCGCGAAAACATAGACATGTGATGTAATATCTTAATTGTGATGCTTTAGCAGCATCAATAGGGAAATGTATTGTGACATAGTCACGATGTATTACCGATAGGGCAATACGTTGTTCTAGTAATTTAGAAGGTGAAATATTGAAATAAGTATAACGTAAGTACGTTATGTTACGGAAAGGCGAGGCTGCTGCCGTAACTCCCCCTCCGAGCTCCCGATTCAATAATAATCTCGTTTTTCTGTTTCTCTTATTTGACTCTTTTCTCTTCTAATTGATCGAATTTATTCGCGGGCTTTCGAGCAGGTGAATTTACGTTAATATTTATTATTTTACGTCTGCATTTAAGTTATATATAAATACAAAATATTATTACAATACATATTACAATAGTCGAAATGGAGGAAATGATTGTGTTCTGTTTGTGCTTGTATTTTATAAGTTTAATTTCTTTCAGCTTTTCCCCATGTTTGAATTTAATATCCTCGAAAGTGACTTCGTCTTATGTAAAATTTAAAGCGATAAGAGGTGACAATATAAGTTTATGTGAAAATTCTACTACTTTATTTGTGTACACTTTATCGAGCAATTTAGCTGTACAATTATTAAAATTTATAACAAAATTCTCAAAATTTTTTAAGTGTTTTTCGTTACAGTTATGATATATCTATTTTGTCGTTAAAATTATTGGCGAATATCAATCCGGATTCAATTACCTCTATAAGTGTATTATTATTTGTTTTCAAAAATTTACATGAGGTATCACAATTTATTGGATTCTTTAAATGCTTAATATATTTATTTTCGGCAAAATATTTGTCATTGAACTTAACAACTACCTGATTAGGTAAGTTAATTTTAGTATAATTTTTCAGAGTTATTGTACAGTAGTTAGTTGTATAGTAGGTATATACAGGCTTATCGTAAAATATAGGAATATTTAATATAATATACAATATGTTATAGTAGTTTCAAGCAACTATTTAAATTGACAGTTCTTGCAATTCGTAAAAGCCTATAAAATTTTGTTCGATTTCGATTCGATCAAGTATAGAACGAGACATTATGCCAAAGCGTGCTGTATTTATGTTATCTATTACTTTATCTACTTCAAATGTAAAATCTCTCAGAATGTTTTTATTTTCTAGGTAATGAACTTGTACATTGACATTATTAAGTTCGTTAGTAGTCCAGAATGAATAATTTTTAAATTGGTCTTTTAAAGTTACAGTTTGATTTTTTTAAAATTTCGAAAATTTCTTTCAAACATTTCGTTAGCAATTATTTGTTTATTTAGCTGATTACTGATTTTATCATTATTTTGATCAATGACTTGCAAATGTTCTAGAATTTATCCTCCATCATCACTATCCATAATTCCAAAAGGCCACTTATAAAGATGTCCGACGGGGTTAAATAGTCGCCTTTTGAACCGTTTGGATTGATTAAAATTGAAAGAATCAAATTGCGCATTACATGTGCATATGGGAATTTATGATTATCTATTTTCTTTATAAATTTTATTTTGGTTTCGAGATCGTCTAACTCGAGTTTAAGATCAGGAAAGTATTGGATAATGGGGTTTGTTTTACTATCAGAAGTTTGGACAGTGATTTTTGCAAGCGTTGACAAAGAATGTTGATAATCGGCTAAATTAATTTTGTGAAAAATGTGATAATGATCCGCGATAAGATGTATTCGTTGTTTGTTAATTAGAATAACTCCTTTTTCAGATTCTAAATTTTCAACTTGGATGTCGCTCGAAACTAACAGTGATATTAGGAATAAAAGGATTCCTTGTAGAAGTTTCGGGTGAGTTGACATCTGAGATTACAAAACGTTTCGGGCGTTTAATATTGACATGTGCTATGTTATCGAGATTACGTTTAGTATATTTAGCCAAATGTTTAGCTGCGCGGTCAGGGGTTTTAACGTATCCGGTGGCTCGCATTTCTTCGTAATTTTTGCGTGTTTTATTTTACTTATTAATTGATCTCTCCTTATTTAATTTCATTATGTTTATAATTTTAGATTTATCTGAAAGGCCATGATGTGCTTTGAAAGGTTCTGTATCAATAGATGAGTGTATTTGGCGATTATAGAAGTACAGGGAAGTATGAAGGCGTGATTTAGGCGAATCTCTGGAAGAGGTTGTTCGATACTTTGAAGCAATTGTTTGATGGAGACGTTCGACATCACTGTTACCCGTGTGTGAATTGGGTTTGGTAAAGTGTATTTGTATGCCATGGTCATTACAAAGTTCTTTTATGAAAAAGTTATTAAATTCGTTGTCGGCAACGATCAAATTTGGATTACCTAGACTTGATAGAAAAAATAATACTGCTTCTTTTAATGAAGGTTTAGATTGATCTGTTAAAATAAGGCAAGCTGTATATTTGGAAAATTTATCGATACATGTAGCCACTTTTAGGCGATCAATGAAAAAAACGTCTATATGAAAAATTTGGTTTATATCTTCGGGCGTTTCCGTAATTTTGAATTTTGGTTTTATTGGAGAAGTCGAGTGTTTTGCTGTATTACATGGCTCGCAATTATTGACGTAGCGTGTCACCAAAGTTTTTAAATCAGGATAGTAAATATGTTGTGAGATTCCTTTAAATATTTTGTCTATTCTGCCGTGTCCTATTTTTTTTGTATGATACATGTGGATTTGGTAAATCGCTTGCTCCTCTGACTGGAGGTCTTTCAGAATACGGGACACTTTTATAAATTTATAGGAGCTATCGAAGACTTCGTGGAGCTTTAGCTGAAGTTTGTTAAAACAATGATCGTTCAGATCGGAATAAATGGCTATGCTTTTATTAGGAGGCAATTTATCCATTAAATTTTGTACATATTCGTGAAGAAGTAATTCTTCTTCGCGAATTTGGATGCGTGTTTTGTTAATAGGCGGTGGAAAATTTTGGTCGGAGAGTATAATTTGAAATTTGAATTTATTGATGTAATCATCCTGCATTGGATTCAAGGTATTTTGGTTTTGCGATTCTGAATGCATAGTACCTGTACCGTTTGCTTCCGAGGGGAGACAAGTAGAGTTTTTTTGCACTAGTGTGGATTGGGAAGTACTTGGAATGTTGATTACTTCGGGGAGCTCAGTATTTTGCTTGATGCAAATGTCTAAAATTTCTTGTAAAGTTTGGTCAGGTATATGTCGGGTTATGCTCCGGCATATTGGATTTTCCTGTAAATGAGACTCCTCGTTTACATGTACATCCTTATCTTCCATGAAATTTTTGTCCATACGGGACAAGAAATCGGCAACTCCATTATTTTTACCCTTGATGTATTTGATATTGAAATCAAACTCGTTAAGTCGCAATTTCCAGCGGATTAGCTTTTGGTTTGGTTCGTTCAAAGAATTAAGCCAAACGAGAGGGCGATGATCTGTTTCCAGATTAAAATGACGACCGTATAGATAAGGTCTGAAACTTTTTGTAGCCCACACTATCGCGAGTTGTTCTTTCTCGATTGCAGAGTAATTGATTTCGTGCGAATTTAACGTTCGCGAAGCATAAGCTAAAGGATGGTTATTTTGAGAAAGCACTGCGTCTAACGCATATTGGGAAGCATCCGTTGTCAACGTGAATTCCTTTGAGAAGTCTGGGTAACTTAAGACAGGTGGAGTAGTAAGCAGAAGTTTTAATTTAGCGAAAGCTTCAATATATTCGAAATTATTTACATTAATGTTAGCGCCTTTTTTCAAAAACTTTGTCATAGGGACTGTAAGTGCAGAATAGTCTCGGATGAACTTTCTGTAATAACCCGTTAAGCCCAGGGAAGAACGAAGTTGTTTAACGGTTTTGGAAATCAAAATATTCTGTATTTTATTAAGTTTATCAGTATTCGGCTTCATTCCGTCCTGTGTTAAAATATGACCCAAAAACTCTGTTTGGTGAGTGAGAAAGTTACATTTATCCGGTTGAATTTTTAAATTAAATTCTCTGAGCTTTCTGAAAATTTTACGAAGTGAGTCCATATGCTCTTTTAATGAAGTGCTGAAAATCAATACATCGTCAAGGTAGACTACGCAAATTTTATTTATGTATTACTTCAGAACTGAGTTTAACATTCTTTGGAAAGTCGCGGGGGCATTTTTAAGACCGAAAGGCATTCGCAAATATTCGTAGTGTCCGTTATGTGTCAAGAAAGCTGTCTTTGCTCGATCACTTGGTTTAACTAGAATTTGGTGGAATCCTTTCGCAAGATCGATTGTGGAAAAATAATTAGATTTTCCCAGTTTATCAAATAAATCTTCTATATTAGGTATGGGAAATTTATCACTAATCGTAATATCATTAAGTTTACGATAATCTGTAGCGAATCTCCACTTTCTTTGCCCGGAATTGTCTACCTTTTTAGGTACAATCCACAATGGTGCATTATAGGGAGAGTTCGATGGTTGGATTATATTATTTTCCAACATTTCAGCTATTTGCCTATCCACTTCTTTTTGGTGGATTTGTGATAACCTATATATTTTAGTAAATATAGGTTTATCTGAAGTAAGTTTAATATTGTGCGTTACAACATTTGTCGAGGTAAGTATATCCCCTTCGTGGTAGAATAAATTTTTAAATTGATGAAGCAATTGGTATAAATTACATTTTTCTTCCTCATTTAAATGAGAGGTTTTGATGTTTTGGAGTGTGTTTGAGCCTCCAACTGTGGGGGAAATTTGATCAAGAGAAAGACAAAGACTCTTCGATACCGTTTTTGGGTCTTGGTCTTCTGTTATAAAAGGAACTTTGTTACCATTAATTGTAATAGAACCGTCGTTATTATTAATTATTATCTAACTTGTTTAATTTGGTATCACCTTGCGAAAGTGTATTTATCAACGATGAATTGTGGTTCCCCACGAATTTTCGTGATCACTATTTGCTCCACATATTGCTGATGGGCTGCCGTTTCGTATAATTGCAAAATTTGATTGACACGGTTACAAAAAGCTTGTAGAGAAATACTTTTTTTCGTATTAGAAAACTCAAACTCATTAGCATCAAAGCTACGGAGCTGAGCCGCACTTTCCGCAGGGGTCGACATATTTTCAAAAAGAAACGTATTTCGTAATCACAAGAACTGTTCACAATTTTTCGGAACACAATAAAATAATATATGTATATATATAAAGATACAAAAATAGAGGTAACTTGGTTTACTCACGATAACGGTGATGAAAATTGGGGTATTGTTCTCTCGATGTAAGAAAGCTTTTTTCTCCACGGCGAATGCTGGGACCGATAAAATATACTCCTTCGGTGATGAAAATTTGGGTTTTGGTCCCTCGATGTAAGAAAGCTGTTTCCACGATGAAATAAAATAAGCGATGATTTCACACGATGAATAATTAGAGGCCGGTAACTAGGTCTCCTAGGATGATGAACTAGTTTCGTTGTTGAGTCTGTGATCCTCGACTCGAATGATGGAGCGGGATCCTTGCTCGGTCACTGGTGAGTCTATGATCCTCGACTCGAATGATGGAGCGGGATCCTCGCTCGGTTGCTGGTGAGAAGTTATATAGTTTGTGTGTTTTGTGTTTTTTTCTTCAAACACTTTATTTTGTGAATATTAAAACTCCATTTCAAAATGCTATGACTTGTATTTACTCAAGAATCACGAACAATGTTGGTTGTTAAACGACTGCACCAGTTGTGTTCTTTTCCGCGTATTTCGTGGACAAGCCAACTTTAAATAGAACGGGAAAACGAAAATGATAAAACGAAAAATAAAATCGTATATCGTTTTATTACGTTGCCTCGAACGTCCACTTCGGACTTCTGTCTTGAAAAAATGGCAAAATTTCTACCTATTACAATACTACTTATAGTATTTCTTACCTTAACAAAAAAAATACTTAGTCTAAATTTCTTAAAGGCAGAGTGACAAACAATTCCATGTTTGAATCTTTTCCATATGCGGAATTTCAATACATTGTTGTGTGTGGTCTTCATATTGAAATTTAGACGAGGGATCACCACACATTAGGATAAACAAAAAATGCTCGCAGCGGGTCGCGAAAACATAGACATGTGATGTAATATCTTAATTGTGATGCTTTAGCAGCATCAATAGGGAAATGTATTGTGACATAGTCACGATGTATTTACGATAGGGTAAAGCGTTGTTCTAGTAATTAAGAAGGTGAAATATTGAAATAAGTATAACGTAAGTACGTTATGTTACGGAAAGGTGAGGCTGCTGCCGTAACTATCAAGATGTTGAGTATCTTGATACGCTATCACATAACCGTCAACAGTCCTTCCCCAACAGCAACTCAAGCCAAATTCATCAGCTGCCATCGAGTTTGTATCTACCCGCCAAGGCAGCGTCTCAATCAAAAGCCACCACATTGGTATCTACACGCGAGCTATGTTTTTAACACTACACAACGTTAAAAAAATGATTGAGTTTCTAACGTGAAACTTCTTTATTTTGATATTACTTTGTCTGCAATGGACTTGGACGATTTCAATCACCCGAATCTAAAACTTGACTGTCCGCTTTAGATTCTTCTCGCGGAACTTATAGTCCAGTCAATTGGGAGTTTGACCGTGCATTTTGGGTAGGCAGAATTTTTTTTGATGCAATGCGTGGGCAATGGTATAGATAGCTTAAGTTCAAGTTTCTGGGATCGCAGCTCCTGTCCTGTGGGCTCCATCTTCAAAACAAAATAAGTTGAGGTGCTATCATATTTTCGAAATCATGGCTCCCACAAGAAAGTTCTGTATGGCAAACTTGCGTAGAATAGAATGTTCAGCAAGTCGTTCATACATCACTTTTACGTTGGGTCAATTATAAAAAGTTACAAGCCAAAAACCACACACAAAAAGGGGGGAACATCTTTCGGGCGCCACAATTTTTTTAATTTCACGTTTAACGCGAAAAACATTGAAATACTATTCCAAGATAATTTTATCACAAATCGTTTGCGGTATTGATTGTTGCAATCACTGCACATTAACAGGAGTTATTCCATCCCAAAGGGGAGAAAGTCGCGTGAAAAACCCGTTTTTAGGCGAAGTAATCGGCTTTTGATGGCAAACCCCCGTTGCGAAACTCGGGGATCATTTTGGTAGGCAAGCAAATTTTTGATGCACTGTGTGGTATGCCTCACTGACAGCTTGTTTCGATCAATGTACCATTTCGAGTGTTATCGTGTCCCAAAGGCGGACAAGTCTTAGGAAAAAAGCATTTAAGGACCAGATAAACAGGTGTTACAATGCTTTTTACCTAATGCTACATTGATCGAAATAAGCAATACCGCAAACGGTTGGTGATAAAACTGTCTACAAGTAATTTTCGAACGAATTTCGCGGTAATAGGGGAAACCGGGAAGTTGTGGCGCACGAAAAATGATCCCCCCTTTTCAGCGTCGTTTTTGTCGTGTAACTCTTTTAATATTCACAAGCACGTGAAAATGATGTATCCACAACTTACTGCAAATTAAATTTTACACTAGTTTGTCATATTCAACTTTTTTGTGGGAGCTGTGCTTTATAAGATATGGAGCCGTCCCACTTTTTTTTGTTCTCAAGATGGCGCCAAGGGGATTGGAGCTGTGACCCCAGAAACTTACATTTAAGCTCACATAAACACATACTACTAAATGCAATTAAAATTGTTCTGCCCACTAAAATGCTCCGTGAGTTTTTTTGCAATGGGGGGTTTGCCATCGGAAGCCGATTATTTGGCCTAAAATTCCTTTTTCATGTGAGTTTTCCCCCTTTGGGATGCAATAGCTCCCGCCAGTGTACAGCGGTCAAAACAATCAATAACGCAAACGACTTGCAACAAAATTGCCTTAAAGTATGTGTTTTTGGGTTAAAGTCAAAACAATGGATTTGTGGCGCTCGAAAGATGTCCCCCCTTTTTGGATGTCGTTTTAGGCCTATAACTTTTTAAATATTGATTCCACGTGAAAGTGATGTATGTAAAACTTGCATAAAATTTAATTCTACGCAAGTTTGCCATACACCACTTTCTTGTGGGGTCATGGTTCCGGAGATATAGGGGTGCCCCACTTTTTGTTTGTTTTCAAGATGGAGCCCAGAGGATTGGGGCTGCGACCCCAGAAACTTGGATTTAAGCTGTCAGTGAGGCATACCACACAGTGCATCAAAAATTTGCTTGCCTACCAAAGTGCTCCCCGAGTTTCGCAACGGGGGTTTGCCATCAAAAGCCGATTATTTCGCCTAAAAACGGGTTTTTCACGCGACTTTCTCCCCTTTGCGATGGAATAACTCCTGTTAATGTGCAGTGATTGCAACAATCAATACCGCAAACGATTTGTGATAAAATTATCTGGGAATAGTATTTCAATATGTTTCGCGTTAAAAGTGAAATTAAAAAAGTTGTGACGCCCGAAAGATGTTCCCCCCTTTTTGTGTGTGGTTTTTGGCTTGTAACTTTTTATTATTGACCCAACGTAAAAGTGATGTATGAACGACTTGCTGAACATTCTATTCTACGCAAGTTTGCCATACAGAACTTTCTTGTGGGAGCCATGATTTCGAAAATATGATAGCACCTCAACTTCTTTTGTTTTGAAGATGGAGCCCAAAGGACAGGAGCTGCGACCCCAGAAACTTGAACTTAAGCTATCTATACCATTGCCCACGCATTGCATCAAAAAAAATTCTGCCCACCCAAAATGCACGGTTTACGTCAAAATTCGGACGCTTTGACTGTACTATTATACTAATTCCTTATCTGTATTTTTCCATGGCTTGATTTAACAAAGCATTCCTATTTTACATTAATGCAATATCCATATTTAGAGGTGCGGATGCAGATGTGCGAGTCAGCAATGCTTTTGTGGGTGGCCAAGAATTATTTAATTCTTATTGAAGATAAGCAATTCTTAAGATAAACAAACATTGATATCGAAAGGAAGTGGATGCGATTATGGAAGATAATGGCATCCTTTATTAGGCTTACTTGGTGGTCTTGTCAAATGACATTGTTGTCGTTATTTCGTTATCTAGAGATCTTGGGGAGGTGGGTATAACTCCTCCCTACTTATGCCTTATTGTTCTCCTCAACAATATTAAAAACAGGCAGTTTTAATTCTTTTTCTTTACTGTTTGTTATATTTATTTGAAAATTTGATCTTCGGCAGTAAAAATATGTTGCCACTAGTATTGCAAAAATTGTAAATATTGTGACAATGCTTCCAAGTGTGATGGTATTTTTTTGTTATTGTATTTTATTTCATTTATTTCTTTGAAATTTTCTATATTTTCGAATTGTAACTGTTCAAATTTTGGTTCATGTAAGAACGCTGTTTTATTTTGAATGGGATTCAAGGGATTAAGGGATTTGTTGCTATATTTTGATTTTGTTTGTGAAAATTTTACCATTTATCTCTATTTTATAATTGCTGAATCTTATAATATAATGTCCGTTTAGTTGGTATGTTTTTTCGTTACAATTTTGATTGATATTTTCGTTACTATTGGTAATAAATATAAGTCCTTTGTCAATTTCTGTGACAATAGTTTCGTTATTCGTTTTTACAATACAATTTTTTGTTTTACATGTTAATTTATTTTTAAGTTGTTTTACATATTTTTTGGTTTCGAAATAGTTTCCATGATGTAAAATTACTTCATTGATATCTATGTTTAGAGTTTCTTGGTTCTTATTCGGTATTTTTCTTACATAGTGTGGTAATGAAGGTTGGGTAAGAATTGGTATATTGATTACGAATATTATTATACTTTCTTTTATAAATACGTTAATAGTAATATCTTCAAGTTCATCAAAAGAAATATTTAGATCCTTTGTTCCATCATGTGTGAGTATTGATGTTGATAGTCCTGATCTTGCTCAGTTTACGTTATCTATAATTTTTTCTAGTTCATCTGTTATTAAATCGAGCTATGATACAAGTGCATATACACTCAGAGTCATAAGTCTACAAGCAACCAATAAAATAGGGTTCGTAAGAATGTATTTTAAATATCAATCAATTTATTTAATTCAATTTTTCTTTTTCTTAAACAATAATAAAAGTATCATGTTGACGCCAAATTTCTTTCAACGTGTTAGCAAAATAGTCGAGATAACGGTACTTTTGTTCTTCTGGGTAGCAAAACAATGAATCAAAAGTCTACAAGCAATAATTATAAAAAAGTTTTAGAATGTTAAAATTAAATTTTTCATATAATTTAATAGCTAGTCGGATAGCCGCGACGCTTAAGAACTTCCAATAAATGGTTTTTCATCGAAGTTACAAGTTTACTGGTCTCCTGGACTGTTATTTCCGCCCACTTCTTTAATATTATGTTTTTGAGCTGCTGTTTTCTTGAAATAGTATGTTTGCGTATTTTTCTTTCCAATAGCGCAATGGGGTTTGAACCTGGTGATTGTGGAGACGTGTGCAATTGTTTGGGGGCCTTGTACAGTAACCAAGTGCGCACAATTTCCGCAGTGTGCTTGGGTCGTTATCGTGTTGAAATTAAAAAATTGTTTGTAGTCACAATTTGTCAGCACTGGATTGCATATTACGTTTAAAAATATTTAAATATATATGTTTATCTATCGTTGTCTTCATAAACTTCAGGTTGCCCGTACCATTGGCTACCATACAACCCCAAACCACCACTCCACTACCTCCATGTTTTACCGTTGGGTAAAGATTGCTCTTATTGTATGCTTCTCCTCGCTTACGCCATATTAATTTGCGTCCCTTTATACCGAAAATACAGAGCTTCGATTCATTGGAGAAAAGCCGGTTGTTTCAGAACTCTTCAGGCGTATTTAGGTATTTCTTTGCGAAAGCTATGCGCTTTTTTCGATTGATTACAGAAATAAGCGGTTTCTTTGGTGCTACTCTAGCATGAAAACCAGACCGTCTCAAAATTCGTCGTGCAGTAACGACAGAAATACTTTTGGCAAATCTTTCCTGAACATCATTTGCAATTTGCAATACAGTCAAGCGTGAATTCTTCTTCACTGTATTCAATATTGAGCAATTTTCACGGGACGTCAGCTTCGGTGGGCGACCAAAACGAGGTTTTGACGTGATAATTTCGGTAGTTTTAATTTTTTTATTACGGCATAGACTGAGCAGTGCGATCTTCCAACCAATTGTCCAATTTCTCGGTTTGTCTTTCCTTCCTTCCAGAGCTTAATGATGATTTCCCTTTCGCCGACACTAATTTTCACCTTTTAGACTCCATAATAAAAATTTTACCTTGTTTTACCAAAAAAAAAAAAAAGACTATATTCTAGCTATCTGATCATTTAATATATGAATAAAATGCAATCAAAATTTTAAGCAAATTACCTTTTGCACACTCGCAAGATCGCAACAATAATGACTGCTTGTAGACTTTTGATCGTTTGTTATGTTACGCTGAAGAACAAAAGTACTGTTATCTCGGCTGTTTTGCGAACGCGTGGAAAGAAATTTGGTGTCGACACTGTGCATTGAATATTTTATCAGAAAAATAGAAACTGAGTTTGCTAATTTGTTAACTTTTACCAAAATATTCTAAAAAACATTTTTTTATTGGTTGCTTGTAAACTTATGACTCTGAGTGTATATCAGAATCTTATTAGTCTGATATGCTATGTTATTTATGCCTCTCGTTGATTGTTTATACATTTTCTTAGTTTGATTTATGTTTAATACGATTTTGTTAAGATTATTTTGAAAAGCATTATTTATTTTAATTTGTTTGTTCATAGAGTTTATTACTTCATGACTATTGGATTCTATTGCTTTTAAATTTACCATAGTTTTTTCATAACCCTTACTATCCATTAGTCCAAAAAACCATTTGTGAACATTTCCGATAGAATCAATTAATCCTCTTTTATGCCTGTTTGACCGTGGGGACTGTTTTGAAGTTCCATTTATTCTACTACTTTGTTTATTATTATTACTTTTGCCTTAGTGGAATAATTTTAATTCGCCTCTTATCGTTGCTATAGCTTCGATTATGTTGGGATTTGTTTAAATTTCGGCTGTGATTTGGTTTAATGCTAGTTCGTTTTAATTTAGGTATATTCTATGATAAATTCTTACGTGATCTTTGATTAGTCTAATGGAGTCTTTTTTTATTATGATGATACCTGAATCAGATTCCCCTTTTTCAACTGAAATTTCCGCTTTTGATCGGGGTAAGGTAAATGCCATCAGTATAAATATTGTTATTATCAACGTGTTTATCGTGAAGATCTGAAATTTGAAGAATTAATATACATTAGAGTAGTTGACCTTTTGTTATTTCTAAGATTTTTTTTTCGGAAGGGCCTGGATAGTTGAAGAAACCTGTAGGACAACCAGGCAAATTTGGCATGTACTGTTCTTCAAACGCACCAAGCGGCTTCTTAACACGAGCCACGAAACCTTGATTCCATCATATCCGTACTGACGGAGCACTGTCTGATTGGCAGACACGCAAAAAGATTGGGTGTTTCTTTCAACGACTTCTGCTAAGGTTGCAGATCAGAAGACGAGGAAAAAACAATCCAACACTTTCTGTGTGAATGCCAAGCACTATCCATGCAAAACGCATGCAAATCTTAGTCTCACCTTTCCTGGACAGCTTCACGGAACTAGCTGATTTAAATATTAGCTAAATAGCCAACTTTATACGAGCATCTTATTGGTTCTCGTCATCCTGTAGGCTACGGTACCGTCTCAATCTTTTGTGGTATTACAATGGATCTATAGTGTCTTCAGTGAGTCATCTTTGGATAAAGGAGGCTGCCACTACGACCAACCAACCAGCCTTCATCCCATCCCAGAGAAATGACGAAACACTGATGTTTCAAATATTTCTGTCATTCAGATATCTCGTACAATTGCAGGGCGTGTATTTTATACACATATTACATATGCGGTGATCAGATTTGCAGGACCCATTATTCATATGGATGCCCTGTTCACATCCCGGACAAATTTTTACCTGTGTTTAGATGTATCAATCTGTTGTTCTTCGGAAAAAATCAACCCGTTCATTTTCTGCTTATGCGTTGAGTATGCATTCTGCTTTCTGATGATTGCTTAACACCAGCAGATATGAGATACAACTGTCGGACACAAAAGTGTAAACGGAATTTTAAATAAACAGGTGAATATGAATTAAAAAAAAATGTTCTTTTTTTTCTTTTTTCTCCTTGTGCTTTCGTCAGTTTTTTCAGGTTCAACATGGCAAAACCTACGGAGGCTCTAATTGATCGTTTTAGCAATGAACGAGCCCAACTATGAGTTGGCAGTGCGTGGGATCAACACTGGAACTGTGTCGGCAATGCGTACGGAGCTTTGGAAGGCGCTGCGGTTTAGGAATATAATGGGCGCGTCCTTCACTTACCAGTGGGGCCATAAGTAATAGAGATGGTGATGGAAGAAAAAGGTGCACTTTTTCGTAGATTTTTGGAAGACGAAAAATCCCCGGAGCATTTAGTAGCTCTGGCCAAGATGGAATAAACTGTCCACCTCCAATATATTCGCATAAAGATTCAACCCTCAAAAACCTAACGTAATCAATGAATGCTTCCTAAGAGGATACGAATAATACTTACTCATTCCCTTGCTGTAATTGCTATTATCATGTTTATTTAGATTACTATGTATTGCATTATTATCATATCATTTTTATTAATTGTAATTTTCATATATGTATTCCTGGGAATATTCCCATGCAGGCGTTAAGAATCGCGTTTCATGCCAGAAGCCAGATGGTTCAATTAACCTCTGCCGACACAAATTTAAATCAGCTTCAAGGCAGTTAGATGCACAATTGAAGGAGCTGAGACTCGTGAAGTAGCAAAGTATAGAAATGGAGCAAGCAAGTTGAGACGAATTAAGGTATGTCGGAACTCGTGTGGTATCTAGTAGCTGGATACAAGTTTGTTCGTGATTGTCTGTCCTTTTGCTGACTAACCTAACTACCCGTAAAACGCTTCAAACACTGCAAATACATTCATCATAATGCTAATCAAGCAAATCCACGCCTCTTCTACTGTTGTGTTTCTTCTTCATCTTCGACAACTTGTAGCAAAGTGAGCCACAGATTAAAAAATTACCACTTTACACAGCTATCCTTAAACGGGATGCTCTCATCATCGCCCTAGAAAACGCGTAATCAAGCAATCCACAGGTATTTTAAATAGCGTGAATAAATAGGAACTTGAATTTTTTAGATTTTTCGCATTTAGAATCAACCAAGCACTCCAGCACTTCCAGTGGAAAAACCCATCCCCCTTTTCCATCCGCTTTTATATTCTCAGATTTCACAATACCACGATATGCAAGCGGATGCAATAGACTAGAAGTGCGTCGGCATTTCGTGAGTTGGAAAAAGGTGGCAGTGGATTTTGCGCGCAACGTGGCATCAATTTCAGACATGCAACATACAAGAAATGGCAAAGATGAGATGCTTGAGCATGTGCTACCATGGTTGTGGCGTATGATAAGCACATAAATTTTCGAAAAGTGATGTATGCAATGTGAAATATTCGATTAATGTAAAGTATTTGCACAGTTAAAGCAAGTTTAATTGTGTTTATTTGCAGCCGCCATACCTTTTCTGTAGAGGCTGGTCCCTGGACATCAATCAATGTTCCTACAATCAATCCTGCGTCATCTTCGTGTCTCATAGCCAACTCGGCAAAAGCAAGAAATCAGGGTGACGCCCATCGTGGTCAGCCATAAATGCTATAGTGTTGTTTAATTGTGGCATGTAGTAGATACTAGGGACGTAATTGTTCAACAGTTTCTTTACGGAGAATGTATCCGCTATGATTTGGAGACCGTTCTAGATTGCGTGATATTTAAAATGCTTCGTTAGAGTGAATTGCTGTTTAAAACTGTGCTGTGGAATTTTGGGAGTTCAGAAGATGTCGAAAGGTGACTAATTTGATTTTCGAGCCCTGTCTGCGTTGTGGTTTTGGCTAATGAAACGTGACCACAGGAAAAAGTTTTTTGCTTCAAAGCTCAAAAGAGCGTAGCAAAGAAGTAGCACAGTTCTGATACAAGGGTAAAAGAAAAGTTGTAAGTGGTTCAATTGATTCCCTAGAAAAAGTAAGGTCTAATAAGATTAGAATAAACTAATTAAATTAAGGCCAAAGTTGGAACTTTTTTTTTTATCAGCTGGCGTGTGCGTTATAGGAAGACCTACTCGTTTTTTTGCTTCCTTCGTTTTTTTGGGACTTTCTTCGGCAATGATTCAATTTCAAAGGAATATTTGTTCAATTTCAAACGTTCACTGAATATAACAAGTAAATTTGTTCGCAGCAATGCGATACGCAAATTGTACCCGTAAGGTTTTATTTGTGTATTCAGAGAGTCTACGGGTTCAATTTTAACATTTCTTAATAATATATCCAGTGAAAGAAGTGTAATTACACATCCTGTGGTACGAGTCTTGCTATCAAGTGGATTGGAATCGAAGTTTGAATGGTGAAATTCACAACGGCTTGTTGCGTGCCCTCACTACCACGACTCCCTCCCAGCCAATCATCCTCCACGTGCCCCACCAATTCAGATGCAACATGAAAAATAAAGATGATGTCGAGAGGAGGCCCTGTGCGGAGCACCCATCAACTGTGGCCGCATAGGAGCGGTCATAGAACAAAATTTTTAGATTCGGCTAGCTCACCGGGCCGTTGGCTGATCACAAAAGGAAGAAACCGGACAAACATTACAATCACGATCAAGCTGCGGAGGGGAGAAACCAATTATACACTCACTTCATATTAGATTTCACTTTATTCTCTATTAATTAGGGTGTATTTTGCAAAGCGATTGTTAAGATTTCGTATACACAAATATTTCTACGATTTAGTTAAAGTAGACATTTAAAAAACATTAACATTTCCATTTTCACTTGGAAGAGCTGTTCCTTCATTACATGCAATAGCTAATTAGTTTTTTTTAATTACTTATTTATGACACTTTAGTTTTGATCTGCACTAATTCAATTAGGCAATTAAATGTGTTTTTTTTATTTAAGGAGTTTTCAATTCTCGTCGCTTTCTGCACGTCGTTTCCTTGACACATTTCTCACGGAGATTTCAATTACCAAGCTGAGTCATTGCTTATTGAAGATTGCACATATTATAAGACACAACACGAAACACATGTAATCCGTCAGCATGTCGATTCGGCGTCCAGGGCTTCCCGTTCACTTTATCCTTGGCCGCGATCACCACCACCACGAGCTGTTGGACTCGCCCGAGTTTTCCATGGCTCCACATTTGGGAAAAAACGTGAAATAAAATTCATCCGCAACAGGCTGCCCATGAGAGTCAAAGTTCAACTGACTTCAATCTTGCTGCGTAATCGGAGGATAAGGGTTTATCGAGAGTTGCAATCACGCCGGAAAGCGTCGAAAAAGGAGCCTTCTAATAATCAACTTCCGCTTTGGTCCAGAATGACGTCGTCTGTATCAATCTTAAGGTCAATCTGATTGATGTAAATTTTTTGCTTTTGTGTCAAGTGCATGTGATATTGTGATCCATACTGGCACTTCCCTTCAACGAATAAGTCTCATATTATGAATTTCAAACCGAATCTTTTGTGTCTAATTATAGTTTGTATTTGGGTTCCGTCGGTATTTCGTGAAAATTCTGGAAAGTAGCTTGGTGATAGAACGATAATTTTTTTCGTCCAAAGGGGTGTAAAAATAGTGAAAGGTTGTTTCTGATTGTGCCAGTGATAAATCCAAAACATTTTAGGAAATCGTATAAAAATGTGTGCCTTAATAGCCGTAAACTTGAATGATCTGTTCAAGTTCATAAATATATTTAAGATGCATGCGAAAGATGCCACTAATTTCATAAATAGTTTCAGGCTATAGACCTGGCGTCAAGAGACCAGAAGCCTGTATTATTCGAATACATCCAAACGCAAGAAAAAGGAAATGCAAAATCGTTATTATGGGATAAAGAATGCGATAGTTGAGAAGTGTTGAAAGAATGTTTATCAGGAACGGCATCAGAGCATTACAGGAGGCTAATTGCTATGAAACAAGGTTCTAGTGAGACTGTAGTAAGTTATACTCAGCGTATTCAAACACTTCATAGAAGGATTCTACAGGCGCAAAGGTCAATTGTGAAGCCTGCACACAAAGCTGGAGAAACTACTAGCTTCGCAGAAAAAATCTCTAGCGGTATCTGTAAATGGTCTTCAATCCATTGCTGGTTTGAGGGTTACATATGATGAAAAATTGGGAATTACGCAATGGGCTGTAGGTTGAGAGGAAGATGTAATCAAGGTTCTACTACCAATCTCTTACAGCAATAAACAGGCTTAATTATAATAATAGTTCAGGGAATCAAAGTAGTGGAATCACTACAAGTAGCAATGAGAGTAGCAAATACATTAGTAGTAAATTAACGATTTCAAGACGCAACTAGTGTGTAGTATTGTAGTGGAATCTAGAACACAGTTTAAGAATGGTACTCATATAGGAATTACCGGTGAGATGATAAAAATGCTGGTCGATTCAGGTGCAGATATAAGCCTTTTAAGGAGAAACGAAGTATTTAAAGCTAAAGTAGACAAAAAACAGGGTTAAAACCAATCATATACATGGTGATAACATCACAGAAGCTATTGGAAAAGAAAAGTTAGAAATTCAAATTGTAAATAGAATGCTGCAAAGCAAATTTCATGTCGTCAATATTGACATCATGAAAGGTTATGATAGTCTTTTGGGTACAGATTACTTTGCGTTCATTAAGAAAAAAATAGAGACGTTTTTTGATTAAACGAAGTTTAAAAGATATTGTAGAAGATCTTTGGGGACAGGGAACAGATATTCATATTGAATACGAACGATGAAGATAAAATTTGTTTAAATCACGAAAAAGAATATGAAATATTTCCGGAAGAAGTTTTGAAAACAAGCGATGCGAATACTAAATTACGGGACAATTGAATGAATCAATAAAAAATAAATCTATCTGTGATATACTAGATGAATATATCGAGTTGTTGAAATAACTTGATCCAGTTCATTTGACATGGAAAGCAGAAAATACCATAGACTTGATTAAAGGAATTTAACTGGTTCACGTAAAACCATACTGATATCCAAAAGGCCATGAAGAAGAGGTTAACAAACAGGTTGAAAAATTGTTAAAAGACAATACCATAAAAGAAAGTACTTCACCGTGGAATACAACATTGTGGAAATTCCCCAGAAAGAGTATATTTTCTGGGAAAGTGAAGTATAGAATTGCCGCTGATCATCGGAAGCTTATTGAGAGGGCCATAGCAGATAACAAATCACTGCCAAAAAGCTTATAGAAACCAGTTGTGTACTGCTTATTTCTTCAGCGTTTTCAATCTCACATCAGGATTACATCACACTTTTGTACCAAAAAAAGATGAAGCGAGGACCGCATTTTCAACCCAATACGGTCATACCGTTTCGTCTGGAAAATGCTCGTTCTTGCGAAAGCAAAATACAAGATGTTCCATCTACCTGGACGACAAAGCTGTATATGGAAAATGCCAACCACAGAGAGGGAATGTTTGGCAATTGTTTGGGTGGTCTAACAATGCAAACATTACTCGTACCAAACTAAGTTTTTGATGAAAAAGAATTATCAACCTTTGATTTGGTTAATCAACGTGAAGGATCTCATAAAAAACGAAGAGTCTCAATCCGACACAAGTAGCGCACGTTTAGCAGGTGATGACAGTACTAGTAAATATTTACATTTGAAGGAGTAGGTCTCGAATTTGCGGCAGACCATGAAAAAAGCATTTGATGACAATGTAATTCAGAAAGAACTAATAAAATAAGCTTATGACGGCTTCTTATGTGGACACAGAGGTATCAATGCAACTGAAAAATTCACAAACCGTAGATTTCAATGGAAAAATATGAGAAAAGAAATTGAAGGGTACGTACAAAACTGTAGTGCTTGTCACAAACAAACATTCGAAACCCAATGAGAATTGTTTTGATGATATATAAATCATCGCTAAACAATCATTACGACTGTGCGAGACCATTTAAAAACGGTACAGAAAATGGGGAAAATTGATGACCCCAAATGCGTGTTTTCTGCACTGTGAACATGAGTTTTCCAGAATAAGCTGGAGAAGATTTCTTTCGCTGATTTATAGAATCAAAGTACAATTTGTTACTGAGTCGTTAGGTTTTTTTGCTACATACGTCGTCACATGTGCTCGTTTTTTAAGAGTTTTTTTTGCAGCCCAACGACCTCTTGAATATTCTTTAGAGAATATTTCTAGGTTACCTGAGCTATAATATTGGCTGCAGTCCACATTCGTTTTTGTTGTCGAACAGTTTTCTAAATTTTAACACATGGTGTTTTCCAAACGACTGATTAGAACATGACATTTCGTTACATTTTGCCTTGCCATATGCGCTGTCTCCGATTTGTTACTTTGGCAGCCTTAACTTCATTGAATCCATGATGTAGCGTGCGTGAATTGTGCGAGCAAAATAGGATGACAATTTTCTCATAGCTTTACCTCTCTAATCTATATACCTTGAGACTATACAGTGTTGCTAAAGTGGATCTAGACAGCATTCAAGCCAGGATAATAAAGAAATTTGTTCAGATTGATATCAAACACACAAAAAATACGAGTATATTGAGAAGTAATTTAGTTTTGACTTTCAATTTCAGCCTAGTCGTAGCCGTGACATTTGATGCTATGAACGTGGATAATCAAAGCACAAATTTTAAATCAGTGAAATATTCCAGATTCGTAAGCAAGACTATCAATTTCATAAGAACACTAGACATACCTGAAAAAAAGAAGACGTTGATAAGATAAACACGTTAGTAAACAGTATAAATAACCTGTGTTCAACTGAGTGGAAACAATGCAAGAATTTCACAATAAATGGTAGATTACAAGTACCTAGGTTTCTCAAAAAAAAATGAAAATAGTTTTTAAAGTGGAACCAAAGATAATTTAGTACTGATAAAGTAGATTATTAAACAAGATAAATATCCGAGTAAGCAACAAAGTGAATTTAAAATTAAAAGCAATAACAGTATCCAACAAATAATACAAATTAACAATTGTTCTGAATTTATTTACTAATTGCTATACTATATGTTCTATTTAAATATTCAAGCGATGTTTGGGTGTCGGTTATTTAAAACATTTTAACAGACGGAACATTTGGAATGCTACAATTTAAGTGAGTTGCATCTTGGACCTCTTATGAGAAAATCTTTCTTCTTCAATATTTATTCAAATAGAAGTGTTGAATAAGTTTTGCATTTTATTCAATTTCATTAAGGGTAGATCGCCTCCTCGTGGTGCATTCTGGATACCGCAAAATGATCTACCATGGCCCGACTTTGACTGTTTTTTGGACAAAGCTCTCGTCTTAACGACTAGTTCTGATGCTTTGGGCTGGTAGCTGTGGTATTCTGTCACCTGTGTTCGTAAGAGTGACATCTTGCGGAAATGGCTTTTAGGCTTATGTCACCATTGTCTGCGTCCCGGTAAAACCCTGGCAGGCTTCGCAGTACGTTAAAATCTCGTTGCCACTAGTCTGGTCGTGTAGGTTCAGTTGAGTTTGGACTCCTGATTAGTTTCTGGCCCGGCACTGGGCACATATCCTCATAACGAAATGTGCCAACGCTCGCATGGCCTCCTTGATTCGGCATAGATAACCACGGGGTCTTAGGAGAACTACTCAACGTGTGGAGATAGCGACTGCGAGGCGAGATCGCAATGAGTACAAACAGTACCAAGGTGGATCCACTCGTCCCGGAACGGAAGTGGAAGAAAGTGACGCGTCCTTCTGTAGGAAAGAAGACCAGAATGTTAAATCGGACAGCAACCAGCCTTACCCGCACTTCTTCGGGGGATGCATGCACCAAAGCATCAATGTCAGGGGCAAGTACCCCCCCCCCAGTTAAGCCTTTTGGCGCTAGCGGCAACACTAAGGTAACGGCGAACAAGCCGGCCCACACTGTTGCCGGCATGCCCTCAAACACCGCTTCAACTTCAGGTGTAAGGAAGCAACAAAACCCTTCAGTTGCGGCTTACAGGGATAGAAGGTCTGCCTTCAAAGTCCTGAAAAGGCTGAAAAATTTACCTCCGGATGGTTTTTCCCAGAAGGATAAAATCTTCCTGGAATGGGCTTACAAAGCTTCTTTTCCAAAGAAAGCGGCAACTCATAAAAGATGCAGATCTAATGAGTCTGCCCCAAATCAGCTGAGTGTCCAACTTCCGGTTAATAAAAGACCAAGATTGGTCACACGCAATCCAAATAAGGGCAGGAGTAACAGTGAAGCTGCCAAGGACAGTCTGGTATGGGCTGTCACCGACAGAAGTGGCAGCGATGGAAGATGGTGGAAATCGCACTTCTTCGGGTGTGCAAACCCATATTCGAGGCAAACCCTGGCCCTACACCAAGTTGTCATGACGTTTCCTGGTACGAGGGTCACGTAAACCTGGTAGCCTACACGGGTCAACGTTCAGTGGATCTGTACAAGCAGGCTATCGACCGATTGGGAGAAGTCTGGCCTGGTGCAAAGCTGGATGCTGTCTCCAGAGAAGACATCCCGAATTGGCCTCGGTCCAGGGCATGGATACCAGCGGAGCCATCCACACCGGGGTAAATCGTTGAGCTAGTTTGGATCAGCAATGCTGACCTCCCGGTGGAAAACTGGAAGGTAGCAAAGGTAAGCAAGCCTAGCAATTGACAGCGATAGGGCTTGTGATCCTCAACGAGGAGTCACTAACTCCATTGGAGTCGAAGGGTGGAGTGATAAGCTACGGGTTCTTGGCTATCACCCTGTGAGTATATTGTAAGGACCATACTGGGAAGGCAGTACGAGAAACGAGTAAGGAGAGTGCGAGTGAGGTAACTGTCGAAGCATCAGTAGACCCGACCGTGGACCTCTCTGAGTTAGATCTTCTCTCCGATGACGGAAGAAGTACCACCTTCACTGCGGAGTTGGCTGGGGACCTCTTCAAATCCCTCGTCCTGGTCGAGGAGGAGGACATGTCCTTATCTGATGAGGAGATTAACCTCCATCACTCTAAGGCGGCGTCCACTGCGCTACTCTTCCACCATGCTCAACAAGGAGAGGAGCTAAAACTGGACCAGGAACTTTGGGTTGTAGGAAACCGGCTTTGTAGGCTCAACATAAAGGGAACCAATACAGTATCCGTCGATACAACAGGTAGACCAAGAGCTTGTTTAATCATATAGGAAGGCTTGAATTTTTTAACCTTGCATAATTTCAGTGACCAAGACACCGTTGCAGTGGAAAGGCAGTCCAAACCCCTTTGGGATGTCTCCTGCTAGATGGCACACGATGTTCTGCCACCTCCCATCAACCTGCAGAGGATCGCCAAAAAAGCCACTGCACGGAGCAGCTATCTAGTCACCGGGGCGGACGCCAATGCCCATCACCGAATTTGGGATAGCACGGATATAAACAAAAGGGGTGAGTTACTCATTGGATTTATTTGAACGCATGACTTAGCCCTAGTAAACATAGTGAAGAATCCTACTTTCATTACGGCAAGCAGTAGGGAAGTTTGGGGTATCACTCTAACGGACGAGCACTTCCATCACGCTATCAAGGGATGGCATGTATGACAAGAGTGCTCATTCTCCGATCAGTTATATATGATGTTCGATTTGGCTTTTGAGCCTCCGAAAAATCCAATCTTCAACAACAACAGGAGGATGGATTCGGTGAAGCACCAATCAGCATTCGAGCCTACACTGGAAAGTGAACCTCCAAACATTGAAGACAAAGCTAGTCTGGAGGAAGCCGTTGGTGCCTTTACATATGCCTTCAATGAAGCAGGAAGATCTGCATACAGCCCAACGAAACCTAGAGCCAAATATAAGCCCCCATGGTGAAATAGCTACATTATGGAGCTGCGGAAGGAATGTAGGAAGTCCTTCAATCGGGCTAAAGAATCCAATGACTGGTCTTCCTATAAACTTCGCACCTCGTGGAGAAGTTTCTGTACAGAAATAGAACATTCCAAGGATACGAGTCGTCTGCGAAAAGTTATGGCAATTTTCTCGTCATTTTTGGGGTCTGTCAAAGACGCGAATAGGGTCTGGACTAAATCCAGCTCCAAAGCACTAGCCATTCTCATAGATACGCACTTCCCGGGCAGTGAGGATGTGGCTGATGAAGCTACTACGCTGGGCAATCAGCTCATTTCAACCTTTTAAATCTCCTGGAATGGACAAAATCTCACCCATTGAGATCCAGCAGGGAATCAATGTATCGCTTCCATGGCTAAAAGCCATCTTTAAAGAATGTCTACAGATGGCTTACATTCCACAGCGATGGAAAAAAGCTAAAATAGTCTTCATACCCAAAGCGGGCAAGACATCCCACTTCTCACCTTAGCACTATAGACTTATCAGCCCCACCTCTTTTCTGCTGAAAACTCTAAAACGGCTGAAAGAGATTCATTTGAGAGCCACTCTGAAACCACTCTCTACTGCGCAGGACGCATACACAAAAGGAAAATCGGTTGAAACAGCTCTTCCCTCGCTCACCAGCCGCACTAAAAAATCGTTTAGCGTCAAAGAATACAAGCAGGCGGTTTTTCTAGACATCGAAGGTGCATTCAACAACGTCAGCCACAAGGCTATTGGGAAGGTACGCGAGGTAAACAATGTGGATGATAACCTGATTAGGTTCATCGGACAACTGCTGAACAGCAGGAACATCAACTCCACACTAGGAACCAACACCCTAAGAAGGAGAACTTGCAGAGGCACCCCACAAGGTGAGTTGCTATCACCCCTTCTATGGAACTTAGTGGTGGACAAGCTCCTGTCAAAAATAGAAGCAACTGGCTGCAAAGTCGTAGCCTATGCCTACGATGTTTTAGGAGCAATATCTGCCAATTTTATTAATACCCTATCTGAGAGACTGGATTTTGGCCTAGGTATTCTTACCAAAGTTGGGCAAAGAGTGTGGTCTTAAGATTAATCCGCAGAAAACTGAACCTGTGCTCTTCACGAGAAGATACAAAATTCCACCATTTCTCCCACCCAGACAAGATGAAATAAGCCTCACATCGTCTCATCAGGTTGAATATCTGGGTCTAATTCTGGACTCCAAGCTCGCGTGGAAAGCAAACATAGCAGAAAGAGCACGCAAAGTGGCATGCGCAATCTACTGCTGCAAAAGAGCCATTGGGAAAAAGTGGGGATTGAAACCCAAAATCGTATCATGGCTCTATACGGCGATAGTGGAACCAATTCTTCTGTACAGCGAAGTTGTTTGGTGGCCAGATATTGCAAAAAGATCTAATGCAAACCTGCTAAACAGGGTCAGAAGGATTGCAGCTATTGCAATCACCGGGGCCTTACGCACTACCTCGATAAAGGCACTGTTTGTGCTATTGAATTGGCTCCCGACGGAGCTCCTTACGTATTATCAGGCCAAGTGCTCTGCAATTCGATTGCAAGCACTACATCTCTGGCAAGGAGGGAATAATGGGCACTCCATCATACTTCGGAGGGATGTACCAACGCCAAGGGAACTAGACCTTAACGCCCCCGATTCTTTGCTTTCATCATAGTTTCAAGTTAGTCTTCCTAAGCAGGAATGACTGGGTAATAGGAAAAGGTGGGATGTAGTAATCGGTCGAAAACTATACTGATGGCTCTAAAATGGATGGCAAAGTTGATTGTGGTGTTTTTTCAGAGCAGCTAAGCCTGAAACTATCCTTCCAGCTTCCAGAACACTGCAGTGTTTTTCAGGCAGAGGTCATTGCAATATACAAGGCAGAAGACTGGCTGAAAAATCAGAAAATTTTCATAAGAAACCTGACTATTTTCTTTGTCAGTCAATCTGCTATTCAAGCATTATCTAACGTGTACACCTCATCCATGATTGTAATGGAATGCCGTGCACCACAAAAAGCTATGTCACTTCACTGTGAAATGATTCTTTGTTGGGAACCTGCGAAGCGGATGTCTTAGCGGGAGCTGGCACTGAGCTCCAGGAGTATACACTCATCTCTGTGATGTTGTTGTTGCTGTAATGTTGAATACCATGTCTAATATGTTATGATTTAGTTCACCTTGATCTTCTGCTTTTGCAATTCTATTGTGCAAAGGAATTCATCTTTTCTGACAGGTGTCATATGAATTTTGGTCCAACAGTTGCGCAGCGAAGACAACAGTTCTTGCAAAGCTAAAAATATCAACTAAATCACATCCTTAACAGTAATAGTTTTCAAAATTTGAACGACACACATTTTTGTTCCCGGCTTGATTTCGCAGGCAATGGTCCAAAACTTCCTCATATAGTGCCGTTCAAGCATTCTTTGAGTCCACACGCAAGACAAACCGAGTTACATTCAAATGTAAGAATACTGCTCTTATGCCTCCATAGACTAAACTTTGGTCTTTGTGTGCAGGCTGCAGGTTCTCAAGGACGATGTTTCCTGACTTAAAAATACAAAAATATAGTCAATATGCACCAATTTAAAAGTTCTTTTGCTTGCAATTTTAACCACAGCCAATTCGGATTACGATTGAGCAACCCCACCCGGCTTTCACTCGTAAAGGGATGACTGGGAAAAAGAAATTATACGGTGTCAACCGAATCTGCGCCGGGACTGTCCCAGCTGCTTTTCTTGAAAGAGGAACTAGTTCGGCGTTCACAATGAAGCACATACAACAGAAGAAGCAGAAGAGAACTAATTATTATGTAATGCTTTTAAAATTCAAGGCAAAAGAAGGGAATACTCTTGCCATTACAATCCACACAAGTTGGTGAGAACACATGTAAGATAATTTCATGCTGCTTTAAATATTTATTTAAATCAATAAAGGGTGTTTATGCATTAACTGTCGCAGAATCAGCATTGGCCCAAATCTTTATTGATGAGCTGCTTTACTGCAAACTTCGTTGCTGTAGAGCTCAGGCTCAGGTTACCTGAGCTATAATATTGGCTGCAGTCCACATTCGTTTTTGTTGTCGAACAGTTTTCTAAATTTTAACACATGGTGTTTTCCAAACGACTGATTAGAACATGACATTTCGTTACATTTTGCCTTGCCATATGCGCTGTCTCCGATTTGTTACTTTGGCAGCCTTAACTTCATTGAATCCATGATGTAGCGTGCGTGAATTGTGCGAGCAAAATAGGATGACAATTTTCTCATAGCTTTACCTCTCTAATCTATATACCTTGAGACTATACAGTGTTGCTAAAGTGGATCTAGACAGCATTCAAGCCAGGATAATAAAGAAATTTGTTCAGATTGATATCAAACACACAAAAAATACGAGTATATTGAGAAGTAATTTAGTTTTGACTTTCAATTTCAGCCTAGTCGTAGCCGTGGCATTTGATGCTATGAACGTGGATAATCAAAGCACAAATTTTAAATCAGTGAAATATTCCAGATTCGTAAGCAAGACTATCAATTTCATAAGAACACTAGACATACCTGAAAAAAAGAAGACGTTGATAAGATAAACACGTTAGTAAACAGTATAAATAACCTGTGTTCAACTGAGTGGAAACAATGCAAGAATTTCAAAATAAATGGTAGATTACAAGTACCTAGGTTTCTCAAAAAAAAATGAAAATAGTTTTTAAAGTGGAACCAAAGATAATTTAGTACTGATAAAGTAGATTATTAAACAAGATAAATATCCGAGTAAGCAACAAAGTGAATTTAAAATTAAAAGCAATAACAGTATCCAACAAATAATACAAATTAACAATTGTTCTGAATTTATTTACTAATTGCTATACTATATGTTCTATTTAAATATTCAAGCGATGTTTGGGTGTCGGTTATTTAAAACATTTTAACAGACGGAACATTTGGAATGCTACAATTTAAGTGAGTTGCATCTTGGACCTCTTATGAGAAAATCTTTCTTCTTCAATATTTATTCAAATAGAAGTGTTGAATAAGTTTTGCATTTTATTCAATTTCATTAAGGGTAGATCGCCTCCTCGTGGTGCATTCTGGATACCGCAAAATGATCTACCATGGCCCGACTTTGACTGTTTTTTGGACAAAGCTCTCGTCTTAACGACTAGTTCTGATGCTTTGGGCTGGTAGCTGTGGTATTCTGTCACCTGTGTTCGTAAGAGTGACATCTTGCGGAAATGGCTTTTAGGCTTATGTCACCATTGTCTGCGTCCCGGTAAAACCCTGGCAGGCTTCGCAGTACGTTAAAATCTCGTTGCCACTAGTCTGGTCGTGTAGGTTCAGTTGAGTTTGGACTCCTGATTAGTTTCTGGCCCGGCACTGGGCACATATCCTCATAACGAAATGTGCCAACGCTCGCATGGCCTCCTTGATTCGGCATAGATAACCACGGGGTCTTAGGAGAACTACTCAACGTGTGGAGATAGCGACTGCGAGGCGAGATCGCAATGAGTACAAACAGTACCAAGGTGGATCCACTCGTCCCGGAACGGAAGTGGAAGAAAGTGACGCGTCCTTCTGTAGGAAAGAAGACCAGAATGTTAAATCGGACAGCAACCAGCCTTACCCGCACTTCTTCGGGGGATGCATGCACCAAAGCATCAATGTCAGGGGCAAGTACCCCCCCCCAGTTAAGCCTTTTGGCGCTAGCGGCAACACTAAGGTAACGGCGAACAAGCCGGCCCACACTGTTGCCGGCATGCCCTCAAACACCGCTTCAACTTCAGGTGTAAGGAAGCAACAAAACCCTTCAGTTGCGGCTTACAGGGATAGAAGGTCTGCCTTCAAAGTCCTGAAAAGGCTGAAAAATTTACCTCCGGATGGTTTTTCCCAGAAGGATAAAATCTTCCTGGAATGGGCTTAAAAAGCTTCTTTTCCAAAGAAAGCGGCAACTCATAAAAGATGCAGATCTAATGAGTCTGCCCCAAATCAGCTGAGTGTCCAACTTCCGGTTAATAAAAGACCAAGATTGGTCACACGCAATCCAAATAAGGGCAGGAGTAACAGTGAAGCTGCCAAGGACAGCCTGGTATGGGCTGTCACCGACAGAAGTGGCAGCGATGGAAGATGGTGGAAATCGCACTTCTTCGGGTGTGCAAACCCATATTCGAGGCAAACCCTGGCCCTACACCAAGTTGTCATGACGTTTCCTGGTACGAGGGTCACGTAAACCTGGTAGCCTACACGGGTCAACGTTCAGTGGATCTGTACAAGCAGGCTATCGACCGATTGGGAGAAGTCTGGCCTGGTGCAAAGCTGGATGCTGTCTCCAGAGAAGACATCCCGAATTGGCCTCGGTCCAGGGCATGGATACCAGCGGAGCCATCCACACCGGGGTAAATCGTTGAGCTAGTTTGGATCAGCAATGCTGACCTCCCGGTGGAAAACTGGAAGGTAGCAAAGGTAAGCAAGCCTAGCAATTGACAGCGATAGGGCTTGTGATCCTCAACGAGGAGTCACTAACTCCATTGGAGTCGAAGGGTGGAGTGATAAGCTACGGGTTCTTGGCTATCACCCTGTGAGTATATTGTAAGGACCATACTGGGAAGGCAGTACGAGAAACGAGTAAGGAGAGTGCGAGTGAGGTAACTGTCGAAGCATCAGTAGACCCGACCGTGGACCTCTCTGAGTTAGATCTTCTCTCCGATGACGGAAGAAGTACCACCTTCACTGCGGAGTTGGCTGGGGACCTCTTCAAATCCCTCGTCCTGGTCGAGGAGGAGGACATGTCCTTATCTGATGAGGAGATTAACCTCCATCACTCTAAGGCGGCGTCCACTGCGCTACTCTTCCACCATGCTCAACAAGGAGAGGAGCTAAAACTGGACCAGGAACTTTGGGTTGTAGGAAACCGGCTTTGTAGGCTCAACATAAAGGGAACCAATACAGTATCCGTCGATACAACAGGTAGACCAAGAGCTTGTTTAATCATATAGGAAGGCTTGAATTTTTTAACCTTGCATAATTTCAGTGACCAAGACACCGTTGCAGTGGAAAGGCAGTCCAAACCCCTTTGGGCTGTCTCCTGCTAGATGGCACACGATGTTCTGCCACCTCCCATCAACCTGCAGAGGATCGCCAAAAAAGCCACTGCACGGAGCAGCTATCTAGTCACCGGGGCGGACGCCAATGCCCATCACCGAATTTGGGATAGCACGGATATAAACAAAAGGGGTGAGTTACTCATTGGATTTATTTGAACGCATGACTTAGCCCTAGTAAACATAGTGAAGAATCCTACTTTCATTACGGCAAGCAGTAGGGAAGTTTGGGGTATCACTCTAACGGACGAGCACTTCCATCACGCTATCAAGGGATGGCATGTATGACAAGAGTGCTCATTCTCCGATCAGTTATATATGATGTTCGATTTGGCTTTTGAGCCTCCGAAAAATCCAATCTTCAACAACAACAGGAGGATGGATTCGGTGAAGCACCAATCAGCATTCGAGCCTACACTGGAAAGTGAACCTCCAAACATTGAAGACAAAGCTAGTCTGGAGGAAGCCGTTGGTGCCTTTACATATGCCTTCAATGAAGCAGGAAGATCTGCATACAGCCCAACGAAACCTAGAGCCAAATATAAGCCCCCATGGTGAAATAGCTACATTATGGAGCTGCGGAAGGAATGTAGGAAGTCCTTCAATCGGGCTAAAGAATCCAATGACTGGTCTTCCTATAAACTTCGCACCTCGTGGAGAAGTTTCTGTACAGAAATAGAACATTCCAAGGATACGAGTCGTCTGCGAAAAGTTATGGCAATTTTCTCGTCATTTTTGGGGTCTGTCAAAGACGCGAATAGGGTCTGGACTAAATCCAGCTCCAAAGCACTAGCCATTCTCATAGATACGCACTTCCCGGGCAGTGAGGATGTGGCTGATGAAGCTACTACGCTGGGCAATCAGCTCATTTCAACCTTTTAAATCTCCTGGAATGGACAAAATCTCACCCATTGAGATCCAGCAGGGAATCAATGTATCGCTTCCATGGCTAAAAGCCATCTTTAAAGAATGTCTACAGATGGCTTACATTCCACAGCGATGGAAAAAAGCTAAAATAGTCTTCATACCCAAAGCGGGCAAGACATCCCACTTCTCACCTTAGCACTATAGACTTATCAGCCCCACCTCTTTTCTGCTGAAAACTCTAAAACGGCTGAAAGAGATTCATTTGAGAGCCACTCTGAAACCACTCTCTACTGCGCAGGACGCATACACAAAAGGAAAATCGGTTGAAACAGCTCTTCCCTCGCTCACCAGCCGCACTAACAAATCGTTTAGCGTCAAAGAATACAAGCAGGCGGTTTTTCTAGACATCGAAGGTGCATTCAACAACGTCAGCCACAAGGCTATTGGGAAGGTACGCGAGGTAAACAATGTGGATGATAACCTGATTAGGTTCATCGGACAACTGCTGAACAGCAGGAACATCAACTCCACACTAGGAACCAACACCCTAAGAAGGAGAACTTGCAGAGGCACCCCACAAGGTGAGTTGCTATCACCCCTTCTATGGAACTTAGTGGTGGACAAGCTCCTGTCAAAAATAGAAGCAACTGGCTGCAAAGTCGTAGCCTATGCCTACGATGTTTTAGGAGCAATATCTGCCAATTTTATTAATACCCTATCTGAGAGACTGGATTTTGGCCTAGGTATTCTTACCAAAGTTGGGCAAAGAGTGTGGTCTTAAGATTAATCCGCAGAAAACTGAACCTGTGCTCTTCACGAGAAGATACAAAATTCCACCATTTCTCCCACCCAGACAAGATGAAATAAGCCTCACATCGTCTCATCAGGTTGAATATCTGGGTCTAATTCTGGACTCCAAGCTCGCGTGGAAAGCAAACATAGCAGAAAGAGCACGCAAAGTGGCATGCGCAATCTACTGCTGCAAAAGAGCCATTGGGAAAAAGTGGGGATTGAAACCCAAAATCGTATCATGGCTCTATACGGCGATAGTGGAACCAATTCTTCTGTACAGCGAAGTTGTTTGGTGGCCAGATATTGCAAAAAGATCTAATGCAAACCTGCTAAACAGGGTCAGAAGGATTGCAGCTATTGCAATCACCGGGGCCTTACGCACTACCTCGATAAAGGCACTGTTTGTGCTATTGAATTGGCTCCCGACGGAGCTCCTTACGTATTATCAGGCCAAGTGCTCTGCAATTCGATTGCAAGCACTACATCTCTGGCAAGGAGGGAATAATGGGCACTCCATCATACTTCGGAGGGATGTACCAACGCCAAGGGAACTAGACCTTAACGCCCCCGATTCTTTGCTTTCATCATAGTTTCAAGTTAGTCTTCCTAAGCAGGAATGACTGGGTAATAGGAAAAGGTGGGATGTAGTAATCGGTCGAAAACTATACTGATGGCTCTAAAATGGATGGCAAAGTTGATTGTGGTGTTTTTTCAGAGCAGCTAAGCCTGAAACTATCCTTCCAGCTTCCAGAACACTGCAGTGTTTTTCAGGCAGAGGTCATTGCAATATACAAGGCAGAAGACTGGCTGAAAAATCAGAAAATTTTCATAAGAAACCTGACTATTTTCTTTGTCAGTCAATCTGCTATTCAAGCATTTTCTAACGTGTACACCTCATCCATGATTGTAATGGAATGCCGTGCACCACAAAAAGCTATGTCACTTCACTGTGAAATGATTCTTTGTTGGGAACCTGCGAAGCGGATGTCTTAGCGGGAGCTGGCACTGAGCTCCAGGAGTATACACTCATCTCTGTGATGTTGTTGTTGCTGTAATGTTGAATACCATGTCTAATATGTTATGATTTAGTTCACCTTGATCTTCTGCTTTTGCAATTCTATTGTGTAAAGGAATTCATCTTTTCTGACAGGTGTCATATGAATTTTGGTCCAACAGTTGCGCAGCGAAGACAACAGTTCTTGCAAAGCTAAAAATATCAACTAAATCACATCCTTAACAGTAATAGTTTTCAAAATTTGAACGACACACATTTTTGTTCCCGGCTTGATTTCGCAGGCAATGGTCCAAAACTTCCTCATATAGTGCCGTTCAAGCATTCTTTGAGTCCACACGCAAGACAAACCGAGTTACATTCAAATGTAAGAATACTGCTCTTATGCCTCCATAGACTAAACTTTGGTCTTTGTGTGCAGGCTGCAGGTTCTCAAGGACGATGTTTCCTGACTTAAAAATACAAAAATATAGTCAATATGCACCAATTTAAAAGTTCTTTTGCTTGCAATTTTAACCACAGCCAATTCGGATTACGATTGAGCAACCCCACCCGGCTTTCACTCGTAAAGGGATGACTGGGAAAAAGAAATTATACGGTGTCAACCGAATCTGCGCCGGGACTGTCCCAGCTGCTTTTCTTGAAAGAGGAACTAGTTCGGCGTTCACAATGAAGCACATACAACAGAAGAAGCAGAAGAGAACTAATTATTATGTAATGCTTTTAAAATTCAAGGCAAAAGAAGGGAATACTCTTGCCATTACAATCCACACAAGTTGGTGAGAACACATGTAAGATAATTTCATGCTGCTTTAAATATTTATTTAAATCAATAAAGGGTGTTTATGCATTAACTGTCGCAGAATCAGCATTGGCCCAAATCTTTATTGATGAGCTGCTTTACTGCAAACTTCGTTGCTGTAGAGCTCAGGCTCAGGTTACCTGAGCTATAATATTGGCTGCAGTCCACATTCGTTTTTGTTGTCGAACAGTTTTCTAAATTTTAACACATGGTGTTTTCCAAACGACTGATTAGAACATGACATTTCGTTACATTTTGCCTTGCCATATGCGCTGTCTCCGATTTGTTACTTTGGCAGCCTTAACTTCATTGAATCCATGATGTAGCGTGCGTGAATTGTGCGAGCAAAATAGGATGACAATTTTCTCATAGCTTTACCTCTCTAATCTATATACCTTGAGACTATACAGTGTTGCTAAAGTGGATCTAGACAGCATTCAAGCCAGGATAATAAAGAAATTTGTTCAGATTGATATCAAACACACAAAAAATACGAGTATATTGAGAAGTAATTTAGTTTTGACTTTCAATTTCAGCCTAGTCGTAGCCGTGGCATTTGATGCTATGAACGTGGATAATCAAAGCACAAATTTTAAATCAGTGAAATATTCCAGATTCGTAAGCAAGACTATCAATTTCATAAGAACACTAGACATACCTGAAAAAAAGAAGACGTTGATAAGATAAACACGTTAGTAAACAGTATAAATAACCTGTGTTCAACTGAGTGGAAACAATGCAAGAATTTCAAAATAAATGGTAGATTACAAGTACCTAGGTTTCTCAAAAAAAAATGAAAATAGTTTTTAAAGTGGAACCAAAGATAATTTAGTACTGATAAAGTAGATTATTAAACAAGATAAATATCCGAGTAAGCAACAAAGTGAATTTAAAATTAAAAGCAATAACAGTATCCAACAAATAATACAAATTAACAATTGTTCGGAATTTATTTACTAATTGCTATACTATATGTTCTATTTAAATATTCAAGCGATGTTTGGGTGTCGGTTATTTAAAACATTTTAACAGACGGAACATTTGGAATGCTACAATTTAAGTGAGTTGCATCTTGGACCTCTTATGAGAAAATCTTTCTTCTTCAATATTTATTCAAATAGAAGTGTTGAATAAGTTTTGCATTTTATTCAATTTCATTAAGGGTAGATCGCCTCCTCGTGGTGCATTCTGGATACCGCAAAATGATCTACCATGGCCCGACTTTGACTGTTTTTTGGACAAAGCTCTCGTCTTAACGACTAGTTCTGATGCTTTGGGCTGGTAGCTGTGGTATTCTGTCACCTGTGTTCGTAAGAGTGACATCTTGCGGAAATGGCTTTTAGGCTTATGTCACCATTGTCTGCGTCCCGGTAAAACCCTGGCAGGCTTCGCAGTACGTTAAAATCTCGTTGCCACTAGTCTGGTCGTGTAGGTTCAGTTGAGTTTGGACTCCTGATTAGTTTCTGGCCCGGCACTGGGCACATATCCTCATAACGAAATGTGCCAACGCTCGCATGGCCTCCTTGATTCGGCATAGATAACCACGGGGTCTTAGGAGAACTACTCAACGTGTGGAGATAGCGACTGCGAGGCGAGATCGCAATGAGTACAAACAGTACCAAGGTGGATCCACTCGTCCCGGAACGGAAGTGGAAGAAAGTGACGCGTCCTTCTGTAGGAAAGAAGACCAGAATGTTAAATCGGACAGCAACCAGCCTTACCCGCACTTCTTCGGGGGATGCATGCACCAAAGCATCAATGTCAGGGGCAAGTACCCCCCCCCCAGTTAAGCCTTTTGGCGCTAGCGGCAACACTAAGGTAACGGCGAACAAGCCGGCCCACACTGTTGCCGGCATGCCCTCAAACACCGCTTCAACTTCAGGTGTAAGGAAGCAACAAAACCCTTCAGTTGCGGCTTACAGGGATAGAAGGTCTGCCTTCAAAGTCCTGAAAAGGCTGAAAAATTTACCTCCGGATGGTTTTTCCCAGAAGGATAAAATCTTCCTGGAATGGGCTTAAAAAGCTTCTTTTCCAAAGAAAGCGGCAACTCATAAAAGATGCAGATCTAATGAGTCTGCCCCAAATCAGCTGAGTGTCCAACTTCCGGTTAATAAAAGACCAAGATTGGTCACACGCAATCCAAATAAGGGCAGGAGTAACAGTGAAGCTGCCAAGGACAGCCTGGTATGGGCTGTCACCGACAGAAGTGGCAGCGATGGAAGATGGTGGAAATCGCACTTCTTCGGGTGTGCAAACCCATATTCGAGGCAAACCCTGGCCCTACACCAAGTTGTCATGACGTTTCCTGGTACGAGGGTCACGTAAACCTGGTAGCCTACACGGGTCAACGTTCAGTGGATCTGTACAAGCAGGCTATCGACCGATTGGGAGAAGTCTGGCCTGGTGCAAAGCTGGATGCTGTCTCCAGAGAAGACATCCCGAATTGGCCTCGGTCCAGGGCATGGATACCAGCGGAGCCATCCACACCGGGGTAAATCGTTGAGCTAGTTTGGATCAGCAATGCTGACCTCCCGGTGGAAAACTGGAAGGTAGCAAAGGTAAGCAAGCCTAGCAATCGACAGCGATAGGGCTTGTGATCCTCAACGAGGAGTCACTAACTCCATTGGAGTCGAAGGGTGGAGTGATAAGCTACGGGTTCTTGGCTATCACCCTGTGAGTATATTGTAAGGACCATACTGGGAAGGCAGTACGAGAAACGAGTAAGGAGAGTGCGAGTGAGGTAACTGTCGAAGCATCAGTAGACCCGACCGTGGACCTCTCTGAGTTAGATCTTCTCTCCGATGACGGAAGAAGTACCACCTTCACTGCGGAGTTGGCTGGGGACCTCTTCAAATCCCTCGTCCTGGTCGAGGAGGAGGACATGTCCTTATCTGATGAGGAGATTAACCTCCATCACTCTAAGGCGGCATCCACTGCGCTACTCTTCCACCATGCCCAACAAGGAGAGGAGCTAAAACTGGACCAGGAACTTTGGGTTGTAGGAAACCGGCTTTGTAGGCTCAACATAAAGGGAACCAATACAGTATCCGTCGATACAACAGGTAGACCAAGAGCTTGTTTAATCATATAGGAAGGCTTGAATTTTTTAACCTTGCATAATTTCAGTGACCAAGACACCGTTGCAGTGGAAAGGCAGTCCAAACCCCTTTGGGCTGTCTCCTGCTAGATGGCACACGATGTTCTGCCACCTCCCATCAACCTGCAGAGGATCGCCAAAAAAGCCACTGCACGGAGCAGCTATCTAGTCACCGGGGCGGACGCCAATGCCCATCACCGAATTTGGGATAGCACGGATACAAACAAAAGGGGTGAGTTACTCATTGGATTTATTTGAACGCATGACTTAGCCCTAGTAAACATAGTGAAGAATCCTACTTTCATTACGGCAAGCAGTAGAGAAGTTTGGGGTATCACTCTAACGGACGAGCACTTCCATCACGCTATCAAGGGATGGCATGTATCACAAGAGTGCTCATTCTCCGATCAGTTATATATGATGTTCGATTTGGCTTTTGAGCCTCCGAAAAATCCAATCTTCAACAACAACAGGAGGATGGATTCGGTGAAGCACCAATCAGCATTCGAGCCTACACTGGAAAGTGAACCTCCAAACATTGAAGACAAAGCTAGTCTGGAGGAAGCCGTTGGTGCCTTTACATATGCCTTCAATGAAGCAGGAAGATCTGCATACAGCCCAACGAAACCTAGAGCCAAATATAAGCCCCCATGGTGAAATAGCTACATTATGGAGCTGCGGAAGGAATGTAGGAAGTCCTTCAATCGGGCTGAAGAATCCAATGACTGGTCTTCCTATAAACTTCGCACCTCGTGGAGAAGTTTCTGTACAGAAATAGAACATTCCAAGGATACGAGTCGTCTGCGAAAAGTTATGGCAATTTTCTCGTCATTTTTGGGGTCTGTCAAAGACGCGAATAGGGTCTGGACTAAATCCAGCTCTACTGCGCAGGACGCATACACAAAAGGAAAATCGGTTGAAACAGCTCTTCCCTCGCTCACCAGCCGCACTAAAAAATCGTTTAGCGTCAAAGAATACAAGCAGGCGGTTTTTCTAGACATCGAAGGTGCATTCAACAACGTCAGCCACAAGGCTATTGGGAAGGTACGCGAGGTAAACAATGTGGATGATAACCTGATTAGGTTCATCGGACAACTGCTGAACAGCAGGAACATCAACTCCACACTAGGAACCAACACCCTAAGAAGGAGAACTTGCAGAGGCACCCCACAAGGTGAGTTGCTATCACCCCTTCTATGGAACTTAGTGGTGGACAAGCTCCTGTCAAAAATAGAAGCAACTGGCTGCAAAGTCGTAGCCTATGCCTACGATGTTTTAGGAGCAATATCTGCCAATTTTATTAATACCCTATCTGAGAGACTGGATTTTGGCCTAGGTATTCTTACCAAAGTTGGGCAAAGAGTGTGGTCTTAAGATTAATCCGCAGAAAACTGAACCTGTGCTCTTCACGAGAAGATACAAAATTCCACCATTTCTCCCACCCAGACAAGATGAAATAAGCCTCACATCGTCTCATCAGGTTGAATATCTGGGTCTAATTCTGGACTCCAAGCTCGCGTGGAAAGCAAACATAGCAGAAAGAGCACGCAAAGTGGCATGCGCAATCTACTGCTGCAAAAGAGCCATTGGGAAAAAGTGGGGATTGAAACCCAAAATCGTATCATGGCTCTATACGGCGATAGTGGAACCAATTCTTCTGTACAGCGAAGTTGTTTGGTGGCCAGATATTGCAAAAAGATCTAATGCAAACCTGCTAAACAGGGTCAGAAGGATTGCAGCTATTGCAATCACCGGGGCCTTACGCACTACCTCGATAAAGGCACTGTTTGTGCTATTGAATTGGCTCCCGACGGAGCTCCTTACGTATTATCAGGCCAAGTGCTCTGCAATTCGATTGCAAGCACTACATCTCTGGCAAGGAGGGAATAATGGGCACTCCATCATACTTCGGAGGGATGTACCAACGCCAAGGGAACTAAACCTTAACGCCCCCGATTCTTTGCTTTCATCATAGTTTCAAGTTAGTCTTCCTAAGCAGGAATGACTGGGTAATAGGAAAAGGTGGGATGCAGTAATCGGTCGAAAACTATACTGATGGCTCTAAAATGGATGGCAAAGTTGATTGTGGTGTTTTTTCAGAGCAGCTAAGCCTGAAACTATCCTTCCAGCTTCCAGAACACTGCAGTGTTTTTCAGGCAGAGGTCATTGCAATATACAAGGCAGAAGACTGGCTGAAAAATCAGAAAATTTTCATAAGAAACCTGACTATTTTCTTTGTCAGTCAATCTGCTATTCAAGCATTATCTAACGTGTACACCTCATCCATGATTGTAATGGAATGCCGTGCACCACAAAAAGCTATGTCACTTCACTGTGAAATGATTCTTTGTTGGGAACCTGCGAAGCGGATGTCTTAGCGGGAGCTGGCACTGAGCTCCAGGAGTATACACTCATCTCTGTGATGTTGTTGTTGCTGTAATGTTGAATACCATGTCTAATATGTTATGATTTAGTTCACCTTGATCTTCTGCTTTTGCAATTCTATTGTGCAAAGGAGTTCATCTTTTCTGACAGGTGTCATATGAATTTTGGTCCAACAGTTGCGCAGCGAAGACAACAGTTCTTGCAAAGCTAAAAATATCAACTAAATCACATCCTTAACAGTAATAGTTTTCAAAATTTGAACGACACACATTTTTGTTCCCGGCTTGATTTCGCAGGCAATGGTCCAAAACTTCCTCATATAGTGCCGTTCAAGCATTCTTTGAGTCCACAGGCAAGACAAACCGAGTTACATTCAAATGTAAGAATACTGCTCTTATGCCTCCATAGACTAAACTTTGGTCTTTGTGTGCAGGCTGCAGGTTCTCAAGGACGATGTTTCCTGACTTAAAAATACAAAAATATAGTCAATATGCACCAATTTAAAAGTTCTTTTGCTTGCAATTTTAACCACAGCCAATTCGGATTACGATTGAGCAACCCCACCCGGCTTTCACTCGTAAAGGGATGACTGGGAAAAAGAAATTATACGGTGTCAACCGAATCTGCGCCGGGACTGTCCCAGCTGCTTTTCTTGAAAGAGGAACTAGTTCGGCGTTCACAATGAAGCACATACAACAGAAGAAGCAGAAGAGAACTAATTATTATGTAATGCTTTTAAAATTCAAGGCAAAAGAAGGGAATACTCTTGCCATTACAATCCACACAAGTTGGTGAGAACACATGTAAGATAATTTCATGCTGCTTTAAATATTTATTTAAATCAATAAAGGGTGTTTATGCATTAACTGTCGCAGAATCAGCATTGGCCCAAATCTTTATTGATGAGCTGCTTTACTGCAAACTTCGTTGCTGTAGAGCTCATTAATCACCGTCATGGAAGAACGCTCAGGTTCTCGCTCGATCCACCAACTAGAACAATCTGTCAATTTCCAGGAAAACTCATTATGAGCTCCAAGATCATAATAAACTGTAGTGTTACACTAGTATTAATATTTTCAGCATATCCGAGAACTGAAAAGAACACACATCCTCAAGCATTTGATGAAGAAACAGCAAGTTTTTTGAGGCCAATATACGAAGAATTATCATCTGATGATCTGATGCAAAGGTGCTTCGGAAAAAACACTCAGAACAACAACGAGTCGTCTAATAGTTGCATCTGGAACTTGGTTCCAAAGCATCATTTTAATGGATAAAAGACGCTGGAAATTCCGTCGTGAACAGCTGCGTGTATGTTTTCTGAAGGATTTTCACACATCCTTAAAATAATGGAGATTTTCGGTATGCAAATTGGCCGAAACGCCTACTCGTATGCTGAGGAGTACGATGAACGACGAATAACCCGTGCAGAGCGATCCACGTCCAAGGCATCCAAAAAGGCAAGGGCTTCCCTCAGTTCACAAAAACTGGCAGAAAATGATGCATATGCAGCCGCCAAAGGGTTATTGTATGGTTCAGGCATAGCATTAGTGTAACTATAAATTTTTCATGAAACTTCAGCTCTTCAAACTTTAAACGCATTTTCCTCGAAACATCATTTTCTAGGACGGTCATGGTCGTAAAGCAAAAACTATTCAACCGATTGTTTTGAAATTCATATATGGTCTTCTACTCACTGATAGTTATCGTTTGTACCAAAATTTCTCATTTTCGAAAATATTTTCTTATAATTTTTAAACGATTTTTAACATAAAAACAAGATTTTCGTAACTTTTTTTCTACAGTCCGCCATTTTTCATTTTTAACTTCCCAGTATATGGGAAGTTCTTGTAATCGCCTCGAAAATCGAAATTGAAATTTTCAATATTTCTTTACGTTTTGAGGTCTATAGAGTATATATAAAGTGTTTCCAGAAAGGGAGATGTATGTGTGTGTGTGTACGTAAGCACGTTCGTTCGTGGACACTTTTTTCTACGAGCATAACTCACGTGAACAAAGTCCAATCGACCTCATTAATGTGTCAATCGAAGCGTCTTTGCAATTTTAAGAGCTGATTAGTTTTTGGGACACTTCGGTC
>OZ012659.1:52602572-52772473 GCA_963942545.1 Oxycera nigricornis | reverse complement strand
GCCGTTCTTAATTTAAGAAAAATATGTGTATAAATTAGGTTTTTTCATAAACAATAAATTTTTAACCTGATTTACGGAACACAGTAATCAATTTTTATAAAATTTATATACTTCAAGCAATGCTTGAAAAAACATCATAAACACTTTTTCTCATGATAACAAAAAACATTAAATTAAAAATTAAAAATCATTAACAGTCTTCATGATCTTCAAGGTCATTCCTTCCATTCACTATATCTCACGAACCAGATATAATATTTTCATCATCAAGGTGTCAGTCGACGTGTTTTAAAATCTCTTTGATTATTTTAATATTATAAAAATCGGTTTCGGCTGTTTTTTTTAATTTAATAGAAGAAAATGCGAAAACTTAGTGTTTTTCCATAAAAAATTATTGTTTTAACCTGATTTGGACAACACAGTAATAAATCTTTATAAAATTTATACATTCCTATCAGTTTTTGAAGCGAAACCAGCAAAACTTTTTTGATGAATCTGAGAAAAAAATCAATGAAAAATAAAAAATCATTCAAATTTACCACATGAAAAGGGTTCTTCCGGATGATATTAAGTAGTAAGTGACGTACTTTCGAACCGGGTTTTGTATGGGTAGGAACCACCTTTTCAATCACATCCAATCAGTGGAGGTTTGGTCTTGGTGTACGTGGTGACAAGGGTTTAGATGGGGAATCAGTGCCATTTTGAGTCTGGGGTACGGTTGCGTGGTGGCGTTGATTTGTTGTTTGTAAGAGGGGTGTTGCGGTTGGTTGGGGTTGTCAGGTAGTGTGCGGTGATTTGTGTTGGTAGAAGGGTGTAGAGGTTTGTTCAGGTGTGTGGCGGTGACTTGTGTAGTGTTGTGAGGGGTTGCTGAGCGTGGTTGGTTAAAGGGTGTAGAGGTTTGTTCAGATGTGTGGCGGTGATTTGTGTTGTGTTGTGAGGGGTTGCTGAGCGTGGTTGGTAAAAGGGTGTAGGATTTGTTCAGGTGTATGGCGGTGATTTGTGTTGTGTTGTGAGGGGTTGCCGAGCGTGGTTGGTAGAAGGGTGTAGAGGTTTGTTCAGGTGTGTCGCTTTGATTTGTGTTGATAGATTTGCATGGCGAACAGATGTGTGCATGTGAATACATTAAGAGTGTTATTTGCGAGGCGTTGAGCGATGTTGTGGGCCCAGTCGGTTGGTTGCTAGGGGTGTAGGGTGTGTCAGAAAGGAGAATCTATTGACTTTTGTGAAATGGATTACCAGGGCGTCATGAAAGGCTGACGGCAAAATATTCATGAAATGCCGTGTGCGCAAATTTTTCTTCCTACATTATTGCAATTGTACGTTCAGGCCACGGTGAGTATCTGTAGCGTCTGTTCAAGACAACGAATGATGGGGACAGGGTAAAGCCTTGCACGCACATTTTCCGGGGCACTGTATCAAAATTAGCTTAATGTATTACGAACCCAATGATCTTCAATACGCCGTGTTACTGTACGTTATTTGTGCCAAAGGCAAGCCGAATAATGGGTGAAAAGAAACAGGCAGCAATTTTAATGGTAATTGCCATCCATGCTGAATTCTGATGCTAACCTTAATGCATTACGAAAAGTATCCAATTAACTTCATACACATGAACGTTGAGATGTGATAATGATCGGACAGAGGTATTGTAGTAAATATAACTATGTATTATTTTTTTCTAAATACTGCGAGACAGTCTACCAGGAGTTCATTAATTCAGGAGGTTAAAATATCTCAAATCTGTTTTGAAGGCAAACGAATGATGGTAAAGAGGACGATCAACATGCATGAGGCCAATACGTGTTTTTATTGTAATTAAAGGTATTTCCTCAAGGTTGACCGTCAACAGGTGCTTCTTTCGTGTAGAGATGTATCATGAATGATTAAGTTATGTGTTGTACGTAACGAGTTGTCTTCGCATGAGTTTTTCTTGTTGTTTGCTGGGGAACTGTAGATTTGATGACTGTTTGTGTTTTACATATTTTACACTATATTGCGAAATGTAGTAATTAAGTGGTATGGCCCAATTTGCAATGTTAATTGATTAGCTTCATGAGAAAATGACGTTTGGTTAACACGGCCGGTACCACAGACTACATGCATATGCTTGCAATTTGTACATTGTGCGGCGTGGAAAATTTTGTATAAAAATCCATGGCTGGTACCATGGGTTATCATAAATTGTCGGACAGCACTCTGATAGGTTATCAAAAAGGTAAGTTTTTTTTGATTTTTAAGTTATAGTTTTTTATATATTAATTTCTCTCTCTATTTTTTGTTTACAGCAATATTATAATTTTTGGTAAATTGCGGCCCTACAAGGCCTGTTTTGCAGCTGACGTAAGTTAGCTAAGGATGTTCGATAAAAAAATTCCTCAAAGATTAACACTAGAGGAATATCGCAAGAGATATTTGGCAATAGATCCCCGACGGCCGCAAAAAGTGTTGGCTGGGGTTGCAACAGCCGAGCAGCGTGAAGAAGCTGCGTCAGGAGCCGCAGCAGCAGAGCAGCGTGAAGAAGCTGCGCCAGGAGCCGCAGCAGCGTGAAGAAGCTGCGTCAGGAGCCGCAGCAGCCGAGCAGGGTGAAGAAACTGCGTCAGGAGCCGCAACAGAGAATCAACAGCCTGTAAAGGTGAGGGGGACGTCACCTCTCCCTGGACCTCAACCTCTGACGGTTGAGGAGCTGCAAAGACGGTTGCAGCGCAAAAGGTTCGTGCCAGAACCTACGTCAACGCAGTCCCCCCAAAAAAAGAAGCGTGGTGGACGTCAAGTGAAGTTGCGTCAGCAGAGGGCTGAGCTTTACAGAATAATACCGCTAGCAACTGGAGCGGATAAAATTAAGCTGATAAAATTACTAAATAGTTTAAGATAGTGTAATAGTTTTAATAATGTAAAATAGAGAGTAAGTAAATAAAAAGATGGAGAATATAATTAACGATTTTAAAATTGCGTTAGCATCTAGTTTTGAAGATTGTATTACCCGGCTGAGGAATACAACAAATAAATTTAGGGATGGAAATATTTATCTCACATTAGATGAGAGGTACAGATTTTTACTACAGTTGATAGAGTTTTCAAAGCTACATCACCTGTCGTTTTCAAATGGTTTGCTAAACGAAACATTTAATCTTTTGGTTAATAATGAAAACTCCTCCAGCTCTAATGATGTTCAACAAGAATGTGTTAGGGGGTGGCTCAAGTGATATATCAAGATCGTTTCAAATAATTTCCAGGAAAGAGAATCAATTTAAAAAATTTAACGTCACAGGTGTCACCTTAAGTTTTCAGATAAAGGACTTCACCAATATAGCTGTTGATCCTTTAGGTGCTTTAGAAAAAAATATTTGATGAGATAATTGCAGATATTCTTGGTAAAGCAAATTCGGAGTGTAAAATGCGCTTTGAAATAACACTCCGAAAATCACCACACGTTAAACCCATATGGTCGAGTTTAAAGCCTGTTCAGGAATTTAATGGTAAATACATAATGGGTCTTATAGCAAATGTCAACCAATCAAACACTAAATTTCTTTCGGATGATATCATTCAGTTCCATGCGGATGTCGTAAACATTCCTTTCGTTGGGGGGCGTATAAATAAAAAGTACACAGATGATGATGAACTTTTAAAAAGGAAAAAAGTATTAGTGGGTGCGGGTAGAACTAGTGGTGACGATCTTTCATGTTTTCCAAGGTGTAATTGTTACGCAATGGAAATGGTTGAGGGTAATATAAGCCGTGTTAATAGTGTTGTAGAATTTATTTATGCGTTGGAGAAAAACTAGATGACGCTGCCATATTGGTCAACCCTGACCGGAATCGCGATAGAAAGATCACTTCCATCGACTCCGTGCGCGCGGCGGCCACAAATATTAAGCTGTGAATTGAAATAAAAGTATTGGGATAGTAAATAATTATTTTATTTTATGATACTACATCTCAGAAGTGGGATAATAAAATATTTCGGTCGAGAAAGTTTAAGTTAACGCGGATGCAATCGAGTTTCGGCGGTATTGAGTGTATTTCCAGTTGCAGTAATGACTGAACGAGGAGGAAACGACGACACGTGCGGATCGGTATCTACTGTACAATACAGATACCTTAACTTCGATAAGATTTTGCCGACATTTAACCCGGTAAGTGGAGACAACCGAAATATTACTACGTTCATACGGCGCATGGAGGAGTTTGGTACGCTGTACGATTGGGATGAAACTACACTTGTGCACCACGTGCTTGAAAGTCTTGAAGGAGTCGCTTAGTTGTGGCGGAATGCCATATCGTCTGAACAAAGAACGTGAAATGGAAAGTATTGCTGTTGGAAAATTTTCCAACACAACAAAGTCAATGCGATTTACGTCTTCGGGACGAAAAGACTAGGGAAGAACATAACGGAATACTACTTCGAAAAGCTATCACGTTGCATCAAAGCACAAATGGACGAGAGTGAAACAATCGAGTGGATCGTGAAGGGAATCAACAATCATCGTTACAGAGATCATCTGGGACCACTCTCGCGGTACAGAAAACCGTCCGAGCTGCTACCCGATCTTGTCACTGCAGCAAAATACATATCCGAAGATAGCAGAGAAAGACTTCCAACTCAAACTAATAAATTCGTCGGCGCTGATTTAACACAAAGAGCGCCAACATGTTCTAAATGTAGCCAAACTGGACATTACGCACGAGACTGCGGTAAACCTTCCCGCAACGTCCAGAAGTCAAACACATACACAAAATCTGGCCACCAGCAAGTGCTACACGTAGAAAGAAACAGTCATGCTAAATATGTAAAAACTGCAACATTAAATAAAAACAAAAATGTCCAGTGTTACATCGATATTGGAAGTAGTTGTGTGACAATAAGAGAAACGACCGCTAGGCAGCTGGGATTGACGTTTTACGGAAACGTCAACCTACAAAATTTAGTAGGATACGGAAACGGCATCGTGAAGCCAATCGGACTCTTATCAACAACAGTCGAAATCGATGGAATGGCGGCGCTTGTAAAAATTCATGTGGTACCAGATTCCGTCCAAAGTATCCCTTTGTTAGCTGGACATCCGTTTACAGAACAATCGCACGTCACCATCGTCAGTAACGCTAACAAATTACGAGTGTCGGACGCACGACACAGTTCCACTACGGTGATGGACATGTTAACAGAGAATCGTGATAAGGTGCATTTAGTAGCATGTGACAACGACATTATCCCTGCGAACTACCTCGGACATATTGCAGTTTTGACTGATGTAGCAAACAGCAGTTGGTACGTCGAGGGAGGCATACGCGATAGTAGTGATGCGGGCTATATCATTCCGCGCTGTTTAGTATCAACCGATGACACCGGAAGAACCTGTGTTCCAGTTCTCAATATATCGGATAAAGATCTCATCGTGCAAGAAGGTCAGCTTCTTACCAGAGGAGGGAAATACCAATGTGGAGACGACCGCAATACGATAAAGCGGTAAATTGATATGGAAGATGTTCTTGTTGAAGAAATTCAAACCGATGTAACGGGAAGTGATTTAAGCAATTTATTAAACATCATAAACATCTAAAAAAAATTGATTTCCAAAAATATATTTCAGGTCGGCAGTAGTTCCGATATGAAGATGGAGATCGATGTTTCAACGGATATAACAGTGTGCTACAGACCATATCGGCTATCATATGCGGAACGTACCGAAGTAAAGAAAATGATTGCCGAACTTAAAGGCGCAAACATAGTAGAAGACAGCGTCTCACCTTACGCCAGCCCGATCATTCTAGTTAAGAAAAAAAACTGGAGAATTAAGAATGTGTGTCGACTATCGGGGTCTCAACAAAGTGAGTGTTAAAGAAAAATTTCCCTTGCCCCGTATTGATGATCAAATCGATCAGCTTTATGGGAAACGCTACTTTACTAGTTTGGATCTCTATAGTGGATACTATCAAGTTGAAATAATCGAAAATTCACGCGATAAAACTGCTTTCGTGACGCCTGATGGGCACTTTCAGTTTAAAAGATTGCCGTTTGGGCTATGTAATGCCCCAGCAGTATTTCAAAGACTTATCAACACAGTTTTAAATAAAATTCCTTATGGCACTGCCATGGCTTACCTTGATGCCATAATCATCACAAGCCATTCAATAGAAAACGGCTTAGTTAAATTGGAGCAAGTATTTAAGGTGAAAGACTCCTCGGGTCTTCCTATTCGTTTCGACAAATGTTATTTTTTATGTAAAAAAATAGAATATCTCGGATTTCAAATCTCCTTGAATACCATCGAACCAGGTGCTAGAAAAATTGAAGCTCTAGGTAATTTTCCGATACCTAAAAACGTTCATAAAGTTCGTAGTTTTATTGGCCTATCTAGTTACTACCGTAGGTTCATCAAAAACTTTTCAATTGTAATGAGACCTCTAACGGATTTGTTGGCGAAAAATGTTAGATTTGAATGGAATTCACAACATGAAAACGCTTTCGATACTATAAAAACATTATTAACTAGTTTTCCAATCCTTCGGATCTATAATCCACACGCTAAAACAGAAGTACACACTGATTCCAGTGCATTGGGTGTAGGAACTGTACTACTTCAAGAGCAAAATGATAAGAAATACCATCCGATAGCTTACTTTAGTAGAAAAACTTCTAAGGAAGAGTCTAAATATTCATCCATTGAATTGGAGGCTTTAGCAATTGTGAGTGCTCTAGAGAGTATATTTGATAGGGATAAATTTCGTAATAAAGACTGACTGTAATAGTCTTCGACTTTTGGATTCAAAACGGTAAATGAGTCCAAGAATAGCACGTTGGTTTATGAAATTATCAGAATTCAACTACCACATTGAATATTGGAAAGGTTCACTTAATAGAGTCGCAGATAGTTTAAGTAGAAACCCTGTATGTAATGAGGAAGATACTGGTGTAGCTAGTTTACACATTTTCGGAATCACAATCACAACTGATTGTGTTGCTGCAATGCAACGGCAGAGTGCAGAAATATTGCAAGTTAGAAATAAACTTGAAGCTGGAGATGCATAAATCCACGAAAAATTTACTATGCATAATGGAGCTCAAATATGAACTTATCGCTGGGGCCCATAAGAATTTATGTCACCTAGGAATTAGTAAGACTGTACACAAGCTCAAACACTGCTACTATTTCCCTAAAATGCAAGAAGAGGTAGCGAAGTATATAAATCGGTGCATAAATTGTCTCTACTATAAAGTCCCAACTGAAAAGCAGCCCGGATTCTTACATCCTCTTGACAAAGGGAACACACCCTTTCACACCGTACACGCAGATCATTTGGGGCTGTTTGTCAAAACTAAAGCAAACAATAAGTTCGTTTTCGTGTTAATAGACGGATTCACCAAATATGTATTTTAAAATCCATTTATAACGTTGATACAAAGGAGGCGGTACTCTGTCTGAATGAATTCATAGCAAATCATGGGAAACCTAGTAGAATAATTACCGACCGTGGAACTGCGTTTACTGCTAAGAAGTTCGAAGAATATTGTCTTAAATTGGAGATAAACCACATCAAAGTAGCGAGTCGTACGCCTAGGGCCAATGACCAAGTTGAACGACTAAATCGGAGTATAGTATCCGCCCTTAGCTCTATATCGAAGGGATTAGATTGTTAAGATTAGGATAAGAAAATTGGAGAAGTTCAATGGGCTCTTAATAACTCTGTACAGCGTGTAACAAAAGAGACACCTTCTAGTCTAGTGTTTAGATATAAAGGAATGGGGTTTCATGATAGTCCGCTAACTAGAGAGATCCAAACAATGAACAACCAGATTGAAAATCCACCGCTCACTCGAGAAGTGGAAAGATTGTTGGAAGATAATCGTGATAAGATGAAACGGCAATTTGACAAAAGTCGGGCAAAACCACCAACTCTATCAATCGGGCATTTGGTGCTGGTGAGGGCCGAGGCGCCATCAACTGGTGATAGTAGAAAGTTAAGACCTAGATTTAAGGGTCCATATCAAGTTAAAAAGGTTTTCCAAAACGACCGATATGTCATAGCCGATGTGAAAGGCAAGCAACAGTCTAGCCGTTGCTTCGAGGGGGTCTTTTCTATCGACAAACTTAAACCGATCTCTCAGCACTAAATTCTTCTAAAGTATGTCAATTACTTCCCTGATCGAATTCATATAATAATAATTTTACTTTTCAAATTTGAATTTTGTAACCATAAGCTTTTCCTGATTTGAATTTTGTAATAAATTGTGAAATGAATTTATATGAAGCTTGGTTTTGTGGAGGCACGCGCATGACAAGGACGTCATTAATTGTAGTATGGCGGAGTTGTTGTAGAATTTATTTATGCGTTGGAGAAAAACTAGATGGCGCTGCCATATTGGTCAACCCTGACCGGAATCGCGATAAAAAGATCACTTCCATCGATTCCGTGCGCGCGGCGGCCACAAATATCAAGCTGTGAATTGAAATAAAAGTATTGGGATAATAAATAATTATTTTATTTTATGATACCACAAAGTTCAGTCATTTTACAATCTTTGGATTTTAAGGCTGATCAATTGTTTAAAAATTCCAAAGTGGTAATCAGTGAGAATGGATGCAACATCCTAGATCTTTATAAATTTCAAAAATACTTATGTGGGTATCAAATTGTTGTTTTCGATAATATTCGAGATCCGAGTTCCATCCTTTTTAAAATTCCGCTACAGGATATAACAGCAAAAAAATTTACCTCTTCTATTTCGAGCGTACAAAACATTTTTACGTCATAAAATCGGTCACCGGATTGTTTTCCAAAAGTTATATTTGCAACTATTGCGATAAAGTTTCAAATCATTCGTTTCATAAATGTGAAATGAAATGTCCGTACTGTATCACATTCCCACGCTGCGTGTATGTATCACAGATGGTCGACTGTAGCGAGTGTAATCGTGGGTTAAGAGGACAGCTATGTTTCGCTAACTATTTAGATAAAAAGTTCAGAGGAAAAACGGTATGTGACACTTTCAAGATATGTGTATTTTGCACAAAATTTACAAATTTTACATACAGGAAAGGACTCAAACATCAATGTGACGAATACTTCTGTCAGATGTGTTCAAAAATACAAAACAAATAACTGTTTTATAAATCCCTACATAGGTAGAAAGGATAAAAAGTTTCTCATCATATTTTTGGATTGTGGAACTACTCAAGACGACCTGTATGGAGACAGCTCTTCAACTTTTGTACATGTGGCAAATCTAATTGTAGCACAACATGTTTGTCACAATTGTTATCAAGATGAAGATATTAAACAACCATGTGATACATGTGGTGTCAGACAGCATATTTTTGAAAAAAGTGATCAATCCTCTGTTGTGCAAAGGTTTCTAGACTATTGTTTAATACCCAGACCTTATGAGAGCAACGTATATTGTTATGCACATAATTTACAAGGCTATGATGGGCATTTCTTGATTTCGGAGTTAATAGCTAGAAAAAAACATATTGAACCTTTAATGAATGGAGTCAAAACTATGAAGTTGACATGTGAACAAGTTTCAATTGTTGACTTTTTAAATTTCCTGCCGTTTCCACTTTCTAAGTTTCCACAAGTTTTCGATATTGAAGACAGTGCTAAAGGTTACTTTCCTTATTATTTCAATACGGAGGAGAATATAAATTATATCGGTAAATACCCACCACCAGAAATGTACGGTTACAATACAATGAAACCTAAAGAAAGGATGGCCGTTTTAAATTGGTACAATACAAAAACACAAGATATTTTCAATAATAGAAATGAGTTGTTGCGATATTGTGTAAATGATGTTGATATTTTACGACGAGGAAGTATAATGTTTATGGATGAATTTATTAAAACGACCGATGTGAATCCCTTAATAGAAAGTCTCACAATTGCATCGACATGTATGTTAGTTTTTCAGAAAAGATATCTTGAAAAAAATATCTTGGGCGTAATACCTAAAAGAGGCTATTTCAAAAGTAAAACACATTCCGTAATTTCTTGTCAGTGGCTGGCTTGGAAAAATTCACAAACTAGCGGCTTGATAATCTCCGCAAACAACAATGGTGAATTAAAGTTGGATAAGTGTGGATATGTCGTCGGCTTTTATAAAGAATCAAATACTGGCTTTGAGTTCTTTGGCTGTTATTATAACGGTTGTAGAGATTGCTTTAAATTTCAAGAAGTGACTGAAAATAGCTCGTTGGGTTTAGAAACAATAAATCAAAGATATGAAAGCACACAAAGACGTATCGAGACGATAAGGAGAAATGGATATAATCTGGTATATTCGTGGGAGTGTGAATTTAAAAAAGTACTAAATAAAGACTGGGTTTTAAATGAAAAATTGCGCGAATATTATAATGATATAATGCCACCACTATGTGTGCGGGATGCTCTATTTGGAGGATGTACTGAGGTATTCAAATTATATCATAAAGCAAAAGAGGGAGAGGTAATACGTTATTTAGACTTTACCAGTCTGTACCCGTATATCAACAAATACGCACCGTACCCCATAAAGCATCCTGAGATATTTCGAAATGACAATATACCTCCTATACATGAAATTATTTCAATGCATGGTTTCATTAAATGCGATGTAATTGCTCCCAACAACCTTCTCATTCCTGTGCTACCCTTGAAAAACAGCAATAAATTGTATTTCACACTCTGTAAAAAATGTGCCGAGAAGAATAAAGTTTCAAGTTGTGATCATTCAGATGATGAGCGAAAACTCACAGGTACATGGATAATTCCTGAAATAGCCTTAGCTGTAAAAAGAGGGTACAAAGTCATGAAAGTATATGAAGTATGGAAATATGAATACACAGTGTACAACCCTAATGCAAAGACTTGCGGATTGTTTACTGAATATGTTAATAATTTTTTGAAAATTAAACAAATGGGTAGTGGCTGGAGTAATGAATATATAACAAATGAGCTTAAAGACAATTTTATTGAATCATACGAAAGGCGGGAATGTATTGTTCTTGATAAAAACCAAATTCCAAAAAATTCTGATCGACTTAATATTGCGAAACTTTGTTTAAACTCATAGTGGTGCAAGTTCGGTTAAAGGGATGATGAAACAAACACTAAAGTGATTATTAATTTCAAACAATTTTGGGAGCGTCTCCAATCACCAGGTGTAGAAATTTGTTCAATTTACCCGGTTGATAATGATAACATGTGGGTTACATGAAAATATGTAGAGGAAAATCTGAGAACTTTGCCACATGCAAACATACCTATCGCAGCTTATGCAATGGCACTGGCTAGAATTAAATTATAAGAAATTTTGGAAAAACTGGGTTCATTGATTCTCTACTGTGATACAGACAGTGTCATATTTGTGGATAGTAAAGACAAACCAATAAATTTTCCGATCTCTGACTTCCTGGGTGATCTGACCAATGAGGTGGCATGCTATGGTTCTGATGCTTATATAGCGGAATATGTGAGTACAGGCCCTAAGACATATGGTTTAAAAATTGAAACTGAACATGGTCCTGAACATGTGGTTGAATGTAAAGGCATAACTCTTAATTTCGAAAACTCAATAGTTAAAAATTTTGAATGTTTAAAATCTTTAGTTTTGGAAGATGATTTATCTGATGGCGTACATGTGAGGACCGAACGTAAAATCAAGCGAAAGCGTCCAGGTGTTGTTGTATCAGAACCCGAAAAAAAACTCCTGAGATTTACTTTTGACAAAAGAGTTGTGTCGGATTAATATTTCTCTTATCCTTATGGTTTTAAAAGATGAAGACCAAACAATTATGATAACATTTAAAAGTTTTGTATAAAGAATAAATATTATCCATTTTTATTGTATTAAATTTTATACTTGCATTCTATAGTTTAGATATTCATATCATGTAAATAAGTTGTTAAGTGATGTTTGCCTTGTTATGAAATTAAACAATTACTTTTAGATCATATGATGAAATTCGAATAGTTGTTGGAATAAAATATAAGTACCAGATCTCTAAACATTTCTTTCATTTCATATCTAGTCTTGCAACCATCAGATATGGCACATATTATTGTAGATATCCAGTTTGTGTGCGGAAATAACGGGCAATATTTTGCGAAAGATCATGTATCATCTTTCACCACCGTATCCACACCAGGAGTTATCTTTTAAGGGCTGCAAACAGAACGATTTTGACGTGGATAACATTAACGGTTTGCACTGGAATGATGGCAATATAAATTACACCAGTCTACCAGATATATTTGAAAAATATGCTACATCGACGACCTATGTAAAAGGTAAGATGAAAGAGAAGTTTGTGAAAAAATATCTACCATCAACAGATATAATCCAGTTGCAATTACCAAAACTTAGCGAACTGAGAAAGTTTCACACGTATTACAAAATTCACGAGGGGACACAGTCCAAGCGAAGTGCAGTGCAAAATTGTGTAAACATATACTTATATATGCTAATAAATGAAAAATATTGAGTAAAATATGAAAATGTGTTGTTATTTAATATTTTTATTAACCAATCGTTATATTATAAGTAATTTGAGGATTACAAAACCATGGAATTTCATAAAAAATTCGAGAATAGTTTATGTGCACATATGAAGCACGTGAAGGTATAAAAAAGTCATCACTCGATAGTTGTAATACATCTTTAGCCTTACATCTAGTTGTATACTGTTTGAAATACTCTCTCACACTGTCAGTTGCGTTGTTGCCGTGGTACATAATGGTTGGTTGTTGGTTGGTTGTAGTGGCAGCCCTCTTCGTCAAAAAGATGGCTCACTTAGGCCAAGATAGGCCCATTGTGATACCACAAAAAGACGTGGGCGGCACTAGAACCTGTTAGATGACGAGAACCATTTCGAGTCTCGTATGAAGCCGGCTATGCAACCGATATTCAAATCAGCTACTTCCGTGAGGCTGTCCAGGAATGGTGAGCCTAAGGTTTTCATGCGTTTCCTGGACAGTGCCGGGCATTCACACATAAAAAGTTGGACTGTCTCTTCCTCTTCTTGCGATCTGCAACTCCGGAAGAAATCGTTGAAGGGAACGCCCAACCTTTCTGCGTGTCTGCCAATCAAACAGTGCCCCGTCAGTATGGACACGATAGAACTCAAGGTTTCACGACTCGTGTTCAGGAGCTGCTTGGTGCGTCTGGAACTCAGTGCACGCCAAGTTTGCCTGGTTGTCCTGCAGGTTTCCTCCAACAACCAGGCTCTTTTTGCAGCCTCGATATAATGCTGCTTGAATCCTAGCTTTATAGAAACTAGAGGTTGACCAACTTGGGGTGTGAGTGTATACTCCTGGAGCACAGTGCCAGCTTTCGCTAGGGCATCCGCTTCGAAATTTTCCGGTATATCACTATGTCCCGGTACCCAGTGTAGAGTCACTTCAAAGTGAAGTGACATAGCGTTCAGATGTGTACGGCATTCCATCACCATCATGGATGAGGTGTACACGTTGGATAGTGCTTGGATAGCAGCTTGACTGTCGGAGAAAAAATTCAGGTTTCTTATGAAAATTTTCTGATTTCTCAGCCAGTCTACTGCCTAGTATATTGCAATGAACTCTGCCTGAAAAACACTGCCGTGGTCTCGAAGCCGGAAGGATAGTTTCAGGCCTAGCTGTTCTGAAAAAACACCACAGCCAACTTTTCCGTCCATTTTGGAGCCATCAGTGTAGATGTCAACCGATTCCTGCATCCCACCTCTTTCTATTGCCTAGTCATCCCTGCTTAGGATGACTGACCTGAAACTATGATGAAAGCAGGGAATCGGGGGCGCAAGGTCTACTTCCCCCGGCGTTGGTCCATCCCTCCGAAATATGGTGGAGGGGCCAACATTTCCCTCTTGCCAGAGATGTAGTGCTTGCAATCGAATCACAGAGCACTTGGCCTGCTGTCTCGTAAGAAGCTCCGTCAGGAGCCAATTCAATAGCACAAACAGTGCCTTTGCCGGGGTAGTGCGGAAGGCCCCAGTGATTGTAATAGCTGCAATCTTTCTGACTCTGTTTAGCGAGTTTGCATTGGATGTTTTTGCAATAGCTGGCCACCAAACAACTGCGCCATACAGAAGAATTGGTTCCACTATCGCCGTATAGAGCCATGATACGATTTTGGGTTTCAATCCCCACTTTTTCCCAATGGCTCTTTTGCAGCAGTAGATTGCGCATGGCGCTTTTCGCGTTCTTTCTTCTATGTTAGCTTTCCACGCGAGCTTGGAGTCCAGAATCTGACCCAAATACTTAACTTGATGAGACGGTATGAGGCTTATCTCATCGAGTTTGGGTGGGAGAAATCGTAGAATTTTGTACCTTTTTGTGAACAGCACAAATTCCGTTTTCTGCGGATTATTCTTCAGACCACACTCTTTGCCCCACTTCGTAAGAATACTCAGGGCAAAGTTAAGTCTTTCAGATAGGGTGTTTACGAATTTCCCCGATATTGCTATTGCAATATCGTCTGCATAGGCTACGACTTTGCAGCCAGTCACTTCCATTGTTGACATGAGTTTATTCCCGCTAAGTTCCATAGAAGGGGTGATAGCACCTCACCTTGCGGGGTGCCTCTGCACGTGCTCCTTCTTAGGATACTGTCTCCTAGTGTGGAGTTAATGCTGCTGCTGCTTAGCAGTTGTACGATAAACCTTATAAGGTTACCATCCACATTGTTTTCCTCGAGTGCCTTCTCAATAGCCTTGTGGCTGATATTGTTGAAAGCCCCTTGGATGTGTAATAGCGCACGAAGCCAAAAATAATAACTTTTGGAATCTTTGGGTGGATCCAGAAGCGGCAACCATGCACACCGAGATAAACCAGCTTGCAGCGCTCAAGCGGGAGTCCGGTTTGGGCAGCTACCCGACCGGTTTTTTCGGAGAACCGCTAGCGGACGGACGAGTGGGATTGCTGCCAGGGAGACGGGGATTCGTTTTTTTGAGCTCGAGTGGACTGGACGAGGCTAGCCAGCCAACAGGCCGCTGCTGTAGCTGTGATAAATTCATTTTCCTCCTGGCCCGACTAAATGAGATCAACTGAACGACAAAAGTTCTTACTTGAAGTGACGAAGTGATATTAAACAATCCTATTTTTAATAAGCGGTTCAGTCAAAAAAAAAACGGAAATAAAATGCTTTATAATCTACCCAGATTGCAATTAACGGTTTGATGTTTGCGAAGATAGACCGGTGCAGCGATGAAAATGCGAAACACGAACTACGTACCTACGGGACGCATCAGTGCTTTGAACGGCTTAAAAAGTGTTTTCGAAAGAAAAGAATGTGCATCGTTAGCAACGATCGTCGAAGGAAGATGTAGATTAAAAACTGTTGAAATATCTCCATAGCTTTCATAGATTAGGAAAAGATTTAGCAGTAAAAAAAAATCCGAACAGCTTCGAAGTGATCGTGAAGTGAAGGAAAGTTTTTGCCAGCTTTAACCGTGGATTCAATAATACTGACTATCGAACGATCGGTCGTATTTATGGAAAAATTAAATATGCCCGAAATAAACCTGAAATGGTGAGAACTCGCAAATCGCACATGTCTCCGGTAGTAGTTTCGGAATTGTATTTTGTTATACAAAGAGATCAGCAAACGATGGCCGAAGAGAAGTCTTTCTGAGGGCGATCCGAGATGCCCACAACTGATTTTTGTTGTACCTGATAGAGTATAACTAATTTTTGGCCACTTGAACATTATGCTGGTTACTGCATCAATACTTAAATCAATTGGCCCATTCCTCCTTATTTTGGATTTCATCGTTCACAACACTAGCGCGGTGGGTTTTAATCGCAATCGGTAATTGGATATCATGTAGCAAGAGATTTACCCAAGACAAAAAACGAATAAAGGATGGTCTTGGTTAGCAACGAAATTTTGATTAGAACTAACTAACCCGCCTTCAGTGTGTTTACGCTCGAACGTTTTTTTTTTGGGCGATTGAGCCACAACTATGCTCACAGTTCATGCTAGTGGTGATCATATTCGTTGCGGCCTCGATGTGTGTGCTTTGGTGTCTGTGCGGAAGGACTTAAAGTATCTCCCTAGTACCATTTCATATTAAAAATGTTTATGTTGGACACATATAGAACCAGATGTCAAGAAAAGGGAGAGTAATCATGTTTTAAAAGAGTAGTTACATGTAAACGCTGAGTAAGTCAAAGCATCCATTATTATATAGCCAGACCGTTCTACCGAATGTTTTTACTTTTAGAATGTAAGGTTAAACATTATGTAAAAATAATTCTAGTTCTAAGCGAATCACAGAAGTATGAATTTGGGAGTAGTAGTACGAAAAAAGAAAAAAGAAATGTTTTTTTTGAATTATGAAAAATACCACTGATTGACATCTGTAGCTATAGACCCTTTGAAAAGATATATATATATATATAAACATTTACAATATAGAAATATTTAAAGAAAACAAATCGCTACCATCAGTAAAGTAAAGTTTTTTTGGCTATACCTTAAAGTAGTTTATAATAATTACAAATTAAATTTTCTAGCATTTCACCTCTTTAATTATATTTTTTTCTAGTAATTTGTACCTATTCGAAGTGAGAATGAATAAATTTATCTTGAATTGAATAATCCAGAGTTTCTTTGAGGGCTCTACCTCTTCAATGACCTCCATTTCCAACAGCTAACGGAATAGACCGGCCAAGGTGAGTAGTGGTGGGCCTAGTGCGCACAACACATGCGGACACGCAAGCGCTAGGCCATGGTAGGGCGGGCCCAGGCAGCGACATCTGCGCCTGGCGAGCTCCGCTGAAGCTCGTCTTCCAAATCGAGAGTGGCACGGCCACCCGAGAGATTGTTTCGGTACGCGGTAGTCTTTCGTTTTCTTTTCTTTCTTGCCTGTTTTTGTTTTGAGTAGCATCGGAATTCCAGCAATAGACCAATGTAACGTAAAGATTTTTTTTCTCTCGGGCAGCCCTTGTACGCGGTATTATCTCGGTATGCGCGCGAGAATTCTTTGTGTAAAGTAACGTAGGAGGTATAGCCTCACAAGATGAATAGTTTGCTTTGTTGAATGAAATATTTTTTTGTCGGTATGTAAGCGGGCAACTTGATGGCTGAATCTCTGGAAATGAGATTCAGGACTGATGCTAGAGAACGCATCCACGACGATACGCGCCGAGCTGAGCTGGCCTGCCAGCAGCCATCACTCCTCTAGCTAGGAAGAGGCCGAACCCAAATTCGTCTGAACGACACATGGGCTCGTTGCCTCGTCCCGGGGACTTAACGTCCATTGAGGCCAACAAGACGAAAGTCCTGTTGGCTTGAAATTTCGAAGCGACAACGTTCGCTCTTACTCATTTCGTTACAATGGTGTCAAACGTGGGGCCCCCAAACAGCTTATCGCCAGTAAAATGTTGATTTGGAAATTGATCTTACCGATCCAGGGTTTTCCAATGGGGTAACTCACAAAACGGAGATGTTGGACTTAGTGAGCAATAGCCCACCTGAGTAAATTTTTTTTGTGAAGTGCAGGTCGTCCAACTCTCCTTCCAATTTTTTTATTCGCGAAAGGAAATTCCAACGTGATGTCTTGCGTACTCGTACGCGCAAGGAGGCTGGTCTCTTTCGCTTGAGAATTACCAACTTGGTGGGTAAAACCTACCTTGATTGGTCTCGTGAAAGATTCGATCTGTACCTTGCCTTTGTGTATTGGGAGTTCTCTATAATTTTTAATGCGGTACAGGTGAAGTGAGTCGCGGATCCGGGATGACGGAGGTCGCAGGAATTTCGAAGCACTGAGTTCTAAATCGCGCGTGCGTTCGTCCGCTCTTCTGACAGCTCGGAGTTGTCTGCTCACTCGCCTCGGTAAATCTTTGATATTTTTTGTCGGGAAAAATTTTTCTCTCTCTTTTTTGTAATGAAGTAAATGTGCACTCTCGCTGGAAGTTGAAATTTGGTGGAAGCTATTTATCTTGGCCAAGGTCCTTGCATCGTTCATTGATTGGAGAGGAAGCCTCAAGGAAACTCAACTATTAGTTTTTTTTTAAATATTCCTGCTACTCATTTTTTTGGGCAATTTAACTATTATTTAATTTATGTTTATTTCTGACAAGTAATAAAAGGGAACGACCAATAAATATGACATCTATGCACATCCCAGTCGCAACAAGTCGCTTTAATGACGCCGTCTGTACAATATGTACCTGTGAGTACGTGGGTGACGAGCCAATGGTGCAGACTTCCTGCTCACACGTGTTTCACGCGCTATGCATGGAACAATGGCTCCGCAAAAACCCAAGCTGTCCATTGTGTCGGGAGACATGCAATCCCCGAGATCTACGACCTTATCAAACAAGAGACCGAATAGGAGGTGCATACCTTCCAACCGACGGTGAAGCTCCAACCCCTGTCTTGACACGAGGGGCAAGACCTAAGCTAGGTCGTTATAATACGAGATCTCAAGCTACTCAGAAGCAACACCTCAATTCGGAAGAAATGCACGGTGCTGTTGGTGGTGATAAGTCCTCCAAAAAGGCAACGAATGAGGAGCAGGCAGAACTCCCCGACGTGAGATCCACCCAATCTGAAGTCGAAACAACCTCGGCTATAACGATACAGCAGCTGCAGCAGTGGCTGCCACAACTGGTGAGAGATGGGGTAAGGCAAAAAATTGCAAGCCTGGCTCATGCACTCACCCCAACTGGCCCAGTTCGTATAAACGAAACGTCACCTGAATCACCTCTTGGACGCTCCCGTCAAATACATGACAATTCCGTGGGCTGGCGAGCTCAACCTGCTCCACTCTCTGCAGAGCGGGCCCTTACAACCATACAAGGGTGGAATATCAAATTCAGTGGACGGTTAGGCTCCCTTCCTGTCGACAAATTTTTATTCCAGGTTCGTACTCTCACACGTAATACACTCCGCGGAAACATGGAATTTTTATGCCAGTTTTTGCACATCCTCTTGGTGGAAGAAGCCAAGGACTGGTACTGGAGGTATCTGCGAGGGTCGGAATATCTTGACTGGCACGTGTTCTGCCAAGCGTTGCAAGACAGATTCGGTGATGGATTCTCCGAGCTGGAAATACGAGAGCTGATTCGCAGCCGAAAACAAGGCATACACGAATCGTTCGATTCATTCTGCGACGGTGTTCTTCGGCTCACCGATCGCCTCCCAACACCCATCGGTGACAATGAGCTAGTGGAGTTACTAAAGCTCAATTTACGCTTGGACCTCAACAGTTTGCTGCACCTCCCAATCACTTCTGTGCAGATGCTGCGCACTTATGCCAGGCGACAAGAGAATCTTGACGCACAGCGTGGCGTTTTTAAGCCACACGCGCGACATTCATCTAGCCAACGCCTCGTAGAAGAGTTGTGCCCTCGGGAAGCGGAACAGACGAGAGCGGTAGCACGACCAGAGGAGTCCTCTTGGATGCCGGAAGATCTCTCCTCGTCTGTAGATACCAGCGGCTGCAGCATAGTAGCTGCATTGGAAAAGACCGCTTTGTGCTGAAACTGTCAGAAGCCAGGACATCGTTTTGATGTGTGCCTAGCGGAGCGCTCAGTTTTCTGCTATGGTTGTGGCAAGCCCGACACCTACGAGCCCAGCTGTCCAGCATGCAGCGATCCAAAAAACTGGTCGGGATCGAGACCTCACCAACAGCAGAGGCCTCCTGGAACGTGCCACCATACCAAAGCTTAGGCGATTCATGGAAAAAAGAGCAGATACCCGAGGATACCACGACCGCAAGCGATCCCTCTCCAACAAACAGAACTACTAAAAATCCTATCCGCATTTCAAAGCGTGGTAGTCATCGCACCCCGTGTCTCTCTCCCTCTAAGGATTCAATTTATGTACAGGCCAGCAGTCACGCATTTCACAAACCTTACCATGTGCGCATGAAGGAATATCGGCGAGCAGGAGAGCGTATTTTTGGTGTGGAGGAGTTTCTCCCAAAATATCCAAAGAGGTCAACATTACGACTGAGGAAATTCTGGGAGAGGGTCCTGCGCAACAAAAACATATACGTCTCAACAACCATTGTGGACCAACCCACTGACGATTTAAGACCATACGCCAATGTCACTCTGTTCGACAACGAACAGGTGCGTGGGTTAATCGATACTGGGGCTAGTGTAAGCTGTCTGGCAGCAAATTTTGCCAGAAAAGTCCTGGCCAACCCCCTACATCACGTTGAAAAATAAACGTGAGCCTAAAGACTGCGGACGGCACCAAACATGCAGCTGTTGGCAAAATCACAGGTTCCGTTACCTTCCGTGGTACAACGCACACTTTGTCCTTCCTGATCATACCAACTCTGAGTCAGAATGTTTATCTCGGTGTGGACTTCGTCCGTCTATTCTGTCTCGCCAAAGACATCTTCCGTGAGGAGCACGTTCTTCGCGATAATGGTGCAGTGTGTACCCTAGAACCAGCCAGTCCTCGCCACAAGTTAACTTCTGCACAGCAACGCATGCTCGATTCGGTCATTGCCAGCTTTTCATCTTTTTCTCGAGAAGGACTGGGTCGAACTACAGTGACTTCGCACGTTATTGACGTGGGAACCAGTCGGCCCATCAAACAACGCAACTTTTCGGTTTCCCCCGCGGTGGAAAAACTTTTCTTTGCAGAGATTGATAGGATGCTGGCAATGGGCGTCATCGAAGAGTCATCCGGGAGTTGGTCGTCCCCAGTAACCTTGGTAGTGAAGCCTGGGAAGGTAAAAATGTGTCTGGATGCACGAAAAGTGAACCAGGTCACGGTAAAGGATGCTTATCCATTGCCACTCATCGATGGGATACTAAGTCGACTTCCAAGAGCTCAGTTTATAACTAGCCTCGATTTAAAAGAGGCCTTTTGGCAGATCTTATTGGAAGAAGGGTCTAAGGAAAAAACAGCCTTTACCGTACCGGGTCGCCCGTTGTACCAATTCGTCACCATGCCGTTTGGGTTGTGGAACGCACCCCAAACGATGCAACGGTTGATGGATAAGGTCGTCCCAGCACACTTACACCACCAGGTCTTCGTCTACCTAGATGATCTCCTGTTGATCACCGAGACTCTAGACGAGCACTTTCAGCTGCTCCTAGAGATTGCTTTGTCCCTACGTAAGGCCGAACTGACCATCAATATAGAGAAGAGCAAGTTCCTCATGAAAGAGGTGAGATACTTGGGCCATATCATCGGCAATGGTACAATCCGCACGGATCCAAGCAAGGTGCAAGCCATACAGGAATTTCCGCGCCCCACCTCAGTAAAACAGTTTCGACGTTTCCTCGGAATGTGTGGCTGGTACCGACGCTTCGTGCCAAATTTTGCAGCTTTATCCACAGCCCTCACGGACCTCCTATCGCGTAAGCGACAGTTTCTGTGGGACGATGTCAGCCTCAGGGCTTTCCAAGATTTGAAAAATGCTCTATGCACCGCACCGGTTCTGCACAGTCCCGATTTCAAACGCCCCTTTGCCATGCACTGTGACGCAAGTCAACATGGTGTCGGCGCGGTACTGATGCAGAAGACCGACGATGGTGTGGAAGTCCCTGTTGCTTACATGTCTCATAAGCTCAACCCTGCGCAGCGAAACTACACCGTTTCTGAACAGGAGTGTCTTGCCGCTGTGTTAGCTATTAGGAAATTCCGAGCCTATGTAGAAGGTCATGAATTCGAGGTCATCACGGATCATGCCTCGCTACAATGGCTAATGACACTCTCGGATTTACATGGCAGGTTGGCAAGATGGGCTTTGAAACTCCAAGGCTTCAAATTTAAAATTACGCATAGGAAGGGAAGCCAAAACGTAGTGCCGGATTCGCTATCAAGAGTTTCCTCGCCAGAAGGTCTTGAATTAGAGGAGATCTCAACCAACACCATCGAGATCGATCTCTCCTCCCCACATTTCATGAGCGAAAAGTATGTAGAGCTTGCAAGATAAATATCGCAAGAGCGAGCACAACTGCCGGATTTACGAGTTCTTGAGGGACTTATATACAAGCGTTGCCAGCATGCCACTGGTGACATTGCAATAGACAGAGATGCATGGAAGCTATGGATTCCGGACGAACTGACAACCTCCTTGATACAGCGAGCCCATAATCATCCGCTAAGTTCACATGGAGGCATCGGAAAGACCGTCAAGCGGCTTAAAGAGCTCTTCTTTTGGCCAGCCATGACCAAACAGGTCGCTGCATATGTCAGTTCGTGCGAAACCTGCAAAGAGACCAAGGCGCCCAATCAAACCCTTCGAGCACCCATGCGTCCCACCGGTGTTCCAGAACGTGTCTTCCGACGCTTGTATATTGATCTCCTCGGCCCGTACCCTCGATCGTATACTGGTCACACCTTTATTCTGGTTGTCCTGGACCACCTATCCAAGTTCACCTTCCTTAAACCCCTCAAAGCCGCGTCGGCAAAATTTATCACCCACTATCTGGAAGAGGATTTATTTCACTTGATCGGAGTCCCCGAAATCATCACTTCTGACAATGGCCCTCAATTCCGGAGCGATCTCTTCAACCAGCTCCTGGAAGAGTACGGCGTACGCCACCATTATATGGCTATTTATTCTCCCCAGGCAAACGCCTCGGAACGTGTAAATCGTTCGGTGTTGGCCGCGATACGAGCATATGTGCACCCCAATCAGCGTGATTGGGATCGGAAGCTGTCGGCCATCAACTGTGCACTGCGGACAGCTTATGATGTCTCCCTTGGTTCCGCCCCATACTTCGTCGTGTTTGGGCAAAACATGATCGGGCATGGGAGCAGCTACGCTCTACTAAGAACCATACATCTATTGAAAGAGCCCGACACCGAATTGCTACATCACGAACGTATGGAGCTGATCCGCAATCAGGTGGCAGAGAGATAAGCTAAAGCTGCGCAGGCACAGGTGAGGGTCTACAACTTGCGGTCTAGAAAACCGAAGTTCCAGGTCGGGGATACCGTATATGTTCGAAATTTTGGACAAAGTAAGGCGGTGGACCATTACAACGCCAAACTGGACAAGAAATTCTGTAAGGCTACCATCACCAAGCAACACGGCAACGCATGCTTTCAAGTAACGGGCCCGGACAACAAGGTCTGGGGAATATATCACGCCAAAGACATTCGACCCTAAACCAGAGTCTTCAGGCACGTCTGCTTTGGAGGTCGGAGCACTCATGCCTGGGTTGTAATAGCGCACGAAGCCAAAAATAATAATTTTTGGAATCTTTGGGTGGATCCAGAAGCGGCAACCATGCACACCGAGAAAAACCAGCTTGCAGCCCTCAAGCGGGAGTCCGGTTTGGGCAGCTACCCGACCGGTTTTTGCGGAGAACCGCTGGCGGACGGACGAGTGGGATTGCTGCCAGGGAGACGGGGATTCGTTTTTTTGAGCTCGAGCGGACTGGACGAGGCTAGCCAGCCAACAGGCCGCTGCTGTAGCTGTGATAAATTCATTTTCCTCCTGGCCCGACTGAATGAGATCAACTGAACGACAAAAGTTCGTACTTGAAGTGACGAAGTGATATTAAACAATCCTATTTTTAATAAGCGGTTAATTAAAAAAAAAAAACAGAAAGAAAATGCTTTATAATCTACCCAGCTTGCAATTAACGGTTTTATGTTTGCGAAGATAGACCGGTGCAGTGATGAAAACGCGAAACACGAACGACGTACCTACGGGACGCATCAGTGCTTTGAACGGCTAAAAAAGTGTTTTCGAAAGAAAAGAATGTGCATCGTTAGCAACGATTGAAATATCTCCATAGCTTTCATAGATTAGGAAAAGATTTAGCAGTAAAAAAAATCCGAACAGCTTCGAAGTGATCGTGAAGTGAAGGAAAGTTTTTGCCAGCTTTAACCGTGGATTCAATAATACTGACTATCGAACGATCGGTCGTATTTATGGAAAAATGAAATATGTCCGAAATAAACCTGAAATGCTGAGAACTCGCAAATCGCACATGTCTTCGGTAGTAGTTTCGGTATTGTATTTTGTTATACAAAGGGATCAGCAAACGATGGCCAAAGAGAAGTCTTTCTGAGGGCGATCCGAGATGCCCACAACTGATTTTTGTTGTACCTGATAGAGTATAACTAATTTTTGGCCACTTGAACATTATGCTGGTTACTGCATCAATACTTAAATCAATTGGCCCATTCCTCCTTATTTTGGATTTCATCGTTCACAACACTAGCGCGGTGGGTTTTAATCGCAATCGGTAATTGGATATCATGTAGCAAGAGATTTACCCAAGACAAAAAACGAATAAAGGATGGTCTTGGTTAGCAACGAAATTTTGATTAGAACTAACTAACCCGCCTTCAGTGTGTTTACGCTCGAACGTTTTTTTTTTGGGCGATTGAGCCACAACTATGCTCACAGTTCATGCTAGTGGTGATCATATTCGTTGCGGCCTCGATGTGTGTGCTTAGGTGTCTGTGCGGAAGGACTTAAAGTATCTCCCTAGTACCATTTCATATCAAAAATGTTTATGTTGGGCACATATAGAACCAGATGTCAAGAAAAGGGAGAGTAATCATGTTTTAAAAGAGTAGTTACATGTAAACGCTGAGTAAGTCAAAGCATCCATTATTATATAGCCAGACCGTTCTACCGAATGTATTTACTTTTAGAATGTAAGGTTAAACATTATGTAAAAATAATTCTAGTTCTAAGCGAATCACAGAAGTATGAGTTTGGAAGTAGTAGTACGAAAAAAGAAAAGAAAAACAAAGTTTTTTTTTGAATTATGAAAAATACCACTGATTGACATCTGTAGCTATAGCCCCTTTGAAAAAAAAATATATATATATGTAAACATTTACAATATAGAAATATTTAAAGAAAACAAATCGCTACCATCAGTAAAGTAAAGTTTTTTTGGCTATACCTTAAAGTAGTTTATAATAATTACAAATTAAATTTTCTAGCATTTCACCTCTTTAATTATATTTTTTTCTAGTAATTTGTACCTTTTAGAAGTGAGAATGAATAAATTTATCTTGAATTGAATAATCCAGAGTTTCCTTGAGGGCTCTACCTCTTCAATGACCTCCATTTCCAACAGCTAACTGAATAGACCGGCCAAGGTGAGTAGTGGTGGGCCTAGTGCACACAACACATGCGGACACGCAAGCGCTAGGCCATGGTAGGGCGGGCCCAGGCAGCGACATCTGCGCCTGGCGAGCTCCGCTGAAGCTCGTCTTCCAAATCGAGAGTGGCACGGCCACCCGAGAGATTGTTTCGGTACGCGGTAGTCTTTCGTTTTCTTTTCTTCTTGCCTGTTTTTGTTTTGAGTAGCTTCGGAATTCCAGCAATAGACCAATGTAACGTAAAGATTTTTTTTCTCTCGGGCAGCCCTTGTACGCGGTATTATCTCGGTATGCGCGCGAGAATTCTTTGTGTAAAGTAACGTAGGAGGTATAGCCTCACAAGATGAATAGTTTGCTTTGTTGAATGAAATTTTTTTTGTCGGTATGCTAGCGGGCAACTTGATGGCTGAATCTCTGGAAATGAGATTCAGGACTGATGCTAGAGAACGCACCCACGACGATATGCGCCGAGCTGAGCTGGCCTGCCAGCAGCCATCACTCCTCTAGCTAGGTAGAGGCCGAACCCAAATTCGTCTGAACGACATATGGGCTCGTTGCCTCGTCCCGGGGACTTAACGTCCATTGAGGCCAACAAGATGAAAGTCCTGTTGGCTTCAAATTTCGAAGCGACAACGTTTGCTCTTACTCATTTCGTTACAGATGTCTATAAAAACCGCCTGCATGTATTCTTTGACGCTTAGCGACTTTTCAATGTAGCTGGTGAGCGAGTAAAGAGCTGCTTCAACCGATCTCGCCTTTGTATATGCGTGCTGGGCATTAAAGAGTGGTTTCAGAGTGGCTCTCAAATGAATCTCTATCAGTCGTTCCAGATTTTTCAGCAGAAAAGAGGTGTGGCTGATAGGTCTATAGTCCTTAGGTGAGGAGTGGGATGTCTTGCCCGCTTTGGGTATGAAGACTATTTTAGCTTCTTTCCACCGCTGTTGAATGTAAGCCATCTGAAGACATGCTTTAAGGATGGCTCTTAGCCATGGAAGCGCTATATTGATTCCCTGCTGGATTTCAACGGGTGAGATGTTGTTCATTCCAGGAGATTTAAAAGGTTGAAATGAGATGATTGCCCAGCGTAGTAGCCTGTCATCTACAGGCACAGCGGCTGACAGGCATTTCGGGGCCGTATGTGGATCAGCTTCATCAGCCACATCCTCACTGCCCGGGAAGTGCGTGTCCAAGATGATGGCTAGCGTCTCAGAGCTGCATTTAGTCCAGACCCCATTCGCATCTTTGACAGACCCCTAAAATAAGGGGGAGCTCGTCATAGCTTTACGCAGTTGACTGACATCCTTGGAGTGTTCTATTTCTGCACAGAAACTTCTCCACGAGGAGCGTTTAGCTTTTCTGATGGAGCATTTGAACTCCTTCAATTTCAGTTTATAGGAAGACCAGTCATTGGATTCTTTAGCCCGATTCAAGGACTTCCTACATTCCTTCCGCAGCTCCGCAATGTCACTATTCCACCATGGGGGCTTATATTACCCTCTAGGCTTCGCTGGACTACATGCAGATCTTGCTGCTTCATTGAAGGCAAATGTAAGGATCCCAACGGCTTCCTCCAGACCACCTATGTCTTCAATCTTTGGAGGTTCACCTTCTAGTGTAGACTCGAATACTGATAGGTATTTGACCCAATCCATCCTCCTTTTGTTGATGAAGGCTGGATTTTTCGGAGGGTCAAACGCCACATCGAACATTATATATAAATGATCGGAGAACGAGCACTTTCGTGAAACATGCCATCCTTTGAAAGCGTGATGCAATTGCTCGTTCGCTAGAGTGATATCCAAAACTTCCCTACGGCTTGCCGTAATGAAGGTATGATCCTCTTTTTTGTTTACTAGGGTTAAGTCATGCGTTAGAATAAATTCGAAGAGTGACTCACCGCTTTTGTTTGTATCGGTGCTTCCCCAAATGCGATGATGGGCATAGGCGTCCGCACCGATGACGAGATGGATGCTCCGTGCAGTGGCTTCCTTGACAATCCTCTGCAGGTTGATGGGAGGTGGCAGAACATCGTGTGCCATATAGCAGGAGACAGCCCAAAGTGGTTTGGACTGCCTTTCCACTGCTATGGCAACGGTGTCTTGATCACTGAGATTATACAAGGTTAGAAACTTCAAGCCTTCCTTTATGATGATACAAGCTCTCGGTTTACCTGCTGTACTGAGGGATACTGTGTTGTATCCGTTCATGTTGAGCCCGAAAACCCGATTTCCTACAATCCAAGGTTCCTGGGCCAGTATTAGCTCCTTTCCTACTTGGGTCAGGTGGAGGAGCAGTGCGGCGGATGCCGCCTTAGAATGATGGAGGTTTATTTGCAGAAACCTCAGCATCACGACACAATGTTTTGTCCGCCTCCTCGTCAGATAAGGACATCTCCTCCTCGACCAGGTCGAGGGTTTGGAGAAGGTCCCCAGCCAACTCCGTGGTGGAGGTGGTACTTCTTTCGTCGTTGGAGAGAAGATCTGACTCAGAGGGGTTCACGGTCGGGTCTACTGTTGCTTCTACAGTCACCGCACTCCCACTCTCTTTGCTCGGTTCCCGTACTGCCTTCCCAGTACGGTCCTTGCGATATACTCGCAGGGTGATAGCCGAGTGGTACATAATAATATTGAAGAATGCCATCTTCTCGAACAAATTTAAAAGGCTCTGGTGTGTTAGCCGGATACTACCTTGATCGACTGGTATGATGTACTTCTTTTTTAAATCAACTTGTGTTGCTTTTACAGTTTCAATATTTTCTTGCTTCATCTTGATCAGATAAATGTGCAACGAAGTCCTCCCTAGGTAGTTATTCGATACAGGGAAACGTCCAGGATAACTGAAGATTATTTTAAACTCAAATGTGAGTGGATCGAAGCCCAACGTAACTTTTGACATTCATCCAGATAGTAGGTGTAGTTCAGTAGCACATCTTCACCAGGAACCTCGAATCTTTTCTGCCTGCAAGATCTTTTAGTATTTAATTCAGATGTGCCTGCAGGTTTGCTTCTTTTGTTAGATCGCTGCGGTTTTGCAATGTCCACGGTTTTCCGAATAGGTGATGTCATACTGCCCGAAAGGTTATTAAACTAAGACTGAAAGTCAGGGGTTTCTGCCCGCACCCTTTATACTGAGCTCACGCTGCTTTTATAGCACATGTCTCCTGTCTACAGGTGTGGTTGTAACACTCCCCCACATTTTGCGAAGAGACCCTCGAATAGATTTTACAGAATAAATTAACTATTTCGTCATCATTGGTGTCATAGTTTGAAGTAGAGAACCAGCTCAAAAATCTTTTGAAGCTTCTAACACTACAACGAAAATAAAGAAATACACAGCAATACTGCCCGCACGTGGTCGAAAATGCACTCTGTAACCTCTGCTTATTATTTACAAATACTTTACCATTGCGCTGTAGGAATTTTTTGAAATACTTGTTAGTAGGATATTTACCGAACGAGTCAAAATATCCAGCTGGTCCTTTTTTTGGGAAGTATAATGCTACCTAATGAACACCGCTCTTTTGGGACGGATCTGTGTTGGCTATGACGCATACCAGTTTTCTGATTTTCCGAGGTAAACGATCGCATGGATATACACCTTGAAAAAACCTTTTTGTTATGATATTACTTCTCAACGCGTTGACAATCTCTATTGTGATCATTCCTGTCCTTTCAAGAATATGTTTTCAAGGTTTAAAACCTTAGTATGTGATGTCACGTAGCTTTGAAAGAATTCTTTTGTCGATTCTCCGTTCACAAACACTGTTGAAAACTTTCCCAACGATCTGATAAGATCCTCATCGAGTCGCTTGAGTTCCAAGTTTCCAAATACGCCTGTCTGATCTGTAGCTATAGTCAAGGTGTTAGGATATTTATACGTAATTTCTTTCGAGTAAAGTTTGTTCTGTGATGTGAGCCCAGTCAGCGATACTTTCTTAAAGAAGGTTAAGTGACCTTCTGAGAAGTATTCAACATTTAAAGGCAACGTGCCATTACTTCTGCTGTGTAATAGAGTAAATACTATCCAAATCTGAATGTTATTGCGATATATATAGCTTTTTTAAACGCTTGTAAATACATTCCGATTTTTGTCAATTTCAAACCTTCCATCATATTTCGCGTAAATGATAAAAGTGACGCTTTTCTTTAAAGCTTCTATGAATCTTCCCTCGATCCTTACCACACCTTGGTTTAACAAACTAGTGCATCCCGAACCCTGTGATCTGTCCGATGTTGAATCAAATGCCAGCAGAAAACAACCATCATCAAAGGATTTCTTGGATATCGGATGACCTTTATCAAAATAATTGATTCCAGTCCCGTTGAGAAGAATAAGATATCCTCTATTGCAAACTGGTTTTCGCGCGAATAATCAAACTCTAGAGGAAGGTTTGGTACTTGAACATCATTTACTGATAGATTGAAGTTAGTTATATTGTTGAATGGATTCTTTGTGCGCTTTCCGGTGAAGGAGTCATCATCCACCATACCGAAAACAAGCAGGTTCGGTTATTGCCCGATGAGTATGTTATCAAGAGATAGAGTATAGGTGTCGGTAGGTAGTGTATAGATTTTTACCTTCACCCGCTTTTACGGGTATACTGCATTCGAGCGCTGTAGTAAAGCTTCATGAGATATTAATGTACTGGGACGGACCGTAATATGATTCATAAACAATCCCACTTCTAGAATTTTTACGCGAGGAATAAATTCATTATCTTTCGAGTACAAAGAAAAATTTCGGTTTTTCCAATGAACGTTTTAAACGGAAGTCCACTTCATTCATTTATAGTTTATCCTGATTCAACATGTCACTATTAATTGTGCCCATCAGTTCAACGACGTAACTCTTTTTCACCATTGCAGACCTTTTAAGATAGCCCTCATTTAACTGAGTAAGACCACCGCCAGGTCTTGAGTCTTCAATCATCTCCATCTCATTCTGATCTAGATACCAACCGGCTGATTCGAGATGGGTTGATGCAGCGTCTTTACCATAGTTCAGTATATTTTCAATATAGGCGCGATAGTGGTAATTGTTGTCTGTCTGAGCTTTATTCTTACCATTCAATTGTACAGTGCATTGCCTAAAAAGTGAATGCATGAGGTTCTTTGTTACACCAACGGGGTCAGCTGAAACTTCACCCCCATCAGCTTTCTTAAGTTTCTCCTTTCCGGTGGTAAGTTCTTCCTTGCCATTTTTAAATTTAATCAGCTGCACTTTGAGGCGTAAGTAAATGCTCGATAAGTCACGATATGTATCTCCATGGCCGAGTGAGACAAATTCCAACACAGAGGAATTTTCCAGTGATGCAATAGGTTTGTAAGCAACCTCTTCGGTCTTCAGAATACTGTTTTGAATTGGTGGTGAAGCAAAAATATCCAATTCAGAATTCATACATTCTTTCTGCATCGTGATGGTATTATCTACTTGTCAAATATATCCAATGTACGCCTTCCTAATTGTCGTCGTCTTTTTATAGTTTTCTTAGCTCTGCTCGATGATAGCTTTCTCACTTTTCTCCCTTTTTTACGGTTGGGCACTGATTTCAGCTGCTTGTTTGTGTGGGGGCTAGCTCGTTTTATAGCTAATCTTCTACCTCTACCTTCCATTTTATCGAAGATTTTATTTATACCTTTTTGGGCCAATTCGTGTAATGCAGATTTTCCATGTTCTTTTAGAACCTGCTTCAGTGGTCTGCTTCCTGCCTCTTTAAAAATGGACTTTCGTGTTTCGATGACTTGTTTGCCTATAACTTTTGCTCCACGTGGAAATAATGGTCTGAGATAGCGTACCAATCCACTGAAAAAACTATCAGCCCACCTTACTCGCTGGTAAACAAGTGGCGATCGATACAATTCTCCAATGTCAGATAATTTTCCCCCACTCTGGCCAAGGTAGTAACGTGCGTAGTGTGAATTCATCTCACTAACAAAGAGGCGTGTTAAATGCCGTATCAAAACTATGTTGTTATTTCGAACTTGCGAATATTTATAGACTCTTACCTTCGTCTGAAATGAAGCATGATGAAAGTTGGAGTAAAGCTAGATTAAAAATTGACTAGCTCGCCATGATGGTCTGTTATTGTGATTTAACGTCGTTATTTGGTCCCAAATAGGAAAAGTGAATGAGAGACAGGAATTACTATATTGCCCTAACCAGAATCAGCTTAAGAAGAACCAATACTTGCTCGAATTAATGGCATCGGATGGATATACCAACCTGTGCCGCAATTTCAAAAGGACAGTAAAACTCTTCTATTGTTAGAGCAAGGTGCCAGTAGTTCTAGCACTCACGTCTTTAATTTTCGAGTAATGACTGTACAAATTTCTTACAAGCTACCGCTTAAATACTATTTTTACAACGTTTAAAACTAGGACACACATTGACCATCCCTTAGTCATCATAAAACACAAATCATTTTCTCATGACCCCATACTAATCGATTTAAATATGTTCACAGCAATGATTTGCATTCCTCATTGCCCATATGTAATTCGATATGAGGCACGGGTCATTTGTGCAAACTCAAATACTAAGTACCGTGTATCGTTCTGAATGAATTGGGAAAAGTGATGCAATTTGATCGCTTGTTTATGTTTGTTTATGATTCACTAGCTGCCCGGACAGACTTCGTTCTGTCAAAAGTTATTGGTCTGTCGCAATCCAATAGGAAAAATTAATTTTATTAATTAAAAATTGAAATTTTTTTTTTTATTTTTTTTTAATTTTCTCTCCGTAAGAACCATCCTTGTGCCTTAAGGAAAATATGTTTAAAAAAATAGCCGAATCGGTCGAGGCGTTCTCGAGTAGTGATGGGTAAACCGTATATAAAAAATGAGTTTGTATGAGTAACTCATTTACTTTTTTGAGTTGGGACAATGTACCAACTCAAATGAGGTGTTACGTTATTGGGACGAAAATACTGTGACAATTTTTAACATCCTAACACCTGCTTAGACATATGTATTTATTTGAGTTGTAAATATTTTCCCTTCATACGGCAGTTAGACAAGAAGCATGAAGTTATTCGTATTGCATTCTATAGCATACACGTTACACTGTTGAATTGACATTGCTTTAGATAAGATTATTTTATTCAAGCTTCGGGGTTAAAAAGGCATACTGCTTTTAGGATGATTCGATTTATTGAACAAAAATATAAAAATCCATACAACTTATATTGTCTCATAGAAATGAATTTCGAAACTTTAAAATAAAAAATAATGTAAATAGAGAAATAGTAACTTCTTTAGCTTTTCAAACAATCAATAACCAAAAATATATTCACATATTGAAATTCAAAAACATTAATTTAGAAACTTTTTTGCCTGTCAACCTATTCCTTCTCTCACATATCAGCTGGCCAGATTTCGAAAAGATGCGCTCGGATGGAACAGATGTTGCGGGAATACACATCCGTCGCTTCACTAAGTTGAAGAGTAAAGGAAAAGAATCTTTATTGTCATGCCGCCCTTCAAAGGGTTTTGGCTTCTTTGATTCTTTGAAGAAGCGGCTGCTCGCAATACTTTTCGAGCTCGATCATACCAGCCTTAGAGGGGGTACTGTTTTGCACAATATCGCTTACTTTCCTATCGAAATCATTCCATATTCGTCGCATTCTTTTTGGGGCTGGTGATTGCTCTGTAGGTAATTCCACTTCGATTGGATTATTTATAAATAAATGAGAAGAAGGAATTTTCGCTATTTCCTCTTTGATATTTTCGGAAGCTTTTGAGAATAAATATTCTTCACTCAATCCGTGCTTCTTAAAACGAGGTCCAGCAAAGTACTTTCCATAAAATCTAATAATTAAATAGATATAAGCTTCTAATTAGAAAGTATACATTTGTATTAAAACCCAACGGATCACAAATTCAAATGTATGTATTAAATATCTACCAGAGAAACTCATTTTTTACCGCAATTTACGAAAATATTGAACTCACCTCTAGAACTTCAATACAATAACAATATTCACAAGTGAACCGCTAAGCAAACATTTGAAGAATGAATGCGCTATCATATCGGTCGCGCAATGGGTCAGCTCTTAGAATCATCAAATCGCCTTGCATTTGCTATTTGTGGGCACGCTTCACCTCATATATTCATGATATTTGCGCCGGCAGCATTGTGTTATCACCTCTTTTAGGACTTCTGCCATGTCGTTCATTCATACGTCCAAATTTCATTTTTTGGTGGTTGCGGACGTTGGAGTGAGGTGGTACAAGCTTTTATTTTGAGGTGATGGGACAATTTCTGAATTTGAATGGGACATTTGAGCTACCTCATACATGAGTTACCCAACACTATTCTCGAGTTTTGCGCTTAGCAACAAATTTGTCGATTCATTTTTATTTATATAGATTGTAAGCATGCTTTGTGAATTGCAATGAGTGCATGCAATCGTATCATTTGTTGATTCATTGTAGTAATGTAGTGTATCATTACACCCCTACGGTTTTTTGTGCTGAGCCTTTTCTTTATATTGGTTAGAAATAATGAAAACGCGAAGCTAAATGGTAGAAAAACGTGTTCCCGTACATGCTTAGTACATATGTATATTTTGTAAATGTTCTACTTGCTGAGTTGTAATTTAACTACATTATTGTCTTAAATAAATCATGCTATAATAAAAAAACATTAATAACATTTCCAAGGTTTAAGCAAATTATTATGGAATTCTTTCATTGTTCCATTTATATTTATGGTCGTGTTCACTCCGTTTTGTCTAACAATAACATATGGACCTTGGTAGGGTTTTTCATATTTTTTTCTATTAGTTACCTTAATTAATACTTTATCTCTTACTTTACAGTTTAATGTATTCACATTTGAGTGTGTTAATGCTCTTTTATTTTTTACTATTTCTATGATATCTTTAGCTTTCTCTAATGTTCTTTTCATTCTTGCTTTGAATTCATTCGCAAAATTGTCAAAATTATATACAGTGTTCGCGTTGTTAATCTTGCCACTCGGTAAATATGGTAGTTTCCCAAATACTAACTTATATGGTGAATATCCTGTATCGATATTCGGTGAGGTATTATACTCGAATGTATAATATGGGAGCCAAACATCCTATTCCGATTCTTCCGTGAAAGATAACATGAATTCATTGAGAACACGATGGTTTCTTTCTACCATGCCTAATGTTTCGTGGTGATAAGGAGTGGAAAATATTTGTTTTATTTCTAATAAGTTACAAATCTCCTTAATCAGTTCATTAGTGAATTCAGTTAATCAGTCAGATTTTAGAATTTTAAACTGGCCATATTTCAGTACAAAGTCTTTTACAAAAGCTGAAGCGACTGTTTTCGCGTCTTTAGTTTCAATCGGTGTAGCTACGACAAACTTAAAAAGTTCACATAACATAGTTAGTATATATCTAAAGTGATTTACAAAAGCTGAAGCGACTGTTTTCGCGTCTTTAGTTTCAATCGGTGTAGCTACGACAAACTTAAAAAGTTCACATAACATAGTTAGTATATATCTAAAGTGATTTGATATTCTTAATGGTCCAACCGTATCAATTTGTAAAATTTCGAAAGTAGTTGATGGTGTATTTGTTTTTACAGCTTTTTCTTTTGTATGTCTAACTTGTTTATTTCTTGCACAGGATTTGCAGTTAGTTATAAATTTCTTGACCATGTTACTCATATTTTTCCAAAAAAAATTTTGCTATAATTTCAGGACTGTTTTCCTAACGCCTAGATGTCCTGCAAGGGGTGAATTATAATATTCGTTTATTAATTTTTCTTGGACTGACTTACTCAAGATTCTTTCTGGTGGTTTATATATTAGTATTTTTAATGGAGCGCGATTTTTATTATTTTTCTGCAGCGTATTATATAATTTTATAAATTGTTCTTTGTGTACACATTTAATATTTCGTCATTTTCTGACAATGCTAGCTCGTTTATTTTCCATACATGCATTGTTTTAATCAGCTTTTCCACAATGAAATCTAGTTTTCTATTGGGATTATCACTGTTGATTATATGCCTAACAGTTGGTAGCTTTTTTCCATCAGGAACGCATTCACTGGGAAATTTATCGCTATCACAACATACAATTATTTTTTTGGCGTACGTACGATTTTTATATTCAAACTTTCTTTTTCTTTTATACCTCTTTTGGTTTCCATACCTCTTTTATTATCTATACCCATGAGTTTCATATTACGCGCTATTTCGAATTTTAATTTATTAACGTTTCTGATATCAGATATTGATGTACAATCCCAAATGTGACGTTGATCAGGCTTCTTTGAATGATTGCAATCATTTTGGTTATTATTATTTTTACTATTATTTTTAGTGTCAGTTTTATTATTCTTGTCGTTCATGCCCCTTGTGATAGCTAAAGTTCTTTTTGCGGTATTATCTATCTCAGCTGGAATCATTTTCTTTAAGATATCTGAATTAAGTTCAATGCCTGACAAATCATCGGCGTTAGTGTTTATTTCACCTCTCTTATAAATGATTTCAAAATCATAGTCTGCTAAGTCGAGTCTAATCCTAGTTAATTTTGAAGATGGATTTTTGTGGCTAAAGAGTGAAACTAATGTCTGTGGTCGGTGACAACCATGAATTTTTTACCGTATAGGTATGGCCTAAAAAAATTTATTGCCCAATGTATCGCCAATAGTTCTTTCTCTATTATGGGCTTATTCAGCTCATGCTTTTTTAGTGATTTGCTTGCGTATGATACAGGTAGGTCAGATCCTATATCACCTTGTGATAAAACCGCTCCTAGTGCGTAGTTTGACGCATCCGTGGTTAGTATAAACGGTTTATCGAAATTTGGGTATCGTAAAATTGGGGGATTCATTAGTTTAGATTTGAGCGTCTCAAATGTCACTTGGCACGAATTATCCCAAATGAAAGGTACTTTCTTTTTTAATAATGAATTGAGGTTTTTGGCTATATCAGCAAAAATGGGTATGAAACGTCTATAATAATTGCAGAGTGCAACAAATCTACGAGTTTCATCCGCATTTTTTGGAACTGGATAATTTTCTATGGTTTTATATTTGGACATTATTTGTTTGGAAAACGTCACCCTTCTCTAATTCTAAACTCAAATCTATTGCTTCTGCCAAAGTTTTTGGTCTAGCTGCGAATGCTGTGCTTTTCAGTTGATCGTTCAGACCATTTTTGAAAATAGTTAAAGCATATGTGTCGTGTAGTTTGACTATAGTGTCTTTCTCAGCTTGCGTTGCCGTTGCACCTAAATCGGATATTTGTAGCTGGTTTAAATCGTTTATAATATTAATCACTCTGTCCTTATATGAGTTACTATTTGAATTTTTCTGTGATAAATTACCTAGCATCGTGTGTAATTGAGGTACTGTATTTGAATTTCTGTAAGTTTTAGACAATTTTGCTTTTAAATCGTCATATGTAGATGGTATCCCAATATTACAAATTATTGTTCTTACATTTGTAGCTAACTTTATGTGGTATACAAAAACTATAAATTGTGTTTTGGCCGCATTAGTTAATGAATTATTTATTATTTCTATAATTTTAAGAAACGATTCTAACTCTTTATAATTCCCATTAAAAGTTGGAATTGTTTTGATGGCTATCTCTAAATAAAATTCTGCCATTTTTGGTTCTGATCTTGATTCTACTGTTGGCAATTGACTATGTATTATTTTTTCGACTTCAGTTGAGACTCTCATAAATTTAGCAATGTCAAAATCGCTTGAAGCGTCTTTTTCCAAATGCTTATTGATTTCTACGCGTATTTCTTTTACTTGTCCAAGTTTTAATAATAAGTTGTTTTTAGTGTATGGCTTATTTTTCCCTTTTTTCTTTAAATTTTGAAAAATGTTCTCAACTTCATCTAATAAATTTTGTATCCTCATTTACAAAAATAATTTTTACACTATTTATAATTTTATACTTTAGACATTTATTGTTCTGTTTATGTGTTTTCTTATATAAATCTTATTATGTCTCTGATATAAATATAATATAGCAATAATAATACAAAAAAATGTGGAAGTTGTTATTGTTTGAGAATATTCTTCAACAAAAGTCCGTTGTACGTTAGATGAACAATTTCCCATTTTGATTTTGTTTTACAATATTTATTCCGCTAACTTTTTTAATTTTTCATACAATTTTTTCTGATTTTCCCCATCAGAAATGGCAATTAGACGGTGTAGCTCCTTCCGTTCACGTCTAAGCTTCACTTTTCGTCCACCTCTACGTTTTTGTTTTCCTGTGGGCTGTGTTGTTACTGGTTCTCGCTTCTTGCTTGAGTATCTGGCTCCATTCAAGCGCATCGGGCCGATATATTGCTGCTCTTCCTTCGGGGTCGGTGTATATTTGGGCGCTGCTGGATCTGGTGCTGCTGGGCTGTATTCTTCCTTCACGAAGTTTTCAGCATTATATAATAACTTCTCGAATAGCCTGTCTAATTCCGCTTTTGATTCTTTGTCCATGACTGTATCCGTATGGGCAGGATCGGTGTGGGCAGGGTCGGTGTGGGCAGGATCGCCATATTGGGATTTAACGTCGTTATTTGGTCCCAAATAGGAAAAGTGAATGAGAGACAGGAATTACTATATTGCCCTAACCAGAATCAGCTTAAGAAGAACCAAAAACACCTAAGCCGAGCATGTTAATACTTGCTCGAATTAATGGCATCGGATGGATATACCAACCTGTGCCGCAATTTCAAAAGGACAGTAAAACTCTTCTATTGTTAGAGCAAGGTGCCAGTAGTTCTAGCACTCACGTCTTTAATTTTCGAGTAATGACTGTATAAATTTCTTACAAGCTACCGCTTAAATACTATTTTTGCAACGTTTAAAACTAGGACACACATTGACCATCCCTTAGTCATCATAAAACACAAATAATTTTCTCATGACCCCGTACTAATCGATTTACATATGTTCACAGCAATGATTTGCATTCCTCATTGCCCATATGTAATTCGATATGAGGCACGGGTCATTTGTGCAAACTCAAATACTACGTACCGTGTATCGTTTTGAATGAATTGGGAACAGTGATGCAATTTGATCGCTTGTTTATGTTTGTTTATGATTCATTGTAAGCGTGCTTTGTGAATTGCAATGAGTGCATGCAATCGTATCATTTGTTGATTCATTGTAGTAATGTAGTGTATCATTACACTGTAATTTTGATTGAGATACTTTCAATAAAAGTTTTCTCCAGTGGACAGTACTCCACATGATCGAATCTAAAAATGCTATCACAACTTCCCAGCGGGATTGCTCGTAGATTTCTTACCAGTTTACTTCCAGTTATTCTGGGTTTAATAATATCCGTATAAACATATATCAAATTGTTTCCTTCACAATCACCGATAGCTTTGGAAGGCGTGTCACAATGTGTCCGTTTTTCAAGTACAGACAATGATTTTTCCAGCTAACTCATACTGTCCAGCATTATTGATTTATCAAACGACTCTTTTATTGTTGCATTGATCGTTTCGGGGTCGCGTTTCTCAACGGGTGTCTTCAGGAATGCGTCGATGAATAAGCCAGCAATTTTATCAGTTTTATCCACTTCTATTGGAACAGGAGTTGTAGCATTTGATCCATCGGCTCTTTTGTATGGCATGTTAATAATAGGGTGAAAATCAGTTTTAACCCACTCATCGGGTAATATTTCAGTGCCGGACTCTTTAGCGGTGCGGGATGTAGACCCTCGGATTTCCGAGGCGATTTTGTTAAACACCTGCTCTCGTAACTGAAATGTTGTGGCTCCCAATGGTTTTTCTTTATCAAGTAGCTTTTCGTCATTAAATTCAATTCCGCTTAGTAACAGGGCTATGAAATCTGTTATGGTAATCGGTGACGGTATAGGCAGCGCTACATTTAGTTTCACGCCATAATCTTTCAGATGTAATGTATGGGTGGCCGGTTGAAAACCCGCTTCTTTATCCCGCTTCTGCCTTAAACTATTTGACGGATAAATATATTGACCAACCATCTGTAATAATTCATTGTCGTTTCGTTTCTTTCCTGGTATCTGTCCAATTATGTAGTCTATAAGCGCACGGAATGACTCAAATTTTGCATCTGACTTTAAATAAACTTTCTCAGCAACCTGACCAGACTGATAAATATGTATGCAAAAATTTCTTTCTTCTATAATACTTCTTATGTCGGAGATCACGCTTCCAACTCTATCTTCTTCGATACAATCGTACATTAATTGTTTAATTTCGGCCAGGTAATAGTTATAATAGTCAGGCTTCATTGCTAAAAAAATGACGAAAGAAATGATGAAAAGTTCATATTATTTGCCTTATAACATAACTTTTGCAAATCATTAGCATCCCATCTAAAACGAACATGACACTTTCTCAATCCAATAGCATTAGCGATTATTGCTTTTGGATCTTTTTGAACTGGTAAAGATTGTGGTGCTTCGGTAACGCTTACATCTTCAGATGGTATAGAACGCTTAGAAATTTTGCGGCTACCTGATTCGCTTTTCTCTTGTTTACGTTTTGGTAGAGCGATCTCCGTTATTCCAACATACCAATTGCCGGTAAACTTACAAACACTCGGCAAGATATTTTCAAAAGATGATAGCGTACTGTCAGGGTAAATGCCTAGGGAACTGTTGCTCAAGAGACACACGTAAAACTCGTCATATATTATGTTTATAGGCATTTTTTTTAAATTCTGCCCCGATTCACGTTTTTAACTCTGGAACTAGGCTCGGTCTTCAATCTCAACCGCTCACTTTGCCGAGCAGGCTTTCTTATGGGAATGTCAATCTCAAATTGATCGTGGTTTAGACGAATAGGTTTTAATATAGATTGCTTGCCAGACTTTCGACCTACTTCATCGAAATCTGACATTACAGCACCTCTATCATCTTTCATCCACACTTATATCCGCTGGAATTGTATACTGCGTTATACCATCTTCACCGGTTATTATCTTGTAGTCTTTACTGGTTCTTTCAAATGAATCAGCCACACTTTTCCTTATTTTGGAAGCAGGTTTAAGACTTTTTGCTATTCCACTTGCTGATAATCGTCGCTTAAAAGCAGCTTGCAATTCTTGCTTCATTGGTGTTATTTCGTTTATCAACTCGAATATCTCCTCCGGTCGTGGAGGCGAAGTTTGTGTGGGTATTTCGTTTTTAAATAAAAACCTCGTCTGTGTGCTGTTTTCACGCAAATTCTTATATTTCCGATTATCCATGCGGTTTTTCGATGAAAGATTTTCAGCTTTCGTCTCCATAAATGATTTTTTTCTTCGTCTAGATACCATTTTGCTTCATCATTTTGGCGCTTATTGTTCAGTATCTTACTCATGATTTTGTCAAACAGTGTCTGCGTACTAGCGCTCTCAACTGTCTCCTTTAAACGTTCATATACTTCCGGGGGTAATAGAAGCATTTTATTAAGACTGCTGTTTCTATGCATATTTTTCAATCAAAGACCCTATCACACCTGAAAGAACACTTCCTAGCAATACGGGTAAGAATCCGCCTTGTTGAATTAACACTTTACGTTGGCGTGGAACGGATCGTTTAGCCTCCGCTAGCTTACGCATACTCTTTTTATATTTACAAAGCCGGGAGAATATTTTTCCTCTAGGCAAATTATTTCCTTTCAGTGTATTGTGTGTGATTTCGCATAGAGTTCTAATTACTTCGGGATCGGCGGTTTTCAGTATCGCCTTTCTTAAACACGAGCTAGCTTTTTTAAGAACGTATAGCATATGCTTGTTGTCCTTTATTCGTCTCATTCGTGACACCATTGTCTTCTTTCAAACTATCTGGGGAGCAATAACACGTTACAAATCTTGTATTAAATATGTCGGTGCGAAACCGTAAGGTGTCAGTTATATCCTGTGTTAGGTCTTTAAGCAAATAGCTATGAGGTTGTTGAGTGATTTCTTTATATATTCTCATAAGCTCCGGACTGTTTTCAGGGTATATTTGTTTAGCGAGGGGATGAAATTGACTCTTGTCTCGTGGGTTCTTGAAGCATACTAGATACTTACAGTTTAGCGAAATATCTCGGCAAAATTTTCCTTGATGGAAAACATTTTGAGTCACCAGAACGGCAGACAGGTTACGATGATGCGATCCTTTCGTAAACAATTCGCATACTTGTCTTGAAAAAGCATTTAACATCATATCGTCCAGTACAATTAAGATTGGTTGATTCGTGCTATTTGGAAATTACTCAGGAATAGAGTTCAAATATTCGATATTTTCAAATGGCGCTTGCCGTGGTATAGCACTCTGTTCAGCGTTACACCAAATAATTTTCTTCACTGATGGTTGAATCATTGCATTGTTTCTTAGAAGATTTTCTATAAATGTCGTCTTCCCGCAGCCAGACGGGCCTGCCACCATCATTGTAAAAGGGTGTTTAAAGTGCAGCATCTTTTTGTGTTTGGAAAAGAAGAACTTCTTATAAAAACCATTACAAAACTTTTATTTATACATTTTTCAAGATGAGTAGAAGGCAAATTGTTGATGAGCTCCATAGAACTGCTCGAAAAAACTTTAAACGACGACGTGTTGTTATACGGGGTATTGATGATCTTTGGCAGGCAGATCTGGTTGATATGAGTGCGTATGCATCTGAAAATCGCGGTTATAAATTTCTATTGACAATAATTGATACATTTTCCAAGTACGCTTGGGCTCTCCCCGTCAAAAGTAAAAATTCCAATGATGTGGCTAAGGCTATGGAATCAGTTCTCAAACAGAGACGTAAACCCCGAAATCTTCAAACCGATGATGGAAAATAATTTTTCAATAAAACGTTTCATCGGATAATGAAAAACTATGAAATAAACCATTATTCTACATTCAGCGCGCTAAAAGCTTCAATTGTCGAGAGATTCAACTGAACTCTGAAGGGCATCATGTGGAAAGAATTCAGTATGAATGGGAATTATCATTGGATTAGCATTATACAGAAGTGGACGGACAAGTACAATAGAACCAAGCATCGCACTATTAAAACGAGACCTATAGATGTCAATTCATCTAACGAAGTTCATTTTCTTGCAACTTTGCATAGGAAAGTTAAGGTTGTTTCTAAACCTAAATATAAAATCGGTGATTATGTTCGCATAAGCAAGTACAAGCACGTCTTTGAAAAAGGCTACACACCGAATTGGTCAACAGAGATATTCAAGATAAGGGTCGTAAAAAAGACACAACCGCGAACATATATCCTTGAGGATTATCAAGGAAACACTATTCAAGGCGGTTTTTATGAGTTAGAATTATCAAAGGTAAAGCACCCTGATGTTTACCTTGTCGAGAAGATTTTAAAAAAAGGAAAAAAAAATCGTGTTCTTGTAAAATGGCTCGGTTTTTCTTCAGCGCATAATTCATGGATAGATATAAAAGACGTAATGTGAATGCATTCCAGGATCCTAACACAACTCGCTGAAATTGCAAAACACGTTAGATTCGCAGACAGCGTTCACATGAGGTATATGATAGCCTGGAACTATGCGTATCGAATGAGTCGTAAAGGGGAGTGGGAAATACATGCTCGTGACAGAGTTAGGTTTCACCAGCGTATTTCACAGCTAAATGAAATTTTAGCCCCTGTTCTTTCTAAAAAGTTCAGAGAGAAAATTTTTAATGAGATGTTTTTGCATTTAACATAGTCAGTTTAGAAGCAACCTTCAGACAAACAAGATGTCTTGCACGGTAGAACTGCGTAAACTTGAAGATTTTGTTGCGGATTACGAGGATGTACTTCTGGATGAACATCGTGAGAAGCTGTTAAAGGATATCAACACACTAAAGCTGTATTCGACGATACCGTATGGCACATCAATTTACGGATCACATTACAAATCCTGCCCTTGGTTTTATGACAACGCCGATTCCGGACCAGATACCTGTGAATGCTGCCATGTGGAAAAAATCTCCGACAGAATTAGAAAATTAATATGTTTTTATTATAAATTGAGAAATGAAAAGTTTTAAAAGAGATGTTTAAGTAAAAATTATAAATTACATTCGAACCAATCGATTATTTCTTCATACAGTGTGATATGGAAAAAGTGAATTTGAAATAAAAACAATGTTTTTTGACAAAAAATGCTTTTTATTCATCGTTGCTATCTTGAACAAATTATATTTTGAAATAACCACCCCTTCGGTCGTCTTTACCCTCGAATATGAGATTGTAATTTGTGATCTCGTTCAGCTCCTCAACCTGACGTTGTTTTTTTATTTTCTCCGAGAATCTTGGCGGAAGAAAACAGCCGGTCCCGTCCACCAAATGTACAGTGATGCGTGGTCCATACTACGTGGTTATCAATCGATAACATTTAATTCTGTATTTTTCACCTACGTCCAATGTAGAAAGTGCAACATGTTGATCAGGGGTATAGTTGCAGATGTTGTCTAAAAGTGCCATTGTTTTCTGAAAGGAAAAATTGATAGTAAACCTCAGACATCAAACTTAGTTGTATTGCCCACCATTTCCAACTTCTTTATATACTCGCAATGAAACAATTTGAAAAAACGTAAGATGGGAATCCTAAGCTAGCTTACACCAACTGCAAAGTAGGCCTTTATCGGGCTGCAATTTACAAAATTGGGTTTTATCTGTAACAAGGAATCAAAAATTATTATATATATATATATATACATATATATATATATATATATATATATATATATATATATATATAGAGAGAGAGAGAGAGAGAGAGAGAGATAATTTGCTCACCAACTCTTACTGTTGTTGATATCCTCAGATATTCCACAGCGCCAAATTCCTGGCAGTATCTACGCTAGAAATTTCAATTATGACTTTACTGTGGAGCCTTCCTGCAATTTGTATCATTTTTTTACCTTGGTGATCATAACTTGATCACTTTCATTACCTCTGAGCCCATTCACGACAACCCTATAACGACTTTAATCAACACACGCAATACATTTGAAATTGCGAGCATATGCATGTAGTCTGTGCTACCGGCCGTGTTAACCAAACGTCATTTTCTCATGAAGCTTATTATTTCACATTGCAAATTGGGCCATGCCACTTAATTACTACATTTTGCAATATAGTGTAAAATATGTACAACACAAAAAGTCATCAAGAATGCGGAAGATAACGCGTTATTTTAATGATATTCACCCTCAAATCTACAGTTCCCCAGCAAACAACAAGAAAAACTCATGCGAAGACAACTCGTTACGTACAACACATAACTTAATCATTCATGATACATCTCTACACGAAAGAAGCACCTGTTGACGGTACACCCTGGAGGAAATACCTTTAATTACAATAAAAACACGTATTGGCCTCATGCATGTTGATCGTCCTCTTTACCATCATTCGTTTGCCTTCAAAAAAGATTTGAGATATTTTAACCTCCTGAATTAATGAACTCCTGGTAGACTGTCTCGCGGTATTAAGAAAAAATTAATAATTAGTTATATGTACTACAATACCTCTGTCCGATCATCATCACATCTCAACGTACATGTGTATGAAGTTAATTGGATACTTTTCGTAATGCATCCAGGTTACTATCAGAATTCAGCATGGATGGCAATTACCATTAAAATTGCTGCCTGTTTCTTTTCACCCATTATTCGGCTTGCCTTTGGCACAAATAACGTACAGTAACACGGCGTACTGAAGATCATTGAATTCGTAATACATTAATCTAATTTTGATACAGTGCTCCAGAAAATGTGCATGCAAGGCTTTACCCTCTCTTCATCATTCGGCTTGCCTTTGGCACAAATAACGTACAGTAACACGGCGTATTGAAGATCATTGGGTTCGTAATACATTAAGCTCACTTTGATACAGTGCCCCAGAAAATGTGCGTGCAAGGCTTTACCCTGTCCTCATCATTCGTTGTCTTGAACAGACGCTACAAATACTCACCGTGGCCTGAACGTACAATTGCAATAATGTAGGAAGAAAAATTTGCGCACACGGCATTTCATGAATATTTTGCCGTCAGCCTTTCATGACGCCCTGGTAATCCATTTCACAAAAGTCAATAGATTCTCCTTTCTGACACACCCTACACCCCTAGCAACCAACCGACTGGGCCCACAACATCGCTCAACGCCTCGCAAATAACACTCTTAATGTATTCACATGCACACATCTGTTCTCCATGCAAATCTATCAACACAAATCACCGCCACACACCTGAACAAACCTCTACACCCTTTTACCAACCACGCTCAGCAGCCCCTCACAACACAACACACACCTGAACAAACCTCTACACCCTTCTACCATCACAAATCACAGCACACCACCTGACAACCCCAACCAACCAACCGCAACACCCCTCTTACAAAAAACAAATCACCGCCACCACGCGACCGTACCCCAGACTCAAAATGGCACTGATTCCCCATCTAAATCCCTTGTAACCACGTACCCCAAAACCAAACCTCCACTGATTGGATGCGATTGAAAAAGTGTGGGTGGGAACCACTTTTTCAATCACAAAACCCGGTTCGAAGGTACGTCACTTACTACTACTATATTACCTTATATCTTTTATTCTAAAGACTTTGTTGTAAAGTCAATCAAAGTTTTAATATGTTTGGATAATTTGAGCAGATTTTTAATAGGGTTTGCAGTCTTTTAATTAAAAAAAGCCTTAAAACCATCAAAATTTCAATCAAATTTGCATTTGTGGTAATCAATCATCATCACCTATCCACCAAAAGCGTTATGTAACCAATGGATGCTCCCGTAGATGATATCATTAATATTAACTCATTCCTGTTTCTGCTTTGAATACCTCTCACTATTATTATTTAAAGTAGTATTATTTCAAAATTATTATTGTGTTTAATATTTATTAATGTTCATCTAGATATTAATGGGAACTTGACCGTGTGGACCTCAACGGTCGTACTTTGCGGCTTGTTAAGCACCACGTCATGCATTTCACTATAAAATTTTTAGTTATTGAAATTAATATAATATATCTGCCTGATTTATTTCATAATTTAACAAAAATAGCAATTTTCCGAATGCTAGCACATACGATGTAAAGTTGTGTCTTTAGTTGAATTTTTTTTGTGTGCAAAAATGTAGCGTGGGATTCATTTGCATTATCTAGATTTTTCCTGAGTTGAAGTATTCATCATATCTGCCGTGCAATGGCCAAACCGTCTAAATGACTTTTTCAAGATTTTGTGATATGTGCGTTTAGGGACATTATACCTTCCCTTTTTTCATATGAGCTTAACATTTTGTTTCATTTCCCACCCCTTCAAGAGTTATGACCCTGGCCATTCCATCTATAATACATCTTGCTGCCAATTTCACATAAAAAACAAGTGGCAAACCATCTAAAGTCCTTTAGACGGTTTGTCCATTGTACAGCTATACAAATCAGAAGGAAAATAAACGTCTATTAGTACAGTCAAAGCGTCCGAATTTTGATGTAAACCAAGCATTTTGGGTAGGCAGATTTTTTTTTAATGTAATGCGTGGGCAATGGTATAGATAGCTTAAGTTCAAGTTTCTCGGGTCGCAGCTCCTGTCCTTTGGGATCCATCTTCAATACAAAAGAAGTTGGGGCACCCTCATATCTCCGAAACCATGGCTCCCACAAGAAAGTTGTGTATGACAAACTTGCGTAGAATAAAACGTTTAGCAAGTCTTTCATACATCACTTTTACAGTGGGTCAATAAAAAAAAAAGTTACAAACCAAAAACCAAACTCAAAAAGGGGGAACATCTTTCGGGCGCCACAACTTTTTTATTTTCACGTTTAATGCGAAACACAATGTTTTTAAAAGATAATTTTGTCACAAATCGTTTGCGATATTGTTTGTTGCAATCATTGCACATTAACGGGAGTTATTTTATCCTAAAGGAGAAAAAGTCGCGTGAAAACCCGTGTTTAGGCCAAATAGTCGGCTTTTGATGGCATACCCCCGTTGCGAAAATGGCGGAGCGTTTTGGTAGGCAAGCACATTTTTTGGTGCAATGTGTGGTATGCCTTACTGGCAGCTTAAATCCAAGTTTCTGGGGTCGCAGGCCCAAACCTCTGGGCTCCATCTTGAAAACAAATAAAAAGTGGGGCACCCCTATATATCCGGGACCATGGCCCCCACAAGAAAATTGTATATGACAGACTTGCGTAGAATTAATTTTTTAGCAAGTCGTACATACATCACTTTCACGTGGCATCAATAATTAAAAAGTTATAGGCCTAAAACGACATCCAAAAGGGGGGTGACATCTTTCGAGCGTCACAAATCCATTGTTTTCACTTTAACCCCAAAAAACATAGGAAATAATTTTAAGACAATTTTGTTGCAAGTTGTTTGCGGTATTGCCTGTTTCGATCACTGTACCATGCCGCGTGTTATTGTGTCTCGAAGAGAGACAAGTCTTAGGAAAAAAACATTTTAGGACCAGATAAACAGGTGTTAAAATGCTTTTTTTCTATGACTTGTCCCCTTTGGGACACAGTAACTCCCGGCATGGTACAGTGATCGAAACAAGCAATACCGCAAACGTTTGGTGATAAAACTGTCTAAAAGGTGTTTTCGAACGAATTTCGTGGTGATAGGGGAAACAAAGAAGTTGTGGCACGCGAAAAATGATCCCCCCTTTTCAACGTCGTTTTTGGCATGTAACTCTTTGAATATTGACAGCACGTGAAAATGATGTATCCACAACTTACTGCAAATTGAATTTTACACAAGTTTGTCATATTCAACTTTTTTGTGGGAGCAGTGCTTTGCAAGATATGGGGCCGTTTCACTTTTTTTTGTTCTCAAGATGGCGCCAAGGGGATTGGAGCTGCGACCCCAGAAATTTCAATTTAAGCTCACATAAAAGCATACTACTAATTGCAATTAAAAAGTTTCTGCCCACTAAAATGCTCCGTGAGTTTTACAATGGGGGATTTGCCATCGGAAGCCGATTATTTGGCCTAAAATGCGTTTTCTTCCTTTGGGATGTAATAGCTCCCGCCAGTGTACAGCGATCAAAACAATCAATACATCAAACGACTTGCGACAAAATTGCCTTAAAGTTATTTGCAATGTGTTTTGGGGTTCAAGTAAAAACAAAGAAGCTGTGGCGCCTGAAAGTTGTTCCCCCCTTTTTGGGTATGGTTTTTGGATTGTGTCTTTTTTATTATTGACACCACGTAAAAGTGATGTATGGACGACTTGCTAAACATTATATTCTACGCAAGTTTGCCATACACAACTTTCTTGTGGAAGCCACGGTTTGGAAGATATGGGGGTATTCTATTTCATTTGTTTTCAAGATGGAGCCCAAACGCCATCATCGGGGGTCCCAGGAAATTGAAGTTAAGCTAATTATACCATTCCCCACGCATTGCAATAAAAAATTTCTGCCTTTTGAAAATGCATGATCAACTCCCAATTGACTGGACCATTTGGAGCGTTTGTCCGTTGTTTTCTTAGGCAAGTTTTCCTTCTACGTACACTGGAAAAAACGTTCAAATGCTTTTAACGGTTTGCCGTTGTATCTGAAGCTGTGTTCCAAGCGAGAAAACAAATCTAAAAATAAGTTTCCTTCGTTTTCATCCCCGCATTGGCGATTTTCGTGAATCTTTAATTCATGGTGCATTCTTTGTACGTTGCTTGAAAGGTTTAAGCAAACAAATTTGGAAATGCAGGCAAGACAGGGGAAATGCGGAAGCGTTTTCACGCGAAATGTTTGAAGCCATTTATCTCGAAATCGAGGAAAGTGCAGTTAGACGGTTTGGCCATTGCACGGCAGATATACTCTATGATTGCATTCCATAGCACATTATGTTTGGTGGTAGTACGTTGTTGAAAAGATTTACTTTGATTAGCGTTATTTATAAAATTTCTTGCTTCAATTCAATGGTGAAATTTGCATCTTAGTGGAATTTTAGTGCTTCAAAATGACCACACTTCAATGTCATACTGGTCATTAACGTATTTGCAGTTAAGACACAACCTACTGATCATCCTAGCCATCCTTAGCCCTGTTTCTAACGAAAACACATAGAAGTAATTTTGTGGAGCATCATTTTACAACTTTTACAGCTTAACCTAATCCTTATCGACCTTTTCCTGACTCATAAATGAATGCATAGGCTTATTTCCGAAAGAATAATGTCATAGCCACATATAGATCATGGTCATTTTTATGACCTTTTTTCTTTAATGACCTCTGTTCACCAATAACCTTCGCCTTGTCCGTCGTATTTGCTAAGATGAGATTCTAATTGTAGACATAGAATGAATTAAAAAGATATGAAAAGGAGACTCAGAATGTAAGGAGTTCCATTGCAATTTAAGTTTAGAACAAACGAAATATTTTTTTTAAAACCAGAATACAATTTTTTCTCGCAAGTTAACTGGCGCAGTCGGGTCATGGATTTTGGTAGTCGATATAGTTAAAGTGCACTTCTTGGTAAGATCGCGCAAACCGGACGGGAAAGAATCAGCCTTTGGTAAACTGAATCGGCTTATCGCTCAATTTTCAAATTTTGATTTATACAAAAAAGACAGGGCAATGGATTACCGACAACTAAGCGGATTCATGTCATCTGTTCCGCTTTTTGATGTAAAACAAACTGTCGTCTATCCTTTTATCAGGGCGATCGAGTCGATCAAAATCAGCGCACTAAAGACGCAGCTCACTCAATTCTTCAAAGAATTATGGGAAAAGCAAGGGAAGCAATCTTAACGTATCCAAAAATTTGGGACGAAATTAAGAAAACGTTAGCGACACATTTCGATACAATTGAAACGGAGCTTCAGCTTCGAAAAGAACTCTGCAGGATTCATTTCAGCGAGTCATATTACCATTATTTCTGTAACTGGCTCTGCTTAATAAGTCAGAATTTTTTTAATGATTATGTAAGTACTGCAAAAAGTGGAGTCGTGGAATTCAGATATTTATTGGCTGCGAATTTATATATGAACAAGTGTTCATAGTCATTAAAAAGTGTTTTATTGGTTAAAAATTCCTCCACGATGGAAGAAAAATGAATAAGATTACATTATCTTTACTTTCCAGCTAGAAGTTAAAAAGATTTATGTATGAATAATAATTATCCACATATATACAAGCAAAATGCGGTTGAAAAATTTTCAAGACTGTTTCAATTGTTCAATACAATGATTCCTCATGAATCACAATATTCGATAGGTAACAATTAGACATGGCTAAGCAATACGCCTTGGGCTTATCCTTCATGGAATAGAAACTCAACAAATCCGAGAAGATATTGTCCATACCAACTCGTAGATTACACTTACATCCCAAGTCGACCAATCTCTAGCGTCGATAAAGCTAGAATTCAACCAATATTACATGGAGGCTGCAAATAGGGCCTGGCTACTTGAAGTAACCTGTAGGACAACCAGGCAAATTTGGCATGTACTGTGCTCCAAACGCACCAAGCGGCTTCTTAAGGGGGTATTCACTTCGAAAAATTGATTTTTTCATATTTCGACAGTAAAATTTATCGAAAATATGCTGTGAAAAATTCAGACCAAAATTCCTAGTATTAAATAAGTTACAACTCATAGTCGCCCACGCACCGTAAGCGACTTGTCTGCTGCGCGGCAGCTCTGCAACTGCTTCATTTCTATTGTTTTCACGGGTTTATTATATCTGCGTACGGAGTTTCTGACGATCAACTTTAGTATATTACCTACCTGTGTATATAAATTTTATCGTGAAAATACATGCTCTGAGTGTCAACATCCAACAGGAAAAAAAATAAAAATGGATCCAAAAGGCTCGAGAAGCTCCACAAAATATCCAGCGCAAAAAGAAAGAAAAAAGAGGTTTCGAGCGAATCAGTATACTGCTGAAACCGATACTGATTTGGCGAGCACATCAGCTGAAAAATTAAAAGACAAGAGTGACTTTGATGTACCGAGTGACGAACGGTTCAGCTACAGCATTCTGTGTTTCTCACTAGTGTTTACCGCTTTACAATCAATTTTAAAGTGCGATAGTGACATAAATTTTTGGAAAAAATCACCGCGAAGACTAGGATTCAAGTTGTGTGTAAGGTGTTCGTGCCAAGAATTTGACATCAATTCTTCTCCTATGGTCAAAAATGCTCACGAAATCAATAGACGTTTTGTGTATATTATGCGACTACTTGGAGTTGGTCTGGCTGGAATATATTTATTTTGTTCGCTAATGGACTTGTGTAATGGAATAAGTAATAATGGAAGTCATGGTATGCTCGGCCAAATTTTTATTGCGATTAAGTCAGCAGTGGATACTATTTTCAAAAAGCCGTTGCAGAAAAAAAAGCATTAAATGTTGCAAACGGTTGTGCTGAAGATAAAATCACGGATTCTGGTGATGGATCATGGGCCAAGCGTGGTTTTACCTCACTGCTGGGTGTTGTTTTTTTGATAGGAAAAACTTCTAGTAAAGTTGTAGATTTAACTGTCAAATCAAAAGTGTGTAGAACATGCGATCAATGGATTAGCAGGAAAGAGTCAGACGAGTTTTGGAGTGGCATGAATTTCACATTGAGCATTCTGCAGCAAACCATGAAGGGAGTTCCGGTAAAATTGAAGTTGACGGTGTGATCGAAATGTTTCAGCGGTCTGTCGAATACTTTCAAGTAAAATATAGTAAATACATTGGAGATGGAGACAGCAAAACATTTAAAAATGTACTGGCTGCCGACCCTTACAACGGCAATCCTGTAGTAAAAAAAAGAGTGTGGCTTGCACGTCAAAAAAATAATGTATAGACGAGTGAAAGAAGCTAAAAAAACACATAACCACTATTTAAAAGCTAAAAAAGGCTTGGAAGAAGCTGAAAAAAAGGAGGCCAAAGAATCAAAATGTTCATCGGAAAAAAAATCATCCACTAGTGCTGCAATAAAGAAGTTGACTCTTGCATTGACCAATGCCATGATGGTTAAACTACGTACATACTTTGGTTTGCTGCTTTTCTTGAAAGAGGAACTAGTTCCGCGTTCACCATGAAGCACATACAACAGAAGAAGCAGAAAAGAACTAATTATTATGCAATGCTTTTAAAATTCAAGGCAAAAGAAGGGAATACTCTTGCCATTACAATCCACACAAGTTGGTGAGAACACAAGTAAGATAATTTCATGCTGCTTTAAATATTTATTTAATTCAATAAAGGGTGTTTATGCATTAACTGTCGCTGAATTAGCCTTGGCCCAAATCTTTATTGAAGAGCTGCTTTACTGCAAACTTCGTTCCTGTAGAGCTCATTAATTACCGTCACGGAAAAACGCTTAGGTTCTCGCTCGATCCACCAACTAGAACAATCTACCAACTTCCAGGAAAACTCAAAAATGTCAACCAAACAGATGTTTTGTTTGTACTTATAGGAGTAGGTACAGGACAGGATTCACGTTCAAAGAAGGACTTATTTCGACAATTTAACCCGCATATATGGAACTGTTATTTAATATTTTAAGAGAAAAAACACCGACTGTAAATTGATTTGCTAGTGTAACTATAAATTTTTGATGAAACTTCAGCTCTTCAAACTTTAAACGCATTTTCCTCGAAACATAATTTTCTAAGACGGTCATAGTCGTAAAACAAAAACTATTCTACCGATTGTTTTGAAATTCATATATGTTCTTCTACTCACTGATAGTTATCGTTTGTACCAAAATTCCTCATTTTCGAAAATATTTTCTTATAATTTTTAAACGATTTTTAACATAAAAACAAGATTTTCGTAACTTTTTTTCTACAGTCCGCCATTTTTCATTTTTAACTTCCCAGTAAATGGGAAGTTCTTGTAACCGCCTCGAAAATCGAAATTGAAATTTTCAACATTTCTTTACGTTTTGAGGTCTATAGAGTATATATAAAGTGTTTCTAGAAAGGGAGATGTATGTGTGTGAGTGTACGTAAGTACGTTCGTTCGTGGACACTTTTTTCTACGAGCATAACTCACGTAAACAAAGTCGAATTGACCTCATTAATATGTCAATCGAAGCGTTTTTGCAATCTTAAGAGCTGATTAGTTTTTGGGACACTTCGGTCAAGGGGGTTTGTTTTTTTGCCCCCTTGAAGGTCATTTCTGTCATGCGTAATATCTCGCGAACCAAACATACGATTTGAATGGTTTAGGTGTCAATCGACGCGTATGAACATTTTTGTGATGAAATTTTGAAAAATATCGTTGGAGCCGCTATTTAGTTTAAGAAAAAAAAGTGCAAAAATTAGGTTTTTTAATGAACAATAAATTTTTAAACTGATTTACGGAAGACAGTATTCAATTTTTATAAAATTTATATACTTCTAGCAGTGCTTGTAAAAACAACATTAAAACTGTTACTCATGATTACGTTAAAAATTAAATAAAAAATAAAAAAATCATTAACAGGCATCATGATCTTCAAGGTAATTTCTGTCATGCGTTATACATATCTCGCGAACCAAACATACGATTTGCATTGTCAGGGTGTTAATCGAAGCGTTTTAACATTTGTGTGAATCTATCAAATTGAGAAAGAATCGGTGGAGCCGTTTTTTAATTTAAGTAAAAATAAGAGCACAAATTAGGTTTTTTTAATTAACAATAAATTTTTAAACTGATTTACGAAAGACAGTATTTAATTTTTATAAAATTTATATACTTCAAACAGTGCTTGTACAAAATACATCAAAACTTTTTCTGATGATTAAGTAAAAAAGAAATAAAAAATAAAAAAATCATTAACAGGTATCATGATCTTCAAGGTCATTTCTGTCCTTCGTTATATCTCGTGAACCAAAAATACGATTTACATTGTGAAGAAATCAATCAACGCGTATTAAAATTAACGTCAATCTGTCGAATTTTGAAAAAAAAACATTGGTGTCGTTTTTTAATTTAAGAAAAATATGTGTAAAAATTGGGTTTTTTTCATAAACAATAAATTTTTAACTTGATTTACGGAACACAGTAATTAATTTTTATAAAATTTATAAACTTCAAGCAATGCTTGAAAAAAACATCATCAAAACTTTTTCTCATCATAAAAAAAACATCAAATGAAAAATTAAAAATCATTAAAAGACATCATAACCTTCAAGGTCATTCCTTCCATTCACTACATCTCACCAACCAGATATAATATTTGCATCATCAAGGTGTCAATCGACATGTTTTAAAACTTTTTTGATTATTTTAATATTATAAAAATCGGTTTAGGCTGTTTTTTTAATTTAATAGAAGAAAATGCGAAAACTTAGGGTTTTTTTCACAAAAAATATTGTTTCAACCTGATTTGCACAACAAAGTAATAGATGTTTATAAAATTTATACATTCATATCAGTTTTTGAAGAGCAACCAGCAAAATTTTTTAGCTGATTCTGAAAAAAAAAAAATAAAAAAATCATTCAAATTTACCATATGAAAAGGGTTCTTCCGAATCATATCACCTTATACCTTCTATTCTAAAGAGTTTGTTGTAAAGTCAATCAAAGTTTTAAAATGTTCGGATAATTTGAGCAGATTTTTCATAGTTTTTGCAGTTTTTTAATTAAAATAAGCGGCTTAAATTTTGAAAACCATCAAAATTTCAATCAAATTTGCATTTGTGGTAATCAATCATCATCACACTATCACACAAAGCTAACAACAAGAAGACCAATATTTAAAACTTCTGGACCCAGTGCTAATACCACTACAACAATAATAAATAAAACTAACGATACTCCGTTTAATATATTGTTTTCAAAATTTGATAAGAAAGAAAAACTTTGAAATATTCAAAACAATAAAGATAGATGATTCGCTAAGGTCAACAAAAATTGAAGACATTTTCCTCTTGATAATAAATATAAGAAAAACATCCCCAAAAATAAATTACATGTTAGGTACGTGATAGATAAACATGATTCTGAAACACACCCACAAATGCAAAAAGAAATGCAAACAAGCCGCTAGGTGCGACCCTCCAGGTCCACACGGTCAACTTCCCAGTAATATCTACATATACATCAAAAACATTAAACACAATAATGGCGGTTTTCCACTAAACGGACAAAACTCATAGTACAGTCAATTGGGAGTTTAGCGTGCATTTTCAAAAGGCAGAATTTTTTTTATTGCAATGCGTGTGGAATGCTATAATTAGTTTAAGTTCAATTTCCTGGGATCCCCCATGATGGCGTTTGGGCTCCATCTTCAAAACAAAAGAAAGTGGGACACCCCCATATCTCCCAAATAAACTTCAAGCAATGCTTGAAAAAAACATCATCAAAACTTTTTCTCATCATAAAAAAAAACATTAAATGAAAAATTTAAAATCATTAAAAGACATCATAACCTTCAAGGTCATTCCTTCCATTCACTACATCTCACCAACCAGATATAATATTTGCATCATCAAGGTGTCAATCGACATGTTTTAAAACTTTTTTGATTATTTTAATATTATAAAAATCGGTTTAGGCTGTTTTTTTAATTTAATAGAAGAAAATGCGAAAACTTAGGGTTTTTTTCACAAAAAATATTGTTTCAACCTGATTTGCACAACAAAGTAATAGATGTTTATAAAATTTATACATTCATATCAGTTTTTGAAGAGCAACCAGCAAAATTTTTTAGCTGATTCTGAAAAAAAAAACAATTAAAAATAAAAAATCATTCAAATTTACCATATGAAAAGGGTTCTTCCGAATCATATCACCTTATACCTTCTATTCTAAAGAGTTTGTTGTAAAGTCAATCAAAGTTTTAAAATGTTCGGATAATTTGAGCAGATTTTTCATAGTTTTTGCAGTTTTTTAATTAAAATAAGCGGCTTAAATTTTGAAAACCATCAAAATTTCAATCAAATTTGCATTTGTGGTAATCAATCATCATCACACTATCACACAAAGCTAACAACAAGAAGACCAAGATTTAAAACTTCTGGACCCAGTGCTAATACCACTACAACAATAATAAATAAAACTAACGATACTCCGTTTAATATATTGTTTTCAAAATTTGATAAGAAAGAAAAACTTTGAAATATTCAAAACAATAAAGATAGATGATTTGCTAAGGTCAACAAAAATTGAAGACATTTTCCTCTTGATAATAAATATAAGAAAAACATCCCCAAAAATAAATTACATGTTAGGTACGTGATAGATAAACACGATTCTGAAACACACCCACAAATGCAAAAAGAAATGCAAACAAGCCGCTAGGTGCGACCCTCCAGGTCCACACGGTCAACTTCCCAGTAATATCTACATATACATCAAAAACATTAAACACAATAATGGCGGTTTTCCACTAAACGGACAAAACTCATAGTACAGTCAATTGGGAGTTTAGCGTGCATTTTCAAAAGGCAGAAATTTTTTTATTGCAATGCGTGTGGAATGCTATAATTAGTTTAAGTTCAATTTCCTGGGATCCCCCATGATGGCGTTTGGGCTCCATCTTCAAAACAAAAGAAAGTGGGACACCCCCATATCTCCCAAACGGTGGGCTCTACAAGAAAGTTGTATATGGCAAATTTGTGAAGAATTTAATTTGCAGCAAGTCATGCATACATCACTTTTACGTGGTTTTAACAATAAAAGAGTTACAAGCTCAAAACAACATCCAAAAAGAGGGGCATATCTTTCGAGCGCCACAGCTTCATTGTTTTCACTTTAACCCCAAAACACATTGAAAATAACTATAAGGCAATTTTGTCGCAAGTCGTTTGCGGTATTGATCGTTTTGATCGCTGTACACTGGCGGGAGCTATTGCATCCCAAAGGGGGAAAGCTCACGTGAAAAATGCATTTTTTGGCCAAAAAATCTGATTTCGATGGCAAACCCCCCATTGCAAAACTCACGGGGCATTTTAGTGGGCAGAAAATTTTTAATTGCCATGAGTAGTATGCCTTTATGTGAGCTTAAATAAAGTTTCTGGGGTGGCAGCTCCAATCCCCTTGGCGCCATCTTGAGAACAAAAAAAAGTGGGACGGCTCCATATCTTATAAAGCACAGCTCCCACAAAAAAGTTGAATATGACAAACTTGTGTGAAATTTAATTTGCAGTAAGTTATGGATACATCATTTTCACGTGCTGTCAATATTTAAAGAGTTACACGCCAAAATCGATGTTGAAAAGGGGCGATCATTTTTCGCGCGCCACAACTTCTTTGTTTCCCCTATCACCGCGAAATTCGTTCGAAAACACCTTTTAGACAGTTTTATCACCAAACGTTTGCGGTATTGCTTGTTTCGATCACTGTACCATGTCGGGAGTTATTGCGTCTTGAGGGGGGTCAAGTCATACGAAAAAAAGCAGTTTAGCAACTGTTTATCTGGTCCTACAATGCTTTTTTCCTATGACTTGTCCCCCTTCGAGATACAATCACTTCCGACATGGTACAGTGATCGAAACAAGCAATACCGCAAAAGTTTGGTGATAAAACTGCTTAAAAGTTATTTTCGGACGAATTTCGCCGTAATAGGGGACACCAAGAAGTTGTGGCGCGCGAAAAATGATCCCCCCTTTTCAACATCGATTTTGGTGTGTAACTCTTTTAATATTGACAGCACGTGAAAATGACGTATCCATAACTTACTGCAAATTAAATTTCACACAAGTTTGTCATATTCAACTTTTTTGTGGGGGCGGTGCTTTCCAAGATATGGGGCTGTCCCACTTTTTTTTGTTCTCAAGATGGCGCCAAGAGGATTGGAGCTGCCACCCCAGAAACTTTATTTAAGCTCACATAAAGGCATTCTGCTCATGCCAATTAAAAATTTTCTACCCACTGAAATGCTCCGTGAGTTTTGCAATGGGGGGTTTGCCATCGAAATCAGATTTTTTGCCCAAAAAATGCATTTTTCACGTGAGCTTTCCCCCTTTGGGATGCAATAGCTCCCGCCAGTGTACAGCGATCAAAACGATCAATACCGCAAACGACTTGCGACAAAATTGCCTTAAAGTTATTTTCAATGTGTTTTGGGGTTAAAGTGAAAACAATGAAGCTGTGGCGCTCGAAAGATATGCCCCCCTTTTTGGATGTTGTTTTGAGCTTGTAACTCTTTTATTGTTAAAACCACGTAAAAGTGATGTATGCATGACTTGCTGCAAATTAAATTCTTCACAAGTTTGCCATATAAAACTTTCTTGTAGGAGCCATGGTTTGGGAGATATGGGGGATGTCCCACTATTTTTTGTTTCCAAGATGGAGCCCAGAGGATTCGGGTGCGACCCCAGAAAGTTGGATTCAAGCTTACAATAAGACATACTACACATTGCGCCAAAAATCCGCCTGCCTTCCAAAATGCTCCGCGAATTTTGCAACGGGGGGTTCGCCACCAAAAATCGATTATTTGGCCTAAAAACGGGTTTCTTCACGCGAGGTTCTACTCTTTGGGATGGAAAAACTCCCGTTAATGTGCAGTAATTGGAACAATCAATACCGCAAACGATTCGCGACAAAATTATCTTAGAAAAGTATCCCAACATGTTTCGCGTTAAACGTGAATTTAAAAAAGCTGTGGCGCCCGAAAGTTATTCCCCCCTTTTTGGGTACGGTTTTTGGATTGTATCTTTTTTATTATTGACACGACGCAAAAGTTATGTATGGACGACTTGCTAAAAATTATATTCTACACAAGTTTACCATACACAACTTTCTTGTAGAAGCCACCGTTTGGGAGATATGGGGGTGTCCCACTTTCTTTTGTTTTGAAGATGGAGCCCAAACGCCATCATGGGGGACCCCAGGAAATTGAACTTAAACTAATTATAGCATTCCACACGCATTGCAATAAAAAAATTTCTGCCTTTTGAAAATGCACGCTAAACTCCCAATTGACTGTACTATCAAACAAAACACAAACTCGTGTCGAATAAAACAAAACTACAAATTCGCAAACTTTTTGAAGACTGGCGTGCTATGCCACAGTTGGAGTTTTGTTTTTCGAGTCCCACTCGAAAGCGGTAACATCAAAAGGTTTCGACGTGTTTTGAAACTCAAGTCTGTTTAGTGGAAACGGTCATGTTGTGTTTTGTATTTTCACTTTGTGTTTCGTGTTGCTAGTGTAAATCGAAGTAATTTAAATGATTTTATTTTACCATTATAATAGTATAGTTTTACAGGTCATGTCTGAAAGTGGTAAATTTTCAAAAGACCAGTGGATTGCAGAAGAAATCTACACCTTGATAGATGCATTCAGGGAACACAGAAATTTGTGAGACCCAAAGAATGCCAACTACAAAAATTGAAAGATGTCGCCCAATTGTTTGACACCAGTTGGGTTGAAATGAATAGGCATATTATAAATATAAGTAAGCAATATCAACGTGGAGGCAGGAATCATCACAAAGTGAAAAAAACCGGCACAGGTCAGCATTTTACACCGAAGTGATTTGGTTACAATGCAATGAGTTTTGTGCATGATAGAAACAAACGCTTTCTGGGTTCAGGCATTCAGATCGATGGAGAATATGAGGTATTTTTTTTAATGTGTACTAAAATTTTTACGGGGCTAGGTATTCAAATAAAAACTAATTACAAATTGCTAATATCAAAATATATTCTATGATTTTTGGAATCATATGTATATTCAAGCATATTTTAATTGCCAGGGTACTTGTCCTTGGTCTGAAATAAAATATTCACAATATTCTTTTCTAATATTTTGTGCCTCTTGTAAAGATTTCCTTGCTACAGGCTTAAAAGGTAACATAGATTCAGTTGGTTGTGATTCATTCCTCCGTGATCCATTTCTTATAGTGCCCGAATCTAAATCTTCTATGTCAAATGATCCCGGTGGCGTACAATTATTTTTTGATTCGGCATTTGATATGGAAGTAACTGATATTTTGCTTAAGTACATTAAGCTTTGATAACTGTCTCCAGTAGCAAGAAACGTCAGTGTTGCTGCTCATCGATCTTTAACAGAAATTGAATCTCTAAAGTTTGTGTTTAACTTTGCAACTTTTCTGACAATTAATGTAATTAGCTCCTCAAAATCAGAAATTCTCAGAAAATTATGAAATGATGAGCGCAGTTCCCCATGTAATCCAATGTCATCATTTTGGATATCGTTCATCAATTGTGCAGCACCATCATTTACTCGTCTAGATAAAAGTGATCGAACCCAATATCTGTGTTGACGTTTTCTTCTTTCCATAAAAAATAATAATATTTGAATCACTAATACATTATACCTAGTATACATACATATGTACGGTTAAAGTGTTTACTTGGCTGGTTTATATAGTATACAAACTAACTAACCAAGTAAACACTTTAACCGTATATATAATTACTTCTTTTCCTTCGACTTCAATATTAACCATCCACAACTAAGAATAAAAAAATCTTCTCTATACATGTTCGTTGCTTATTGAAGAGATGTATTATGACTTCTTCTTGACAACCAGTGGAAACCGATCAAAAACAAAACCACAAGTCGAACAAAATGTAGTCAGCTTTATGGAAACAAGAGTTTTGGTTTTGTTTCTGTTTTGTTTTTGTTTTTTAGGTTCTAGAAAACACAAACACAACATAAACTCAACTGTCCGTTTAGTGAAAAACCGCCATAATAATTTTGAAAATAATATTACTTTAAATAATAATAATGAGAGGTATTCATAGCAGCAACAGGAATAAGTTAATATAAAGCATATCATCTACGGAAGGTTTTTTTGGATATCCAACATCTAAGCAGTTTTTTTATTAACACTAAAACACAATACAAACTATTCAAAATCTGCTGAAATTATGCAAATATTATAAAACTTGGATTGAATTTACAACACTTTCCTTAGAATAAAAGATATAAAGTAATATCATTCGTATGAACCCTCTATACATGATAACTTTTTTTTTTAATTTTGTTTTTGTATAATCATGGAATATAGTTTTGCTGGTTTCTCTTCAAGAACTGATCAGAATGTATAAATTTTATAAACATTTATTACTGTGCTGTGCAAATCAGGTTAAAACATTCATTTTTATGAAGAAAAACTAAGACCCTAAAATCCTAATTTTATTAAATTAAAAAGCGGCTGTAACAATTTTTCTATTTTCTTTTCTTTATTCTAAAAAACCTACTTTTTTGCACCTTTTTCTCTTAAATTAAAAAACGGCTTCAACAATTTTTGTAAAAATTTGATAGATTCATGCAAATGTTAATACGCGTTGATTAAGATCTTAATGATGCAAATCGTATATTTAGTTCGCGAGATATAAGGCATGACAGAAATGACCTTCAAAGAGGCAAAACAACAAACAACGCCCCCCCCCCGACCGAAGTGTCCCAGTGTACGTACGTACGTACACACACACATCTCCCTTTCTAAAAACACTTTATATATACTCTATAGACTTCAAAACGTAAAGAAATGTTGAAAATTTCAATTTCGATTTTCGAGGCGATTACAAGAACTTCCCATATACTGGGAAGTTAAAAATTTTGACCTTCTCAGGGCTACTAGGGGCAATATTTATAACAATCCCAGCCTTAGTACGAACTGAAATCCTGATAAAACCACTATCTCATAAAACGGTCATACGTTAATGAGATCAAGTAGTAAATTTGAGACAATAACGAGAAGCAAAACGAATCTGACTTAACCAATATGATATCAATTTTATAAGTTTATGATAACGCGGCCAGATAAAGCAAAAAAAATTTAATTTTGTTTACAACTAACTGGCTCGCCTAGAAATTAGACTAGACTCCAATCATTTAATTAGCGATGAAGACATCACGCCATCAGGTGTGTGACAACGTGATCGTAGAAGGATTTGCCGATGCGAGTCGTTGACAAAATTTGATGTTTGCATCTTGGAATATCTTGGTCATATGTTGGGAAATGTTGAATTAGGTGTTTTGCCAATGCTAGTACTACTTTAAATAATAATAATGAAATGTACTCACACCAGTACCAGGAATGAGTTAAAATTAATCATATCATCTACGGGAGCATCCATTGATTACGCAAGGCTTTTGGTGGATGGGTGATGATGATTGATTACCACAAATGCAAGTTTGATTGAAATTTTGATGGTTTTTAAAATTTAAGCCGCTTATTTCAATTAAAAAACTGCAAAAACTATTAAAAATCTGCTCAAATTATTCAAACATTTTAAAACTTTGATTGACCTTACAGTAAAGTCTTTAGAATAAAAGATATAAAGTAATATCATTCGGAAGAACCCTTTTCATATGGTAACTTTGAATGATTTTTTTATTTTTAATTCAATTTTTTCCAGAATCATGGATAAAGTTTTGCTAGTTTCTCTTCAAAAACTGATATGAATGTATAAATTTTATAAACATTTATTACTGTAATGTGCAAATCAGGTTAAAAAAATATTTTTTTATTAAAAAAACCCGAAGTTTTCGCATTTTCTTCTATTAAAATAAAAAAAGCCTGAAACGGATTTTTATAATATTTAAATAATCAAAAAGATGTTGAAACACGTCGATTGACCCCTTAATGATGCAAATATTATATCTGGTTCGTGAGATATAGTGTATGGAAGAAATGACCTTGAAGATCACGATGACTGTGAATGGATTTTAGTTTTAATTAAATATTTCTTGTTATCATGAGAAAAAGTTTTGATGACTTTTTTTCAAACATTGCTTGAATTATATAAATTTTATAAAAATTGAATAATGTCTTCCGTAAATAAAGTTAAAAATTTATTGTTTACAGTCCCTGGCCATATTATTAGACCCATGCTGAAAAAAAACCTAATTTTTTGCACTTTTTTCTTAAATTAAAAAACGGCTCCAACGATTTTTTCACAATTCGAAAGATTCACGTCAATTTTAATACGCGTCGATTGACACCTTGACAATGTAAATCGTATGTTTGGTTCGCGAGATATAACGCATGACAGAAATGACCTTGAAGATCATGATGCCTGTTAATGATTTTTTTTATTTTTTATTTAATTTTTTACGTTATCATGAGGGGAAGTTTTAATGTTGTTTTGACAAGCACTGCTAGAAGTATATAAATTTTATAAAAATTGAATACTGTCTTCCGTAAATTAGGTTAAAAATTTATTGTCGTTTAAAAAAACTATGTTTTTGCACTTTTTTCTCTTAAATTAAAAAAACTGCTCCAACGTTTTTTTTTGAATATTCGAAAGATTCACGCAAATTTTATTAAGCGTTGATTGACATCATGACAATGTAAATCGTATGTTTGCTTCGTGAGATATAACGCATGACAGAAATTACCTTGAAGATCATGATGCCTGTTAATGATTTTTTTATATATTATTTAATTTTTTACGTAATCATGAGAGAAAGTTTTAATGTTGTTTTACAAGCATTGCTTGAAGTATAAAAATTTTATAAAAATTGAATACTGTCTTTCGTAAATCAGTTTAAAAATTTATTGTTCATCAAAAAAACCTAATTTTTGCACTTTTTTTCTTAAATTAAAAAACGGCTCCAACGATTTTTTCAAAATTTGGAAGACTCACACAAGTGTTAAAACGCGTCGATTGACACCTTGACAATGCAAATCGTAGGTTTTGTTCGCGAGATATGTATAACGCATGACAGAAATTACCTTGAAGATCATGATGCCTGTTAAATTTTTTGTTATATTTTTATTCATTCAATTTTTTACGTAATCATGAGTTTTTTCGAATCAGTTTTTGGTCGAGCGTTAGCAAACGCGGCACCCACCTTGCACACAGCTTTTCCATGCTCAAATGGTTGTGCAAAATATAGCGAACACGTTCAGCTGACACCTTACAAGTCTCAGTAATCTCATGCACTTTCAATCCGCGGTTTTCCAATACTATTTGATGGATTTTCTCAATCATTTCTGAAGCTGTGACCTCAACGGGCCGTTCTGAGCGAGGCTTGTCAGGGGTGCTCACACGACCCATTTTAAATTCAGAAACCCACTGCTTAATAGTTGAATATGATGAGGAGGAGTCTCCTAGTGTTGAATCCATCTCTTCTTTTATTTGTTTTGGAGTAAAACCTTCCAAATAGAAGTATTTGATGACAGCACGTTTTTCCACTTTTTCCATTTTCACGAAAACAACGGAAGCGTTTCGCGCACTGTGCTCTAAAACGCAAACTAACGTAGCGATTGGGTTGAAACTGTACATACAAGCTCGGTAGGAATGGTACTGTAAGACGCCGCTCCAAAAGTAGACCTAGTGGCGCCATCTCTTGGTCAGGCCGGAAACTTTTCACCCCACCCTCGTATAATGAGGCTATAAAATTTTGAATTATTGTTAAATTAATTCTGTGTATTATAATTTTATGTTCAGTCGCTATGTTTACTGTCTGGATTTGTATTTCTATATATCCGGCTGGACTGTTGACCAGTTCCAGAATCAGATATGCTTGGGTCCTTTGCAATAATAATAGAATCAATATTAGTTTGATTTCCATTGTCTGGAAAGAGATTTTTAGGTTTTTGATTAATTCGATTGCGTGTTTTGTTGGAATATATTTGATTTCTTTATATCTAGGCTGTAATTTATTCTTGACAGCCTTGTAATTCTTTACCAATATTTGTTCGCGTTTTTCATCGTTTTTTCTTCTATTAATGTTTTGTTTGTTTAACATACTTTCTTTTAATTTTGTTAAAAGTTCGTGTATCAATTCTATTTTTGTTAAACCTGTTTCTACATCAAATATTTTATCTATTATATTATGTTTTTTAGTCCTTCATAATTTGCATTTATTCCTCCATGAGTTGTTTCGCTATTGTGGTAATGTTTTATATATTGCATTAATGCTTGCTCAGTTTTTGGTTCAAGTAAAAGTTTGTTAACTCGGATGCATTTGAAATTCTTTACTTTGAAGTGTTCAATGAGTTTTAGTTGAAAGTAGTTATATGCTGCTTCTGGTAATTCGTTATATATCGCAGTTTTGCTATTTACTAGTTCTTGTATAAGTTTTTTTAAATTCTTCATTATTTAATATAACGCGATGATAGAATTTAGTTTTTAATTCTGGTCGTTTTGAATTTGCTAATATTATTTGTTGTGCATATTTATTTAGAAAATCTTCTTTAAAGGGTATTAGTTCAGTTGAATCTTGTTCAGCTGAATGTTGTGTTGGGATTAGAGTGTTTAATGATATCGTTTGGGTTTCTAAATTTTGTGCTGGTCGTATTTCATTTGTGGTTGCTGTTCTGTTCTGTTCTCGATTATGGTTAATATGTTACATTCATCATTTATGATTCTAGATAAATAGTCAGCTGGGATATTTATTTTTCCTTTTATATATTTAATACTATTTTGTATTCTCCTAGTTTCAATATCCATCTTTGAATTCTTTGATTTATATCTGTGCCTTTATATTTTTTATATAACCACTCGATTGGTCCGTGATCTGTGTATAAATTAAATTCTCGACCATAGATGTAGGGTCTAAAATATGTTACTGCATATATTATAGCGAATAACTCTTTTTCAGTAGTTGAGTAATTTCGTTCGTGGTCATTTAAGGTTCTTGGCGTTTAGGCTATAGGATGCTGCTTTTGAGATAAAACTGCTCCGATGGCACAATCACTGGCATTAGTTGTTATTTCAAAAATGCTATGAAAATCTGCACTTTGAAGTACTGGGTATGTTTTTAATTTTTCTTATAATTTTCGATGTGGTTCTTGATATTCTAAATTGCCTATGTCAATGTTAGCATTTTTTTTAGACCTTTCGCTAGTGGTTATGCTATTTGACTATAATCTTTTATAAATTTTAGATATTATCTAGTTATTCCAAGGAACGATTTGATTTCTTTCTTAGTTTTGGGCACTGGTATCTTTTTTATTTTCTCATTTTTTTGGGATTGGATTTTATTTCTTTTAAAGTTACTAGATATCCTAGAAAATTAGTTTCTTTTTGTAGAAAATTACTTTTATCAATTTGAATTTTAAATTCTGGCTTTTGTAGCAATTGAAATAACTTTTTTTATATTTTGAATAGGTTTTTCTAATGAAGTTCCAAAAACAAGTATATCATCAAGATATACTACACATATTTTATTTATAACTTCTGATAAAACTTCATTCATGATTCGTTGAAAAGTTGCTGGGGCATTTTTCAATCCGAATGGCATCCTTAGGTGTTCCTAGTGACCATAAGCTGTGGAGAAAGCCATCTTAGCTTTATCATGAGGATGCATCTTGATTTGATGAAATCTTTCAGCTAGATCCAATGTTGTAAAATATTGACTTCTTCCTAATTTATGCAATATGCTGTCTATATTGGGTAACGGGAATTTGTCGTCTATTGTTACAGCACTAAGTCGTCTATAATCGATGAGCATTCTCTATTTCTTTCTTCCAGAATTATATATTTTCTTTGGCACTATTATTACAGGTGAGTTATAGGGTGAATTACTTACTTTCATATTTTATCACTCAATAATTGTTTTATTTGTTTTTCGATTTCTTGATCATGTATTTGAGGGTTACTATACATTTCGCTGTAGATTGGTTCCTCTGTGATTGTTTTAATTTGATGTTGAGTTTTACTCGTTGAACTTAGATCTCTTTCTTTATAAAATAAATTATTCAGATGTTGAGTATTCATTTGAATTTGTTCCATTGGTTCCATTGTATTTATTTCTTCATATTTAATAGGATTATCTCCGAATGGTATTTTATTGTTTCCTATTATTTTTTTTTCGTAGTTTATTATGGCCTGGAGTGCTGCTAGGATATCCGTTCCTATTGAAACGTCATGTTGATTATCTGATAAATCAATTAATTTCCATTGTATTTTTTAAAATCCGCCTAACTCTATTGGTGTAGGAATTACTACTTATGATTCTATGTTTTTATTTCCGGCTAAGGTTTTTATCACTGAATTAGATTTTTCTTTATTGAGATTATTAGCGTATTTTATAGTAAGAATATCGTGGATCCTGTGTCAACTAAAGCTTTTAGTTTCTTTTGATTAATTGTTATTTCTATCATGGGGAGTTTATCTCGTTGGAGGCTGATGACTGAAAATTTTCGCTTTAATTTTTAGTAGTTTTTGTAGTTTGTGTTAAGTAGTTACTTACATAGGTATCTGTGGTCTCTCTTGTCTCTGAAATTGTGTGGTTTGATTTGTTTGATAAAAATTTGTATTATTATATTGAGGAGGTCTATAATTTTTATATTGATTACTATAATTATTTCTAAAAGGATTAAAATTTGTATTCTGATTAGAATTATTTTGAAAGTTTTTATATTGATTCGTATGCTGCGTGTTGAATGGTTGTTGCTGATGAACAGGAGCTTCTTTGTTGTCTTGGTTGGTAAGTTGGTTTATTGAAGATCCTTTGATTAGTTGAAATATGATGGGCTTCCTTTAGTCTACCTTTAATATTCTTTTCTTGTAGCATTTGAAAGGTTTCTTCTAAAGTTTGGGGTCCTTTTATATCCATCCAACAGGCTATGGATTCATCTAGCTTTGTCGATGAAGATTCGTAATATTCTAGTTTCGGTTTGCTGTATTGTGTTGTCTAGGCTTGAAATTTTTATTAATTCTGTCTTCTGGTTCATTTGTTTCAGGATTTTATTTAATTGTTCATATAAATCTTCCATGTTTCTTGTTTCAGTTAATAACGCTCTTCGTGTTAAATCGTCAAAAGAATCTCGAATACCACAATGAATATCTAGAGTATTTTGAACTGTGGCCCAGTTTGCTTTCGGTGATCTTCTTATTGCATCTGCTGCTTTTCCTCGAGTTTTCGTTAATATTACTTTTAGGATCGTTTAGTGATGTAATTGTTGCGTTACTGCTAATACTCCTTCTACTGATTTAATGAAGTCGTCTTCTCCAGAAAATATTGGGGTATGGTCAGCATAAGCTAGAGCAGCTGAAAAATCTAAAATAAGGGTCATTTTTGACAAGGTATTTACCACTGGTGTTGGTGTTTGCAGTTGATATTCTATATTTACACTGTTTATCTGATTTATAAATAAATTTTCAAATATCACTGATAACTCTGCTTCACTTTCACTAATGTCTTGATGCTTTGCCTTTAGGAAAGGTATCCTTGGCCTTTCATTTTTTTTTTGTTATTTGAATTGTTTTTAGGGAATCACTTTTGTAATTAGAAATCTAGGTTTGGTTCTATGTCGGTCTCTCCATAGATTTTTGAACGTTATAGGCTTGTTCACCAAACTGTCTTTATTTAACTAAAACAAGTTTATTAGATTTGTCACGGTTCGACTCGTGGTACCACCACTTACTCGCCTTAGGAGCCACTACTTTGTAGGTTAGCTTATTTAAGTTAAAATAGTTTGAGGCCCAACTTCCTTGTGTTATATACTCTGGCGGTTGGCGTCGAGCCAATAGGAAATAGCCGATGTAGTCAGCGCCGGGGGATACGCCTCTATCTACGCACCGCCCACCGCTCCATTTTTAATCGAGGCGAAAAGCTCGCGGGCGGTGTCACAATCAAGCACGCGAACTCTTGGACCCTCGCCCGATTCCAACGACCGCAAACAAAGAATCTGGTTCGCCGTTGGTTGCGGGAACCGGTGAAGCGGTTTCGGGCGAGGATATAAAAGCGAAAAGCTGACCTCGAAAGGTCTCTGTTCGATAATCTGGTGGATGGTGTTACCCGCGCGTCGGTTTCAAGGAAGTGGACCGAAAACGAGAAGTGTATCCGCGAAAGGAGCGAATGTCGATTCGCAAGTTGGGGTGCGCGTATCGGACGTATCATATCGGACTTGCTTGGAGTTTCGCTTTTTCGGCACCCATCGTCATCGTGCGAGTTACACATGTTATCTCAGATACTACACCTGTAATATCAAATACTACACCTGTAACCGATTCTGACATCACAGCATCTTTCTCCCCTATTCCTAAACCACGTACATCTCTTTTACCATTCCTTCCACAAAGTTTATGAGTCATGTAGTTATTAATGTTGATATGACTCATCTATTATTCCAATCCCATTTGATATAAACAATCAAACCCATTATGCTCGGTGATGACAGAATTGGATTGATTGAAACGAAATCATTATGATTTAATTGATTACGCAAATCTAAGTACCTCAAACATAAATAATGTCAAAGTTTGAATTAGCTGTGGACAATGAATTGACACAGACATAAAATCACTTTTAGTAGTTGCGAATAAGATCAATTTAATCTAAACAACAGCAGCCCATAAATAAGATACCGTATTGCAGTATAAGCGAGTCTAAGTTTTATTCTAGAGTGAAGAAGATTGTTCGCGGTAAATAAAAAGTGTTTTAAATTAAATTAAAATTAGTAAAAGTGTTTTTACATTAAATTGGAGTTAATAAAAAGTGTTGTCGAAATAATAAAATAGTGTTTTATTTTATTATTTCAAAGTGGAAAAAACATAACTGGCGCAGTCATCCGTCTTAAGGAGGGAGAATCCTTTCAAGACAACCGAACCTTCGAAAAAATAAATATATTGTTTTATCAAGTACGCGATACCGCTACGTACAAATTTATTTGTATATGGTATGCGAAGTAAAAACTTCGAATTTGTACTTGATTACAATAAAACAAAAGTGCATTGCATCCGTTTAAAAGGGTCAGGCACTTCAAAAACACGTAACTGACGAGAAAATCGTTAGCAGCCTAGAAAAGAACAAATAATAGTCTTTCAAACACTAACCAAAAATTCTTAATTATGGAAGGCGACCGTCCGCAGCAACTTCAACTATCCTTCGAGGAACTTCTAAAGGAAGCACGCCGTCTACCTGGATACAATGGTAACAACGCAGAGTATTCTCTCAACACCTGGATAGATGAAGCCCATATAATTTTGAACTTATCACAACCTGGGGACCAACAAACATACATCTTTAGACTCATCATCAACAAACTTCAAGGTCCTGCTCGAAATTCAGTCCAAAAGATTTCAATTCCAACCTGGCAGAACGTGAAATCCTTGCTGATATCAACATTTGGCGTAACTGAAACTTATACCACAATTGTGAATCGAATTCATTTGGTAAGTCCTAGTATTAGAAATATAGACGATGTGTACTTTAAGTTAAATAGCCTACTAAATCGTTTAAATACGAAGTATTTACAAGATCCTAATCGTGCCTTACACGATGAATTCAATCCAGTGCGTAACGAAAGTTTAGTGCTAAATAAATTTAAATCAATTTTACCGGAATACAAAACATTCCTAATAGAAACTCGTAATTGTGTGACTCTTGATCAAGCATATAACCTGTTGTGTGAAATTCAACAGAATACTAATTGCCAACAATTTGATAGTGGAAGAAGTTCGTATCGCCGTAACCCTAACTACAACAACTATCAGCCGCAAAATAATTCAAATAATAATAATCCGCGTAATTTCAATTCAAATAGTAATCCACCACGGAACAGCTCAAATCAGGATTACCATAATAACAATTATCGTCGCAATAATAACCATCATCCAAATAACTACCGTCAAAACTATAATAATTATCGCTCCAATAACAATAACAATTACAACAGACCAAATAATCGTGCTGAACCAATGCAGCTTGATAACTCTGCGAGGTACAGAAATCGTCAAAATCCAAACATTGAACCAATGTACGTAAATTTTCAAATAGCAGCCTCGGACACCCTCTTCCAATAATTAATCTAACCATCAATAGCGAAGTTATCCCTGTACTTATAGATACAGGAGCGTCCACTTCAAGTATTGATGTAAATTGTCTGAAAAGTTCTCCGAAAATTCAATTAAATACTTCCCTTCCAATATTTGGCCTCTCCGGTACATGCTATGTAACTCATAAAGTAAAAATTGGTATGCCCAAGGAATTTGAACTACCTGAAACATATCAAATCTTGTGGAACGTTATGGACTTCCGAGATAAACAATTTAAAGCAATAATCGGTCAAAACATATTATACCCATTGAATGCAATGTTACACATGGGAGAAGGATATCTTGAATTAAACAATCAAAAATGTTACTTTAACTATGCAGTCCCTGTTGAAATTAATGTTCAATCTGAATTAAGGCGAAATCAAAATAATTCAGTAAATAAGTTGTTCGAAAATTTAAATAGTGAGGAATCTTGTGCTTTGAATAAAACCCTCAGGGCATATGAGGATATATTGTACAAAGAAGGAACAAACCTGACCTGTACAACAAAAACAAAGCACGAAATAATAACCAGCAACAATAAACCACTATATTCAAAAATATACCGTTATCCACAAATTCACGAACAGGAAGTTAATACCCAAATAAACGAAATGCTCAAACAGAAAATTATCCGACCTTCAATTTCACCTTATAACGCCCCTATCTGGGTATTCCCAAAGAAATAAGATAACTCTGGTAGAACCAAATGGCGCATAGTCATCGATTATCGGAAATTAAACAATGAAACGGTTGACGATAAGTTTCCTATACCAAATATAGAAAGTATATTTGACAAATTAGGAAAAGCGCAGTATTTTACGACTTTAGATTTGGCGAAAGGATTCCACCAAATCGAGATTCTAGAATCCGATCGTTACAAAACAGCCTTTTCAACTCCACAAGGATATTTTGAGTTCAACAGAATGCCCTTCGGACTGAAAAACGCACCTGCTACGTTTCAAAGAATGATGAACGAGGTTCTACACGAACATATAAATAGAACAAGCCGCGAAGTGCGACCCTTGAGGTTCACACGGTCAACTTCCCAGTAATATCTACATAAACATCAACAACATTAAACACAATAATAATTTTGAAAATAATACTACTTTAATTAATAATAATGAAAGGTATTCATAACAGTAATAGGAATGAGTTAATATTAATCATATCATCTACGGGAGCATCCATTGATTACGCAAGGCTTTTGGTGGATGGATGATGATGATTGATTACCACAAATGCAAATTTGATTGAAATTCTGATGGTTTTCAAAATTTAAGCCACTTTTTTTAAATGGGAAGTGTGGTTTCGGCGTAACGAGTGGCTCCTCTTCAGGTGCTGCCTTTTTAGCCACTCGGTACGAGAAAGCACTACCACCGCTGGCTTGTTGATGGATCAAGCTCGCTATATTTCAACTATTTATAATTTTTACATGTGTGAATTATAACGACTGTCAATGTGTTTCGTATATCTGCCTACGTAGCTTTTTCATTATTTAAGTTTTTTATCATCGGTTTTTTTAGTTAAAAGACTGCAAAAACTATTAAAAATCTGCTCAAATTATCCAAACATTTTAAAACTTTGATTGACTAAACAACAAAGTCTTTAGAATTAAAGATATAAGGTAATATCAATCGGAAGTACCGCTTTCATATGGTAACTTTGAATGATTTTTTTTTAATTAAATTTCTTCAGAATCATAAAAAAAAGTTTTGCTAGTTTCTCTTCAAAAACTGATAACAATGTATAAATTTTATAAACATTTATTACTGTGTTGTGCAAATCAGGTTAAAAAAATATTTTTTATGAAAAAACCCTAAGTTTTCTCTTTTTTTCCTATTAAATTAAAAAAACCGCTGAAACGGGTCTTTATAATGTTAAAATAATCAAAGATATTTTAAAACACGTCGATTAACACCTTAATGATGCAAATGTTATATCTGGTTCATGAGATATAGTGAATGGAATAAATGACCTTGAAGATCATGATGACTGTTAATGATTTTTTATTTAATTTTTTACGTATTCATGAGAAAAAGTTTTGATGTTGTTTTTACAAGCACTGCTTGAAATATATAAATTTTATAAAAATTGAATACTCTTTTTCGTAAATCAGGTTAAAACTTTATTGTTTATAAAAAAACCCTAATTTTTTGCACTTTTTTTTCTTAAATTAAAAAACGGCTCCAACGATTTTTTTCAAAATTTGAAAGGTGCACACAAATGTTAATACGCGTCGACTGACAACTTAGTCATGCAAATCGTATGTTTGGTTCGCGAGATATAACGCATGACAGAAATGACCTTCAAAGGGTCAAAACAAAAAAAAAACCCGACCGAAGTATCCCAAAAACTAATCAGCTCTTAAGATTGTAAAGACACCTTCGACACCTCAACGAAGTCGATACGACTTTGTTTTCGTGAGTTATGCTCGTAGAAAAAACTGTCCACGAACGTACAGACGTACGGACGTACGTACACACACACATACATCTCTTTCTAAAAACACTTTATATATACTCTATAGACCTCAAAACGTAAAGAAATGTTGAAAATTTCAATTTCGATTTTCGAGGCGATTACAAGAACTTCCCATATACTGGGAAGTTAATAGGTGTTGTCTACTTAGACGACATCCTTATTTTGTCTACTTCGCTCCAGGAAATGGAAGCAAACATAAGGATAATATTTCAGACACTTCGGAAGTATAACTTAAAAATCCAGGTCGACAAATGCAAATTCTTTGCAAAACAAACAGACTATCTCGGTCATTTCCTATCTGTCGACGGCATCAAACCTAATCCTGATAAAATAAATATAATAAACAATCTTAAAGTCCCAGATACCTCAAAAAGAATTAAATCTTTTCTTGGCATCACCGGTTACTACTGTAAATTCATTAATAATTATGCTAAAATAGCAGCCCCATCGACCGATGCCCTTAAAAAAAACTAATAAAATAAATGTCAACGACCCCAAATATATTGCAGCATTCGAAAAATTAAAATCTCTGTTGACCAATTATCCAATTTTAAATTATCCGAATTTTAAACAAAAATTTGTTTTAACTATTAATGCATCTGACATAGCGATTGGTGCAGTTCTTTCTCAGCAAGGACACCCTACCTGTTTTGCGAGTCGTACACTGAACGAACACGAACGCAACTACTCGACCATTGAGAAGGAACTCCTGTCAATTGTATGGTCCACTCAATACTTCCGCCCATATTTGTACGGTGTAAAATTCGATATTCGTACCGATCATCGCCTTTTGATTTGGCTAAGTAACTTAAAAGAGCCGAATAGTAAATTACAACGCTGGAAAATTAAGCTCAATGAATAAAATTTTGATATACAGTATCTTAAAGGCAAAGAAAATAAAGTAGCCGACTTTTTAAGTAGAATTAATGTCGATAGAAATGAAATAAACGTAAATACTGATAACAATAACCTAGATAATATATCAATAATATCCGATGACGAATCAAATGTAGCAACAATACACTCTGCGAAAGAAAGTCAGAACGACTTTATTCCGCTCAAGGATTGCATTGTGAATACTTCTAAAACGCAAATAATAATTGTCCAGAAAAAACATAACGAATATAAAAAAATTCATAAAAATCGGAAAATGTATATCGAAAAAACTGATATTAGCCACGAATCAAAATTACGTGACATACTGCGACGCTACATGCCAGAGAATGGCAGAATTGGCATATATAGTGAATTAAGCGAGTCAGAATATAATAAAGTACAATTAGCAATCATCAGTTTATATTCTAATAACATTAATATTTCATTTATCAAATGTTCATATAATGCTTTAGATATTACAAATGAAAGTCAATGTTTCAAAATAATTCATCAAGTCCATGAAAAAGGTAACCATCGAGGAATACTTGAAAACTATAGTGAACTAAAAAATAAATATTATTTTAAAAATTCGTTCGTACTTATAACAAAGTACATCAATAATTGCGAAACATGTAATTTGGCAAAGTATGATCGCCATCCCGTAAAACTAAAATTTAAGCTCACCGAAACTCCGAGTGATGTAAACCAAATCATACATATTGATATCTTCTATATTTGTAACCGTCAATTCTTTACAACAATTGACAAATTTTCAAAACATCTATACACAAAGGAAACAACCGATAAAAATTCAATTTCATTTATAAATTTAATCCGAGAACGAAACGCAAACTTGGGGAAGCCGCAAAAAATCGTTTCCGATAACGAATTTAATGTTGTAAATGTTCGAGATTACCTTCGTATTGAAAATATTAAATATCATTTCTCATCACCACAGTTTCACACAGGTAACTCAGATATGAGCAGATGCCATGGTTCTTTAAATGAACACATTAAAATCCTAACATTAACAAACCTCGAACTAAGTATTTCCGAAAAAGTGCTAAAGGCTACTGAATATTCCAACAATACGATACACTCAACCTCAGAGTACAGACCCTTAGAAATACAACAAGGCTTACATCGCAAACAACATGTTCACCAACAACTTCTTTCGAAAAAACAAAATTGGTTGAAAAAACATAATCGTAACCGCGAAAACCCTCAAAACATACCTCACAGTCATGTATTTATCAAAAACCCTGTTAATAAGCGTCATAAGGAGCAACCAAAATACTTAAAGCCAAAAATACTAAAAACCGTTGATGGCAATATAATACAAGATAGGAAGAATAAACAAAATAATAAAATCCACCCTTCACGTATAAAACGTATCAAAAAATACTATAATCAGAATCTTGACCTAATACCTAAACCAATAATACCTGAAATATCTCCACCATTATAATATTGTTACGCGCACTTTTACCCCCGAAGCCTCTAATGGCTGCGGGGTGGACGATTGTGCCCGGCGTCTTTGCCCGCGAAGAGGGGCGGGGTAATTTTGATATTGTTTTTGGGCACCACCCAGTCGTGCGCCGACAATCGTCCAGCGACCTAAACCCTGACTGGGGTTTGGTTTGGGTCGCGACACTGAAACCCGCTCAAGGAACCGAAAGCAACCCAACACCGTGATCAAACTATATAACAAAAAAAAAGAAACTCACTCCACTTAGGCTTCCTTACAATTCTGTATATTAGATTCTAGTAGGAACACGTATAACTTAAAGATAAAGCTGACTCTACTTACTATTTACGCCGTTGATTGTCCGTGCAGGGAAGCTCGTCGTGGTTGGGAAAATTCCTCGTCGGGCCTTATCCTTGTCGCGCCCCACACGCCGCCCTCGTCAATTTCCCTATCGCTCGACTGTCGCTCGCTCGCTCGTTCGATCGTCGTGCCTCGATTGATTATCGCACTAATTCACGCCTTCCGCTCGAATCCTGACAAGATTTCCCTAGACGTTATCGCGCGATAAAGTGTGCCGCCTTTGACGACCGCTCTCGACGTTGACTCGCTGAAATTTCCTTCAAGACGACCACTCTTCCAATTTACGATCCCAGAAAACAAAAAGCCCTCTTCCTTTGTTCCCAGCTCTATTTATCAAGAAGCGGCGTAACGGCTCAGCTCGTTTGCGGAACAATTCCAATTCCAATTCTAGTTTTAGAACCACTGGTGTGGGACTCACTGGATTTGGTCGAATCAGCTGTCTGCGCAACGGCCATCTTGGCTTTTTGGCCACCACTGATGTCACTCCGACATTTCCCAGTGACAGCTCGCGTCTGTGGTTATTGTTTTTGTGAGTCTTGTTTTCATGTCGTCGGACATGATACGCGGTTCGGTGTTTACATCTCGCGATCGGAACATAGTTGAGTGAATTTCTGGGAAGCTCTGCATTGGACCGCGATATATTCAGGCCGGGTGCTCGGTGTATGAGGTGCGTGGTTATCCAACCCTTAACTATCTCAGCTATCTGGAAGTGGTCACGCCCTATAACGCTGGTCGGAACGAGAAGGATCCTGTGTCGCATCTCGAAGACTTGGGTGCGACCGTTGCCGAATCTACGCTGATTGCTGCGCCACCAAAATCGGACAGTAATGGTGTCCCGGCTGAACTCACCGATGGTGGTAAGTGTGATAGATTCAGCGGCGAATGGCCAGTCCGTGTTGAAATGTATACGTTTGACCATTTCCGACTCGAATATGACGCACTTCATGACGTCATTAGTGTTGGCGTAATTTATTCGCAACTCGAAAACGTTTTGGGCATTGGTCACAAACAAATGGAAATTCGTCCCGGTGCATCATTTCGTGTTCCCTTAATACTCCTCCAGATGAAAGCGCTTTGCCACATAGTTTACAAATGAAAACCGGCCGATCGGATTCATCGACCGGCGTTGGTGGATTGCAATGCGCATTGATGTGCTAATTTGGACTTCTTGCGATGCTTGATGTCGATGATTTCCTCAGGGATGGCTCGGTGATGTTCTCCTTAAACCAGTAACTACTTATCTTTTACTTACCACTATTGAACTAGTTCCTAATCTCTACTTGATTCTACCATTCTTGCCTTCAATGATGAGTTTATATAATCCAATTCTTAAAGTAAAATTTCTATTCACTTCAATTTCTTAAACTACTCTACGAGCCTCAGTGAAGTGGTGTTTGCGCTATTTACGTTTGGCGGGTGGCTTGGGTTAGACCTGCAGGCTTTTTGAGCAGAGTCCTGATTGGCTTTTTGACTCAAGTCAAAGTCAATCAGGACTTTTTTTTTTAAATTTATAAACTATTCGGTCGCAGCGAAATGCGACCGTAACATTACCCCCCTTCTTCAATTGAATTTTCCCAAAATCCACAAGAAAAAAGGAAAAAGAAAGAACGGTTAAAAAAACGAGCGATGAACAAAACGGGAACGAGTAATATTTGGGCAGCAGCATTCGACGCGCGCGGTTACGTCACACGACCAAGAGTGGTTTTGCGTGCCATGGCCATTGCCGAGTGCTCGCGGAGCATTGTTGCTTCGGCGAATTCGCGCGGCCAAACAAAACAATGGTTCCGTACGAAACCCACACGATTACTTGTTTCAGTCACTTAGGTAGATACCCCTAACTCCCCGAACTAAACTCTCTACTCGCTAACCTAACTAACCTAGCCAACTGCTATCCCTTCACCGATTTTCTCCAGTCCTTACTCTGCTTCTACTAATACCTAACTAAGTTCTCTAATCTATGATATTAACTACGTTTCCCCATTCTCCCTACCCGACCGTCTCCTATCTGACCTGCCCAAACAAACCCCGACTTAATTTTCTCTGTCTACCCCACCGTCCCTTATTTGACCTAAACAACCCATTTACTCCTTGCCCTTTTCTATTCTATCCACCTACCAAACTTGTTCTCTGGATATCCTCCACTGAGCTCCGTAGTTAATTCCCAGGCTGTTAGCTTCCCCGAGCTACTTCCCTCACTACTCCTACTGTACTAACTAATTGATAACTCTCCGCCCCAACTACTACTGCCTACTCTCTATCCTATCTATCCTCTCCCCTGATTATTATTTCTACTACTATTGTTATTATTTCTACTACTAATGAACTAATTCCCTCACTACTCCTACTGTACTAACCAATTGATAACTTTCCGCCCCAACTACTACTGCCTACTCTCTATCCTATCTTTCCTCCCTCTGATTATTATTTCTACTACTAATGACTTTTCTTAACGTTTTATTTTAGCCCCAAACTTCAACCCCCAAAAGAAAGATAATGTGACACGAAAGGAAAAGAAGTACCGGAAGGAAAAAAAATAATGGAAAATAAGGATTTGAGGGAAGGGCAGCGGGAAGGGTATCAAACGAGGAAAAGCCCTGGGAACCAGCCAAAGATTGGTATTAAGTTCATATTTTACTTATCGTGTCTGTCCCAGTTAGATGTAAAATTTTATGCATGTTCATGTTTGTTGGGTAGCTCTAATTTGTTGTCTACGCGGCGTAGGGTTTTAGGTCTTTGGCGTGCCACACCCTAGCGTCACTGCCTTTGTTGTCCGTTAAGCGGTATGTAGACGAGGACAATTTCTCGTTGACCACGAACGGTCCCACATATTCCGGGGCCAATTTTGCCGAAAAATACTTCTTTGCATCTGACAGGACGAAATTCCTTCGCCACACTTGGTCGTTGGCATAGAAAGGCTGGGCGCACTGACGAAGATTGTACCTAGCCACGGTAAGCCTGGCCGTGTCACGCAGTCTCGCGACTACCTCGCCCCTTACCCGATTCAGTGCAGCCGCTCGCTCCTTTGGATCGAGCTCGCATGTATTTCCCCCAGGTGGGTGCGATTCCCCTCGGAAGGCAACCATGTCCCTCCCGAAGTTCATGAAGTATGGAGTCACCCCCAGCAATCGATATACCCCTCAGTTATTCAAGTCCTAAGCAAATCGTTATCGGTTGCATGTGCCTATCTGTAGAGAGTCCTTACAGCATGCTAAATGACGTTGGGGTTACAGAGCCTTGGCAAGCTCCACCCCTGTACTATTTGCCCCTTTCATCCTCAACTTCTGTTAATACCCTTACCGATCCCTCGATCGTCCGGCCTCTATAATCTGTAACGGCCACTCGATCAGTAGAAATGAGTTCCTTTCCGTCCCCAATTGATGAACCAGACCCCTCCTGCAACACTACAATTGCCCTTACAATCTGACTCGTATCTGATGCGTTTGGTCGCTCATATACCACCTCTTCTAATATATGCAAAAGTTCCTCGTCCCTTACAACAGATGGCTGCTCCTTCTTTAATTCCACGCCATTTTCCGCTGTATTATCGAATGTCACAATTTCCTTCTCTGGATTCTCTCTCTTTCCGCTGTCGAGTTCGTTATTTCACCTTGATCTGGATCCTACCATGTCAGCACTCTCTTCCTGTGATCTACTACGCATGCGATGTGCCCCTTCCTGCTTCCTACCTGTCTTCCCCAAAACACTCCTCTGAGACTCCCTACCCCCAGATCCAGTCCATTGGGACTTCTTGCGCTCAGGCCCAGTCTCACCTCCTGGAGACTGCCTGCTACCAAGCCTACCCAATCGCGACTGTCTGCTTCTAGGCATAGCCTCAACCCATGTCAACTTCTCATCAATCTCCCTCGAAACTCCTCTCACAGCATCGGTGTCCACATCTGCTTCCAACTCTGTTCCAGTAGGTTTAGCTTCACAGACCTTCACTTTATCCTCGACCCCAGCTTCATGAACATCTTCCAGTTTGATGCATGAGCATCTCTGTTCCAGTCGAAGCTTCTCCTCTATGTCCCGTACACGACCATGCAAGGACGCATTTTGGGCTTCCAACTCCTCAATAAGTGAACACAACCTATCGATTTTCGTAGCCTCGCTTAACTCCTCCGTTACGCTCGAAGCCGCTGTGTGGTTGCATGGAGCTTCACTATGCAGAGTCTTGAGTTTGTTCTCATAGAACTCTACGGTCTCCTCCAGCTCCTCTTCATATTGTTCGCGAAGCTCTTGTACGGACTGTTCTAACTTTGCGTCATATTGCTCGGACAAACTGCAATTCACTTCCTTAATTTCTAACTTTTATGTAGTACGCGCTTCGGTCAACTCAATCGAATGGTTACGTTCCTTGAACTCCAGCTCTTCGTGCAGCGACCGTAATGTGTGTTCGATGTCTTCACGTGCTTGTGTCCCTTCTTCGATGTGCTTGCGTGCCTCTTTTAGTTGCGTGCGTAAAAGATCGTTCTCCCTCTCCAGATCTTTGGTGTCATCCAACGTTTGCTGGTAATCAGCACAGACTGACTGGTACTTGCCAGTCAGCTCTGTGATCGTCCACTCCGTATCTTGTGTTTCCTTTGGGCCAATTTCTGTTGTCGTCGTCGCATCTTCGTCTCGTTCCAACTTCCTGGCTCCAGAGCTGCTAGCTTCTTCATATTCTTCTGCTTGCACCAACATGTGTCCTAAGGCAAGCATAAGCTGCCGCCGCAGCATCTCGATTAGGGGATCCCCTGCTTTCTTCTCCCGTAGCAGGTTAGCGATCCTCCGCAGGCCATACTCCGTTTTGGCCTGGGCTACCAAAAACGCAGTGGACTTCTCATCCCCCCAAAAATCCACTGATAGCGCCCTGACCTCGTCCGTCACCATCTCTACCGCCTCGCGGTCCTGCTGGTAAGTGAAGGGGTAAGGTGAAGACGCGTTCATCATGGTCCCAAGCCGCAGCGCCTTCCGAAGCTCCATCAGCATCGCCGACACAGTTCCAGTGGCGATCCCTCGCACTGCTAACTCATAGCTGAGCTCGTTCTCGCTAAGACGGTCGATTAGAGCCTCCGTGAATTTTGCCATTTGAATCTACGAACAATCACAACAGCACAAGGAGAATAAAAATAACGGACAAGACAGGGAAACTCAGTTCTTTATTTTATTATTTTTATATACATCTATAATTTTGTTTCAAAATTTTCACACCCGCAAACTCACACACCCGCAAATTCACACACCCGCAATCTCACACTCCCGCAATTACACGCACGTGTCAGCACTTTGAACTCAGCCACTTTTATTCACAGACTCACTCACTGATCTGTCGAACGTTCCGGCGTTCGAACACTGCTTTACCCAAGTCCTGTTTTTTTTATAAGGGGCCCCATGTTGGGCGCCAAACTGTTACGCGCACTTTTAACCCCCGAAGCCTCTAATGGCTGCGGGGTGGACGATTGTGCCCGGCGTCTTTGCCCGCGAAGAGGGGCGGGGTAATTTTGATATTGTTTTCGGGCGCCACCCAGTCGTGCGCCGACAATCGTCCAGCGACCTAAACCCTGACTGGGGTTTGGTTTGGGTCGCGACACTGAAACCCGCTCAAGGAACCGAAACCAACCCAACACCGTGATCAAACTATATAACAAAAAAAGAAACTCACTCCACTTAGGCTTCCTTACAATTCTGTATATTAGATTCTAGTATGAACACGTATAACTTAAAGATAAAGCTGACTCTACTTACTATTTACGCCGTTGATTGTCCGTGCAGGGAAGCTCGTCGTGGTCGGGAAAATTCCTCGTCGGGCCTTATCCTTGTCGCGCCCCACACGCCACCCTCGTCAATTTCCCTATCGCTCGACTGTCGCTCGCTCGCTCGTTCGATCGTCGTGCCTCGATTGATTATCGCACTAATTCACGCCTTCCGCTCGAATCCTGACAAGATTTCCCTAGACGTTATCGCGCGATAAAGTGTGCCGCCTTTGACGACCGCTCTCGACGTTGACTCGCTGAAATTTTCCTTCAAGACGACCACTCTTCCAATTTACGATCCCAGAAAACAAAAAGCCCTCTTCCTTTGTTCCCAGCTCTATTTATCAAGAAGCGGCGTAACGGCTCAGCTCGTTTGCGGAACCATTCCAATTGCAATTCGGGTTTTAGAACCACTGGTGTGGGACTCACTGGATTTGGTCGAATCAGCTGTCTGCGCAACGGCCATCTTGGCTTTTTGGCCACCACTGATGTCACTCCGACATTTCCCAGTGACAGCTCGCGTCTGTGGTTATTGTTTTTGTGAGTCTTGTTTTCATGTCGTCGGACATAATACGCGGTTCGGTGTTTACATCTCGCGATCGGAACATAGTTGAGTGAATTTCTGGGAAGCTTTGCATTGGACCGCGATATATTCAGGCCGGGTGCTTGGTGTACGAGGTGCGTGGTTATCCAACCCTTAACTATCTCAGCTATCTGGAAGTGGTCACGCCCTATAACGCTGGTCGGAACGAGAAGGATCCTGTGTCGCATCTCGAAGACTTGGGTGCGACCGTTGCCGAATCTACGCTGATTGCTGCGCCACCAAAATCGGACAGTAATGGTGTCCCGGCTGAACTCACCGATGGTGGTAAGTGTGATAGATTCAGCGGCGAATGGCCAGTCCGTGTTGAAATGTATACGTTTGACCATTTCCGACTCGAATATGACACACTTCATGACGTCATTAGTGTTGGCGTAATTTATTCGCAACTCGAAAACGTTTTGGGCATTGGTCACAAACAAATGGAAATTCGTCCCGGTGCATCATTTCGTGTTCCCTTAATACTCCTCCAGATGAAAGCGCTTTGCCACATAGTTTACAAATGAAAACCGGCCGATCGGATTCATCGACCGGCGTTGGTGGATTGCAATGCGCATTGATGTGCCAATTTAGACTTCTTGCGATGCTTGATGTCGATGATTTCCTCAAGGATGGCTCGGTGATGTTCTCCTTAAACTAGTAACTACTTATCTTTTACTTACGACTATTGAACTAGTTCCTAATCTCTACTTGATTCTACCATTCTTGCCTTCAATGATGAGTCTATATAATCCAGTTCTTAAATTAAAATTTCTATTCACTTCAATTTCTTAAACTACTCTACGAGCCTCAGTGGAGTGTTGTTTGCACTATTTACGTTTGGTGGGTGGCTTGGGTTAGACCTGCAGGCTTTTTGACCAGAGTCCTGATTGGCTTTTTGACTCAAGTCAAAGTCAATCAGGACTTCTTTTTTTTGTAAATTTATAAACTATTCGGTCGCAGCGAAATGCGACCGTAACAATATGAACTTGATACAACAACTACATGTGAACAACAAAACATAATTCACCAGGCCCTAGAAGAAGGATTACCAAAAAATCAAATGTTAATCTCTAAATTCGGTGTAAACATAACCAGAGATGATTTACGTACGTTAAAAACAGATCAATGGATCAACGACCAAATTATCAATTTTTATTTCAATTTGATTTCAGAACGTAGTATGACAAATCCTCTGCTACCAAAAGTATATTCGTATAACACATTCTTTATGACATGTCTTTTAAAAACTGGTTATAATTCGGTCCGCCGTTGGACGAGGAAAATTGACATATTTTCTTTCGACATAATACTCATTCCAGTGCATGTGAATGAAAATCATTGGTGCTAAGCAGTCATCAATTTCAAAAATAATACTGTTCAGTATTTCAATTCTCTGGGAAACCCAAACAATCTAGTTCTAAATGCATTAGTAAATTACGTGGAACTTGAATCCTTTGAAAAAAAACAACAACCATTAAATATAAATTTTAAAAAACACAACGTCGAAAACAGCCCTCAACAAACGAATTCTACTGATTGTGGAGTATTTACCTGTGTTACAGCAGAATACGTAGCAAGGGAACTAACCTTAAATTTTGCACAACAACACATACCATTCTTCAGAAACAAAATCATTCTTGAAATACTTCAAACGAAATTATTCCTAAAAGCTTGAAACAATTTAATTTTACAGATACATTCACCACGCTACAAAATTTCCAAACTCATTTTGCTTGCCACCGTATTTATGACCATTGGAACCTTTTTCGCTGGAATAACCATCGAAAACCTAAACACCGAGTCTGGGATAATCCTAATCAAAAAAGATCCCATCCGCATAATTCAAGATTACCGACGAATTTACCATAAAATAGACCTCAAACAATATGAATCAGCATTGGAACTAATCACTCGAGAAATTACTCCTAATCCCTACATTATCGATGCTATAAAAACAATTAAAGGAGAGTTAAAACTACTTCATTTCGATTACTTTACAAATCGAAATATTCCATTAAACCCACTTAAAATCAATGGTCACAAACGTGGACTAATTGATCCCATCGGAAAAGTCTATAAATTTATTTTTGGACTAATGGACAATGATGATTTAGCACAAATTACGGAACACTTAAAAGTGATTGATACAAATAATCATAACATCATCGACTCCTACAATAAACAAATCCAAATCAACAATGCTTTTAAAAATAATCTGGACACTATTGTACACAACATAAACCAAACAAATAAGCTATTTAAACAGCTTATGAGCGACATAAACAATACCGCTAAACACATAAAGCAAATTTTGATTAATATGCAATTAACTCATAGTCTTGATCTTATTAAAGATGAACTAGAGAAAATTATCGATAACGTAAACTCAGCTAAAACAGGTACTATGACTAGATCAATTTTGACACATAACGAAATTGAATCACACAAATTATCAATTGATGAGCTTAAAGAGATCACATTAAATGTATTAACTAATGATGGAACAATTATCTTTATTGTCAATATACCGGAGTTATCGCCACCATTACTTTCCTATTATGTTAGAAAAATTCCTTACAATAAATCAGAATCACTGGATATAAATATATCAGAAGTAGTATTATATCATGGTAACTATTTTGAAACGGAAAAACTCACTAAATCATTAAACAAGCCGCGAGGTGCGACCCTTGAGGTCCACACGGTCAACTTCCCAGTAATATCTACATAAACATCAACAACATTACAACAATGAGAGGTATTAATAGCAGTAACAGGAATGAGTTAATATGAATCATATCGTCTATGGGAGGGTCCATTAATTACGTAAGGTTTTTGGTCGATGAGGACAGATTGAATATTCACGCGGATCAATCGGTGGGGGCCTTTTTGGTCTTGAAAATTTTTGTTGCTTTTAAAAATTTAAGCATTTTTTTTTAATTAAAAGACTATAAAAACTATTTAAAATCTGCTCAAATTATGCAAAAAATTTAAAACTTGGATTGAATTTACAACAATTTTTTAGAATAAAAAAATAAAGTAAAAGCATTCGTATGAACCCTCTTTAAATGGTAACTTTGAATGATTTTTCATTTCTCATTTAGTTTTTTTCATAATCAAGGAAGAAAATCTTGGCGGTTTCTCTTCAAAACCTGATAAGAATGTATACATTTTATAAACAGGTATTACTGTGCTGTGCAAATCAGGTTAAAAAATATTTTTTATGAAAAAAACTATATTTTTTTGCATTTTCTGCTATTAAATTAAAAAAAAGCTGAAACGAATTTTCATAATGTTAAAAACTTCACAAAGATATTAAAACACGACAACTGACACCTTAATGATGCAAATATTATATCTGGTTCGTGAGATATAGTGAATGATAAAAATGACATTGCAAATCATGATGACTGTTAATAATTTTTTATTTTTTATTTAATTTTTTACGTAATCATGAAAAAAATATTTGATGATGTTTCTACAAAAATTGTTTGGAGTATATACATTTTATAAACATTATCTACGAAATTACGCAAATCAGGTTAAAAATTTATTGTTTATGAAAAAAACCCTAATTTTTTGCACTTTTTTTTCTTAAATTAAAAAACGGCTCCAACGTTTTTTTTAAAATTTCGATAGATTCACACGAATGCTGATACGCGTCGATTGACACCTTTATCATGCAAATGGTTTGTTTTGTTCGCGAGATATAACGCTTGACAGAAATGACCTTCAAAGGGTCAAAACAGCAAACCCCCCCGACCGAAGTATCCCAAAAACTAATCAGCTCTTAAGATTGCAAAGACGCTTCGATTGACATCTCAAAAAAGTCGATCGGACTTTGTTTACGTGAGCTATGCTCGTAGAAAAAAGTGTCCACGAACGTACGTACGTACGTACACACACACACACACATACATCTGCCTTTCTAAAAACACTTTATATATACTCTATAGACCTCAAAACGTAAAGAAATGTTGAAAATTTCAATTTCGATTTTCGAGGCGATTACAAGAACTTCCCATATACTGGGAAGTTAATAATCAATTACTTTGTAAAACAATCAAATGTATTATAAAACTAAAACCATATAGCAATGTAGAAGAAATTGAAAAAGGTCTATTACTAGCAGTAAATGTAAGTGAAAAAATTAATCAAAATTGTAATGAAAAATTGTATCCACTAGATGGAACTTATGTTATTGGATTTAGTAATTGTAAACTGCACATACATGGGAAACTCTACACGAACGATTTAAAACAATTTCAACAGATATTGATTTTAAAACCTGTTAAAAATATATCAGAATACAATTACACTATTAGCCTCGATGATCTGCAACTTGCAAACTTTAAAAACTTGGATAAAATTGAAGAAATTAAATTCGAACATCACAAAAATATACTCACTACGAGTTCCATTCTTTTGCTTATAATTATACTCATTTCCTGCTCATTTGCACTATATTTTTATTGCAAAAATAATGTTAATTCTTTCAAAATAAATATCAATAAAACAATTGTTGAGGACAACATTGATCATAAGGAGAGAGAAGTTACACATGTAATCTCAGATATTACACCTGTAATATCAAATACTACACCTGTAACCGATTCTGACATCACAACATCTTTCTCCCCTATTCCTAAACCACGTACATCTCTTTTAGCATTCCTTCCACAAAGTTTATGAGTCATGTAATTATTTATGTTGATATGACTCATCTATTATTCCAATCCCTTTTGATATAAACAATCAAACCCATTATGCTCGGTGATGACAGAATTGGATTGATTGAAACGAAATCATTGTGATTTAATTGATTACGCAAATCTAAGTACCTCAAACATAAATAATGTCAAAGTTTGAATGAGCTGTGGACAATGAATTGACACAGACATAAAATCACTTTTAGTAGTTGCAAATAAGATCATTTTAATCTAAACAACAGCAGCCCATAAATAAGATACCGTATTGCAGTATAAGCGAGTCTAAGTTTTATTCTAGAGTGAAGAAGATTGTTCGCGGTAAATAAAAAGTGTTTTAAATTAAATTAAAATTAGTAAAAGTGTTTTTACATTAAATTGGAGTTAATAAAAAGTGTTGTCCAAATAATAAAATAGTGTTTTATTTTATTATTTCAAAGTGTAAAAAACATAACTTGCGTGAGTGGAATCGACAGATCGACGAACGAGTATCTGTACAATTCAGTGTCCTTTTCTTTGACTAGTGTGTTGTGGGCAAGCGCGTGTGGCTATCAAGTACCCTGCTGTATTATAAGCAAGCGCGTGTGCCTACGAATGTCGATTCGCAAGTTGGGGGTGCGCGTATCGGACGTATCATTGCGGACTTGCTTGGAGTTTCGCTTGTTCGGCGCCCATCGTCATCGTGCGTGAGTGGAATCGACAGATCGGCGAACGAGTATCTGTACGATTCAGTGTCCTTTTTCTTTGACAAGTGTGTTGTGGGCAACCGCGTGTGGCTATCAAGTACCGTGCTGTGTTATAACCAAGCGCGTTTGGATCTGGGCGGCTGGGCTAGTAGCGGGACGTCGCCACCAAGGGAGCCAGCAACGAGCCGCCATCATCAGCTCCAGTTTGAGGAAGCATCGCCGCATCACCGAGGGGCCTCCGGCGCAAGGGAAGAAGTAGTTATAAGATAAGTATTATTAAGTTAAGAAGTGTTAAGTGAAGTGCTAGGGAATTAGAGAGTGAGTGGTGGATAGTATTTTCTTTAAACCAACAAATAAAACCTCATATTGTCGCGAGGGTTGTTTTTTCCCTTTCATCGTATTTTCCTTTTCCTTTCCGGAAGCAAAGGTTGCGGGAACCTCGGCGAGCCGGATTCTCGTCCGACGGCTCAAGAGGCCCATTGGGGTGGACGAGTGGCGCCCACGACCCGTCTCCAACGGGCTGACTGGCACCCGAAGGCCTCGACCGAACGAACAGGACTTGACTTAGGTCCTTCCCGCAAGGTAACGGTAACAGATTCGTTTCACTTTCCGATAGTATTTTACTAACTATCCTACCGACTGTGTTAGTTAAGTTTCGGGCAGAGCAATGTTTCAAAAAACAAGCCGCGAAGTGCAACCCTTGAGGTCCACACGGTTAACTTCCCAGTCATATCTAGATAAACAATAAAAATATTAAACACAATAATAATTTTAAAATAGTACTACTTCAAATAATAATAATGAGATGTATTCATAGCACTAACAGGAATGAGATAATATTAATCATATCATCTACGGGAGCTTCCATTGATTACGCAAGGCTTTTGGTGGATGGATGATGATGATTGATTACCACAAATGCAAATTTGATTGAAATTTTGATGGTTTTCAAAATCTAAGCCGCTTATTTTAATTAAAAAACTGCAAAAACTATTAAAAATCTGCTCAAATTATCCGAACATTTTAAAACTTTGATTGACTTCACAACAAACTCTTCAGAATAAAAGGTATAAGGTGGTATGATTCGGAAGAACCCTTTTCATATGGTAAATTTGAATGATTTTTTATTTTTAAATGTTTTTTTTTCAGAATCAGCTTAAAAGTTCTGCTGGTTTCTCTTCAAAAACTGATAGGAATGTGTAAATTTTATAAACATTTATTACTTTGTTGTGCAAATCAGGTTAAAACAATATTTTTTATGTAAAAAACACTAAGTTTTCGCATTTTCTTCTATTAAATTAAAAAAAAACAGCCGAAGCGGATTTTTATAATATTAAAATAATCAAAAAGATGTTAAAACACGTCGATTGACCCCTTAATGATGCAAATATTATATCTGGTTCGTGAGATATAGTGAATGGAAGAAATGACCTTGAAGGTTATGATGTCTTTTAATGATTTTTAATTTTTAATTTAATGTTTTTTTTATCATGCGAAAAAATTTTGATGATGTTTTTTTCAAGCATTGCTTGAAGTATATAAATTTTATAAAAATTGATTACTGTGTTCCGTAAATCAGGTTAAAAATTTATTGTTTATGAAAAAACCTAATTTTTACACATAGTTTTCTTAAATTAAAAAACGGCTCCAATGCTTTTTTTTGAAATTTGACGGATTCACGTTAATTTTAATACGCGTTGATTGACTTCTTCACAATGTTATTCGTATTTTTGGTTTACGAGATATAACGAATAACAGAAGAATGATACCTGTTAATGATTTTTTAATTTTTTATTTCATTTTTCATTTTATCATGAGAAAAAGTTTTGATGCTGTTTGTACAAGCACTGCTTGAAGTATATAAATTTTATAAAAATTGAATACTGTCTTCCGTAAATCAGTTTAAAAATTTATTGTTCATTAAAATAACCTAATTTTTGCACTTATTTTTTCTTAAATTAAAAAACGGCTCCACCGATTCTTTCTGAATTTGATAAATTCACACAAATGTTAAAACGCGTCGATTGACACCTTGAAAACGTGAATCGTATGTTTGGTTCGCGAGATATGTATAACGCATGACAGAAATTACCTTGAAGATCATGATGCCTATAAATGATTTTTTTATTTTTTATTTAATTTTTTACGTAATCATGAGAGAAAGTTTTAATGTTGCTTTTACGAGCATTGCTTGAAGTATATAAATTTTATAAAAATTGAATACTGTCTTCCGTAAATCAGTTTAAAAATTTATTGTTCATTAAAAAACCTAATTTTTGCACTTTTTTCTTAAACTAAAAAACGGCTCCAACAATCTTTTTCAAAATTTCAGCACACACATGTTCATAGGCGTCGATTGACACCTAAACCATGCAAATCGTATGTTTGGTTCGCGAGTTATAACGCATGACATAAATGACCTTCAAGGGGGCAAAACAACAAACCCCCAGACCGAAGTATCCCAAAAACTAATCAGCTCTTAAGATTGCAAAGACGCTTCGATTGACACCTTAGCGAAGGCGATACGACTTTGGTTACATGACGAACTTAACGAACAGCAGCATGGATTTCGTAAAGGCAGGTCGACTTCCACTAATCTCATGATCCTAGTTTCTGACGTTCTCTGTGAAATGGAAAAGGGAAACCAAGTTGACGCGGTCTATACAGACTTTAGTAAGGCTTTTGACCGGGTTGATCATCAAACCTTAATACGTAAAGTACGTTATTTTGGAGTATCTGGTTCCCTACTCAATTGGCTACAATCTTATCTCGGTGACCGAACTCAGATGGTCAAATTCCAAGGTCACTTATCAAAAAGAGTTTTTGCATCCTCTGGAGTACAACAAGGCAGTCATTTAGGCCCTCTGTTGTTTGATATATTCATTTCTGATCTATCTGCGACACTGTCTAACATACCTCACCTATTCTATGCTGACGACTTAAAAATTTACTACAGCATCAAAACACAATCGGATGCGGCCTTCCTCCAGTCCAAGTTTCATGCACTTGCACACTGGTGTAATCAGAATAAGCTCTATCTCAATGTCAGCAAATGCCACATGTTGAGCTTTTCTCGTAAGAATGCAGTTACTACCTATTCTTATTACCTTAACGGCATTGTATTAAACAGGGCTGATCATATCGTTGACCTCGGCGTAGTCTTAGACGACCAATTGCGGTTCAATCTGCAATATGACAAAGTCCTATCAAAGGCTAATAAACAGCTTGACTTCATTAAGAGACGAGCCAAGGAATCCAAAAACGTTTGGGTTACCAAGTCCTTATACGCCACCTTCGTGCGGGCTCTGATCGAATATGCTTGCATAATTTGGAACCCCGTTTTTGTGCTCCACAGCGAAAGACTTGAATCTATCCAGAAACAATTCTTGCTTTTTGCCTTGAGAGACCTCTACAACCCGAGTGTCTTTCATAGTCTTCCTTCCTACAAATATAGACTAGACCTTCTAAACTTAATGCCTCTTTCATCTAGAAGAACACTAATTAGTGCCACTTTCACCTTCGACATTATCAGCGGCGCAGTAAATATAGTAGCCCTCGCTGATAGAATAAAATTTAATGACCAACAACGACGTACTCGACACACAACCCCGCTTAAAGAATATCGGCATCACACGGTCTATGGTCATAATGAACCGATAAATAGATGTTGCAGAATATTCAACACAATTAGTAACCACTATTCTCCGGGTATCCCTGAATCGTCCTTTAAACGTAACCTGACAAAGGCCCTATTGTCATCATAACCACGCACTCCCCAACTAAGCCTGATTAAGTTTTAATTAGACTAATTTACTTTACTTTAACTTATTAATTATTTATTTATTTTGTATTGTTTACTTGATGCCTTGTTTGGTGTTAATAAATAAATAAATACATAAATAAATAATTTGGCCTTGTGCGTTTCTTGCAAATGGGGTTTATACAACTGGGGGCAAACCACCAACCGGAATTTCAGGATTTGAGATAAGCCTTGGTAGCCGTAATAAATTATTTTCATTTCACGAGAATCGAAATGGACTTTACGGGGTCTCTGATTGGACGCCAGTTAATGATAACGCAGCCAGATAAACCCAAAACATATAATTTTATTCAATAAATCCTACATCTAACTAGCTGAAAATGCACGCCTAGAAGTTATACTAGACTTCTATCATTTGATTAGCTATGAAGACACCTCGCCATCAGGTGTGTGACAACGTGAATGTAGAGAAATTTGCTGATGCTTCTTTTGAACGGAGACGGTTGAGTCGTTGACAGAATTTGATATTTGCATCTTGAAATATATTGGTTGCATGTTGGGAAATGTTGAATTAGATGTTGTTTATAATATGCTATACATAATTGTTGAGAGTAATTCCAACTTCATTCCTAAATAGTCGTTCAAAATTTTAAAGCACCTGAAATCTGAAGTGAAAATATTATTTATTTATTTCAAGCAGAAATGAGAAAGCAAGTTAAGAGCAAATGAAAATACTATTTTTACATCAACAAATACCATTTGATTGGAGATAAATGAGAAAACAAATTATATTAGCAAACATTACGATAGTCTTCATATCAGCATGAAAGTGAGAGTGATAATGGATTATCTTAAATTTTTGCAATATTCAATATTAGCCCAAGAAAAAATTGACAAACTTTCAGAAATAATAAATAACTGACCCCATACACTTCATTGAAATAAATTGGCTGATTCAGACAAAGTGATCTCCATTGCAATGTAACATATAAAAGCTGATATTTTGATTGAACCCAATAAATTAGTCAAATTTATTGAAATTCCAATCGAATTGTCTGAGTTTCGTATATATCAAATATTCCCCGGAATAATCAATGATAATATTTTCAATTAAAAGCAGAAATTCAATCTTTAAAATTTATAAACAACGTAATCATTATATGTCCAGTTGGATCAAGTTTACCCATTCATGACAAATGCGTTTTCAGTATATTTCCTAGACAACCTGATAATTTTATTTTGAGTAGAAAGACTCAAGAATCAATTGTTCAAATTTTAACCATATATATTGAACGATAAACATTGAACCAAAAAGAAACTCTACTACAATCAAGTCATTGTAATTCTTCAACTTGCAAGTAATTCGTTTTGGAAACAGCATGCAGTAATTTTGTACCTACTTTGGACCCTAAGTTGTATCCTATAAGAAACAAAGCCTTCATGGAACCAACTTCCGTGCATCACATCAGAAAACTAGAGAGTAAAACTATACAGGGTGTCCCGTAATGAACACACACGGACAGTACCACACAATTCCTCATGCCATTTCCAAAAAAAAATTATTTGTAACATTTAGCCGAAATCTTAACCCGCATTTATACGCAACACAAGCGGTAATTTCATCGGGTCTCCGTTAACCCCTTGTGAGCATAATTATAATTAAGAGGTCATTAAAATGCAATTAAATTCTATCTAGGATCACTATAATCATACGTAGGCCACACAAAAATAGCTTAGGTATTAAACATTGTACATAGACACTAATGTATCTAATAAAAAGTATAACTTTTAACATGTCGAGCGAAGCGCGAAAAATTTTTACCCGTTACTTAATGTAAAAAGTGAAATTTCGATGCAGAATAACCCTGCCTTGCTACATTCAAACTGCTGTAACTATTCGAAATTTAAAATTTATAATAATATATTGTTTACGGGATTTGGTCATCAGAGAATGCGAAATTTTTTTGTGTGACAAGACAAAACATTGTGCATGTAAAAATTTAAGATAAAGTGGTTAGAAAAAAAAATTCACATAAAAAAAACAAAAAACTAACTTTAAAGGGCTATACCAAATCCAATGTTAATTTGATTCGTATAAAACTTAATTGTAATAATAAAGTAAAGTATTTGCTATGTTGAAAAGTTTTTTTTGACGGTTTAGCCGACGTAGTTTTTGAGATATGGTGTTTTTAGTAACGTGAGTCAAGCGATTTTTTTAAAAAATGTAAATGACTGTAGCAGCTAAAGGGTTAAGATTTCGGCAAAATGTTACAAACAATTTTTTGTTGGAAATGGCATGAGGAATTGTGTGGTACTGTCCGTGTGCGTTCATTACAGGACACCCTGTATAAACTTGAAGAAGAAAAAATTTAACCTGTAAATACTTCCGCTACTAGTTTTAATAATCATTTCGATAATAATTCTAAAGAAATCTTACTGCAAAGATGAATCAATAAAAATAAATGTAAAAAATTAATAAAAGAAGATGAACAAAGTTGGGGACAACTTTATTCTTAAGCAGAGAGGGGTTTAGACATAGCCCCCGACCATTGCAGCCATCCTTAGTCTTGGTTCTGTCGAAAATGCATAGACGCATTTTCGTGGAATATGATTTTACAACTTTTACAACTTAACTGTAAAGTCATTTTGATCGACTCTTTTCTGACTCATACAAGAAAATGCATAAGTGTATTTCCGAAAGAATATGCTAATAGCTTGATCTGTGGCTATAACCGAGGAAGTAGGATATTTATACGTAATTTATTTCGAGTAAAGTTTGTTTTGTGATGTGAACCCGGTCAGCAATACTTTGTTAAAGGTTAAGTGACCTTCTGAGAAGTTATCAACATTTACTAGAAAATAAGTCATGGTTTCTGCTGTGTACTAGACTAAATACCTTCCAAATCTGATTGTTATTGCGGTATATATATGACTTTTTTAAAAGAGTTGTAGGAACAGTCCGACTTTTGTCAATTACAATCCTTCCATCATATTCCGGGTAAATGATACGGGGGACGCTTTTCTTCAAAGCTTTTCTGAATCTTTCGTCGATTCTTACCATACCTTGGTTAAACAAACTAGCGCATACCGAATCGTGTGATCTGTCCGCTGTTGAATCAAATGCTAGCAGAAAACAACCATCATCAAAGGATTTCTTGGATATCGGATGACCTTTATCAAAATAATTGATTCCAGTCCCGTTGAGTAGAATAAGATATCCTCTATTGCAAACTGGTTTTCGCGCAATAAATCAAACTCTAGAGGAAGGTTTGGTACTTGAACATCATTTACTGAAAGATTGAAGTTAGTTATATTGTTGAATGGATTCTTTGTGCGCTTTCCGGTGAAGGAGTCATCATCCACCATACCGAAAACAAGCAGGTTCGGTTATTGCCCGATGACTTTGTTATCAAGAGATAGAGTATAGGTGTTGGTAGGTAGTGTACAGGTTTTTACTTTCACCCGCTTTTACGGGTATACTGCATTCGAGCGCTGTAGTAAAGCTTCATGAGATATTAATGTACTGGAATTGACCGTAATATGATTCATGAACAATCCCACTTCTAGAATTTTTACGCGAGGAATAAAGTCATTGTCTTTCGAGTACAAAGAAAAATTTCGGTTTTTCCAATGAACGTTTTAAACGGAAATCCACTTCATTCATTTAGAGTTTATCTTGATTAAACAGATCGCTGTGAAGTGTGCCCATCAGTTCAACGACGTTATTATTTTTCACCATTGGAGACCTTTTAAGATAGCCACCAGGTCTTGAGTCTTCAATCATTTCCATCTCATTCTGATCTAGATACTAGCCTGCTGATTCTAGCTGAGCAGCGTCTTAATCATAATATTCCGTAAGTTTTCAATATAGGCGCGAAGTGTTGATTGTTGTCTGTCTGAGCTTTATTCTTGCCATTTAATTGTACAGTGCTTTGTCTAAAAGTTGAATGCAAGGATTTGTTAGCTTCATCAACGAGATCAGATAAGCCATCCGTCTTGTCATCTTTCTTAAGTTTCCCCTTCCTGGTGAAAAGTTCTTCTTCTCCATGCTTTAGTTTAATCAGTTGCACCTAGTGTCGTCAGTAAATTCTGTATAAGTCACTATTTGTAGCTTCATGTCTGAGCGAGACAAATTCCAACACCGAAGAGTTGTCCAGTGATGCAATGGGTATGTAAACAACCACTTTGGTCTTCAGAATACTGTTTTGAATCGGTGGCGAGGCAAAAATATCCAATTCAGAATTCATGCATTCTTTCTTCATCGTGATGATATTATCTACTTGTCAAATATATCCCATCCACGCCTTCGTGACTGTCGTCGTCCTTTTATGTTTTTTTTAGTTTTGCTCGATGAGAAATGCTTTCACTTTTAGCCCCTTTTATGGTTAGATATTGATTTCAGCTGCTTACTTGTGTATGGGCTAGCTCTTTTTATAGCTTATCTCCTACCTCTGAATTCCATTTTATCAAAGATTTTATTTATACCTTTTTGGGATAATTCATGAATTGCAGATTTTCTTTCCTCCTCCGCTTCAGCGGTCTATTTCCAGCCTCTTTAAAATGGATTTTCCTGTTTTGACGACTTGTTTGCCTAGAACTTTTGTCCCATGTAGAAATAATGGTTGAAGAAAGCGTACCAATCCACTGAAGAAACTACCAACACCCCTTTCTCCCTGGTACACAGGTGGCGATCGATACAATTCTCCAATGACAGATAATTCTCCCCCACTCTAGCCAAGGTAGTAACGTGCATAGCGGTGTGTTAAATCCCGTATCAAAACTATGTTGATATCTCTAATTTCTGAATATATTAAAATTCTTATCATCGTATGAAATGAAGCATAATGAAAGTTGGAGCAAAGCTAGGTTCAAAGTTGATTAGCTCGCCGTGATGTTATTTTGATTGAGATACTTTCAATAAAAGTTTTCTCAAGTGTACAGTACAATATCGCATCTAAAAACGCTATGACAACCTCCCAACGAGAATGCTCGTACATTTCTTACCAGTTTACTTTCTGTTATTCTGGGTTTAATGTTATCCCTATAAACATATATTAAATTGTTTCCTTCACAATCATCAATAGCTTTGGAAGATGTGTCACGGTGTGTTCGTTTTTCAAGTACAGATAATGATTTTTCCATCTGAGTTATACTGTTCAACCTTATTGATTTATCAAACGACTCTATTATTGTTGCATCGATCAATTCGGGGTCGAATTTCTCAACGAGTGTTTTTAGGAACGCATCGATGAATAAGCCAGCAATATTTTCGGTTTTATCCACCTCTATTGGAACAGGTGTTGTAGCATTTGATTCATCGTTATTTTGTATGGCATTTTATTCATTGTCTGAAAATCAGTTGCAACCCACTCATCGGGTAAATTACAGTGGCGGACTCTTTAGCAATGCAGGATATAGATCCTCGGATTTCTGAGGCAATTTTATTGAACACATACTTTCGTAATTGATATGTTGTGGTCCCAGGTGGCTTTTGTTTCTCAAGTAGCTGTTCATCATTAAATTCAATTCCGCTTAGTTACAAGGCTATGAAATCTGCTATGTTAATAAGTGACACAATGGGCAGCTCTACATTAAGTTTCACGCTATAATCTTTTAGATGAAATGTATGGGTAGTTGGTTTAATACCCGCTTCTTCCTTAAAATGTTTGACGGATAAATATATTGATCAACCATCTGTAACAATTCGTTGTGGTTTCGTTTCTTTCTTGGTATATGTCCAATTATGTAGTCTACAAGCGCTCGAAATGATTCAACTTTTGCATCTGACTTAAAATAAACTTTTTCAGCAATCTTTCCGGACTGATAAATTGAATTGAAAAAAGATTTTTCTGCTATAATACTTCTTATCTCGGAGATTACCTTTTCATCTCTATCTTCTTCGATACGATCGTACATTATTTGTTTAATTTCTGTCAGATAACAGTTATATAGTGAGGTCTAATTGCTAAGAAAAAAGACGAAACGAATGATGAAAAGTTCATATTATTTGCCTTATAACATAACTTTTGCAAATAATTAGCATCTCATCTAAAACGCACATGATATGCGATACTTTAACGATTATTGTTTTTGAATCTTTTTTTACTAGTAGACCTGATAAGGGCCCTTCCGAAGCTCACTCCACTTTCCAACTTACTTTCCTTAGTTTTATAATCACTTTTAACTACATTTTGACTACGTATTAAATTGTACTATATTTATGCCTTGCTTTGGCTTTAAATAAATAAATAAATTTTGTGGTACTTTGGTAATGCTTACATCTTCAGAAGGTATAGAACAATTAGAAATACCGTTCCTACCTTATTCTCTTTTTTACGTTTTGGTAGAGTGATCTTCGTTATTCCAACATACCAATTGTCAGTAAACTCACACACATTCGGTAATGTATTTTCAAAACGTGATAGTGTATTGTCAGGATAAATGCCTAGAGAACTGCTGCTCAAGAGACACACGGAAACTCGTCATATGTCGTGTTCATAGGCATTTTTAAAATCTGTCCCAATTCAGGTTTTTAACTCTGGAACTAGGTCGATCTTCATACTAAACCGTTCATTTTGCTGAGCGGACTTTCTTATGGGAAAGCCAGTCTCAAATTGATCATGGTATAGACAAGAGGGTCTTAATATATTAAGATATATATAGATTGCTTAACAGACTTTCGAACTATTTCATGGAAATCTGACGCTACAGCACCTCTAATCAGTGAAAATTTCATCCAGTTTATCCACAGTCATATCCGCTGGAATTGTATACTGCGTTATACAATCATCGCTAGTTATTATTCTATAGTCCTTCTTGGTTCCTTCAAATGTATCAGCTACACTTTTCCTTATTTTGGAAGCAGGCTTAAGACTTTTTGCTATTTCACTTGCTGATAATCGTCACTTAAAAGCGGCAGACAATTCTCGCTTTTCTGGTGTTGTTTCGTTTACCGATTCAAATATCTCCTCCGGTCGTGAAGGCGGAACTTGTGTGGGTATTTCGTTTTTAAATAGAAAACTCATCTCATCATCCGTTACTGATCCCATTTTGCTTCATCATTTTGGTGCTTATTGCTCATTATCTTACTCATGATTTTGCCAAACAGAGCCTGCGCTTTCTCTTTAAGCGTTCGTATACTTCCGAAGATAATAGAAACATTTTTTAAAACTGCTATTTCTATGAATGTTTTTCAATCAAAGGCCCTATCACACCTCAAACAACACTTCCTAACAATACAGGTAAAAACCCTCCTTGCTGCGCTAACACTTCACGCTGTAGCGAAACAGATTTTCTTGTCCCTGAAAGTTGGTGCAGGCTCCTTTTATATTTGCAAAGTTGTGTGAATACTTTTCCAGATGGTGTATGATAACCCTGTAATGTATTGTTTATTATTTCGCATAGAGCTTTAATTACTACAGGATCGACGGTTTTCAGTATAAGATTTCGTAAACATGGATTTGCTTTTTTTAGAACATGTGGCATGTGCTTGTTGTTCTTTAATCGTTTCATTCCTTACACCATTATATTCCTTTAAACTTTGCGGCGAGCAATAACACGTAAAAAGCTTCCTATTAAAAATATTCGTGCGAAATCGTAATGCTTCATTTATATCTTGCGTTAGGTGAATTAACAAATAGCTATGCGGCTGCTTATATATTCTCATTAGATCCAAGCTGTTTTCGGGGTATACCTGTTCAGCCAGATGGTGCAATTGGCTCTTATCTAGAGGTTTTTTGAATAAAACCAGTTATATACAGTTCAGTGATGTGTCACAAAAAAATTTTCATTGATGAAATACATTTTGAGCCACAAAAATAACGGACGGACTACGATAATGGGATCCTTTTGTAAACAGCTCATATACCTGTCTTTAAAATGCATTAAACCTCATGTCGTCCAGCACAATCAATATAGGGTCATCACCAGTGTTTGTACATTCATCAGGGACTGAATTTAGGTACTCTAAGAAATGTGTTTTGGTACTGCGTGTCATTCAGCGTGACACCAAATTACCTTTCTTATTTGAGACTGTATTTATGATATTATATGCAGAAATTTTTCAATAAAACTTGTTTCTCCACATCATGATGGTCCAATTGTGAACGGGTGTGTTAATTTCATCATCTATGTTAAAACTTTTTATATATAGCTAGCTAGATAGCGCTTCTGTTATTTATAACGTTAGCAAGATGAGCAGAAGGCAGGTAGTTAATGAGCTTCATAAAGGAGCACGCCAAAACTTTACCCGTCGTCGTGTGACTATAAGAGGAGTAGATGAGTTGTGGCAGGCAGGCTTGGTAGATATGAGTGCTTATTCTTCGCAAAATCCAGGCTATTGTTTCCTTATAACGGTTATAGGTGTTTTTTTCAAGTACGCATGGGCATTCGCCATAAACGTCAAAAGTGCTACTGAGTACGCAGCAGATTCTTCTGCACTAACGTGAATGATTATGTCAAACACTAATTCTGTCCATTGGCAATTTCTGCATTTACCTCATCCTCTGACGTGGAAGCCGAGCACCTGCGCAATTTACCAGAGTGTAGATTTGCAAATAGAAAAGATATGCGGTGTATACGATAAGTTTCACATAAAAGCAGCTGCTGAAAAAATATCTGGACTATCATTATGTCCTTCTAGAATCGTCGCAGATATTTTGACATTTCTGCGTCTTCATAATCTTCAATTTACCACAAACTATAGCAAAAATTTTACGCTCTCACAAATAACGTTACCTTTAAAACAACAGCCGCATTGATCAATATTGTTTCGAATAAAATTGAAATTAATTACACTTTTGATCTTTTTCATTAATTCCTTAGCTTTAGCAAACAAAAACTGGTTTGTTACACTACCAACCTAAAATCATGTCGAAAAAAATATGAATAAATAAATATATAATATAAAATATATCAAAAATATTTCTCTTTCATTTATTCTGCTCAGTCACACAGGTATCAAGAAAATCTTTACACATTTATTTCCGTTCACTGTTTGAAAAATAATGAAAAGACACGTAAAATCACCTGCCTCATTCATATATCCACCAAACCAACAAGTATACCTATATCATACCATTGCAATACTTCATCCATTACATTACTCATTAGCTTACTACAACAAATTACTGCCATCGGCATCCGACGGCGCATCATCAACAATCTGAAATATTACAACCAATTGCATTGCCTCTATTCGATTATTATTATTTTGCAGATCTTAACTTCTATTACCTATCAAACTAATTTGCACGCTTGATCAAAGCTCCATCATCACACATGTAACATGTGAATAAGCATACGCTGTAAGCGCACATGTTCAAATTCCCGCGCAATCAATCAATGATAACAATCAAAATCACCACGTGCTAGCCAAGTAAACAAAGTTCGCTTACCCACTCTTACACCACAATCCAAATCAACAATATCATGTTCCTGCTTCGTTTCACCAACGAAGAAAACTCCCGACGATCCGAAGATACTCTGGAAATGCACGAGCCAAATCATAATCAACATTCACATGACTAACCGAGATGCACACAGGTTCGGTTTCCAAACTCGAAGATGATCGTGCAAATGTCCACTGTTTTCCCATGCGTCGATTCTCAACCAGACAGGAGCGACTAGTAACACATAGGTCATGAGTTAAACTCATCCAAAAACCCGCCATATGCAACAGCACCAGAAGATCTCGCCACCACACAATTCGTTGACTGGAGTATCACACTTCCAAACCAAATGCCGCAACCTCAGGGGAGATAAGCATACTTCGCATAGAAATTAGCATTCAATATATGACCCATTCTCAGCATAAAAATAAGAAAAAAACTTTGCCGGCCAAAACCACACTTTGTATATGGTTTATATAGGGGGCAGGCCTGAAAAATGACCGTACTTCCGTATTGCGTGTTTTTACTCACACCTGAATAAAATGATCGGAAAGCATGGTCCTTTCTACTCCAATCATTCTCCAAAGTATTTATCTCAATCAAAATTGTAATGACGTAAACAATTGAACGAAAAGTCACTTCATTTAAAAGTAACCCTATACTGTATACTGAGGCAAAGGAATATAGGTTAATTAGAAATAAAAAAGCGTCTTGATGCTTTTTAAATAAGTGCAAGACAAAAGTATTGCGTCTTTATTCTGTAACTCTATTTTACAAAAAGAACTTAGTCTAAAGTGCGCTTATCCTATTTATATCCTAAAAGCGCTGACTGCGCGTCTAACCGATTCCCTTTGTTCAGCAGCGTGTGTCGTATGTTTACTTCCTAATTGCGCTGACTGCGCGTCTGGCCGATTTCCTCTGGTCATGCTTGTAATAATGCATCGTTGCATTATTGAATGGGAGTGTCGTGTTAACGCTTCCCCCTTTGAAAACGATGGTCCATTATCGTCAAAAAATAAGGTAAGTTGAATCTTAGCTGAGGTGTGCTGTAAGTTTCAGCTGAACTAATGATGTCTTAACTTCTTCTGGAGTCTGCTTTTTTGCTTTTTCTGGAGTCTGTGTAGAAGAGGAATAGATTTTAATATTTTGTTTTTTTTTAGAATACAATTTCCAAAATCTAGAAGTATGATTACTATCACACTGGCGAGTCCATAGTTGATGAATTGGTAGCTATTCCTTTCATATTGTAGAAGACTGATTCTTTTGGAGTTATTGATGTAAAGATCAGTCGTAACTTCCAACGATAATGGTTTAAATTCCTTACCATTCTGGGATGTTTGCAGAATTGTAAAGAGAATTTGTATAGCCGATTCCTCCTTCTCGAAGTATGTTCTTTAATTTGCCTTTATGGTCGCTTTGTCGAATTTGACCAAAAATGAGACATTTAGATTGTATGTGAGGAAACCAACGAAGTTGTTTAGAAATAAAATTCCAAGAAGAATGTAATCGATGGTTGGAATTTTCTCGTTGCTGATTTTATTATAATTCGTGTTGACGCTTTTCATTAAATTAGGGATACAAGATGTATGCTTATTTCTAGTAAATTAGAATCTTTACAAACAAAGAAATGGTTATAAGTTATGCAATTACAGTTTCAAAGATTTTATCTTGGCATTGAATGATTTTTTCAAATTGAATCTCGTTAACTAAATTTTTTTTACTGGTTTTGAAAACATTAGAGAATTTACATTGCCACCCAATGAATCGCATAGTTAATATTAATAAGTTCCTTGTTCACAATTTTAGATTTAAATTGAATTTGAAACAAGCCGTGAGGTGCGACCCATGAGGTCCACACGGTCAACTTCCCAGTAATATCTACATAGATATTAAAAATATTAAACACAATAAAAGTTATGGAAATAATACTACTTCAAATAATAAAAATGTACCTCTCATAAAAATTATTGGAATGATTTAATATTAATCGTAACATCTACGCGAGCGTCAATTGATTACGTAAGGATTTTGGTGCATTGGTTTGATTGATTATTCACGCGGATCAATCGGAGGGGGGACAGGTTACAAAGCAGTTTTTTTCATTAAAGTTAAACATGGTGCTGTGAAGAATATTGAAAATCTGCTCAAATTTTGCAAATATTAATAAACTTTGATTGACTGTACAACACTGTCTTTAGAATGAGAGATTTAAGGTATAATGATTCGAATGAACCGTTTTTACATGGTGACTTTGAATGATTTTTTATTTTTAATTTAATTTGGTTGTAATCATGAGAAAAGTTTTTGCTGGTTTCTCTACAAAAATTGATAAAAGTTTATAAGTTCTATAAAAATTTATTATTACGATGTGCAAATCAGGTTAAAAATGGAATTTTTTATGAAAAAAAACACTACTTTTCTAAAAAAAAATTAATAAATCGTAAAAAACGCTTTAACAATTTTTTTAAAATATAAAAACATCATCAACAACATGATACGCGTCGATTGGCACCTTAATGATGGAAAGATTATATTTGGTTCTCGAGATATAATGAATGACGTAAATGACCTTGAACTTTTAATGATTTTTTAATTTTTATTTAATTTTTTGTAAACATGAAAAAAAATTTTGCTAATTTTTTCACTAGAACTATTTGGATTATATAAATAATATAAACATTGATTACTTAGGTTTGAAAATCAGGCTAAAACTTTTGTGTTTTTGAAAAAAACCCTAATTTTTGGCAATTTTTTTTTAAAAAATTAAAAAACCGATCGAACGATTTTTTTAAAAATTTTATAGATTCATACAAATGTTAATACCCGTCGATTGACACCTTAATGATGAAAATCTCATGTTTGGTTCGTGAGATATAGCGCATAACATGGTTGACCTTCAAGGGGTGAAAACAGCAAACCCCCCCGACCGAAGTGTCCCAAAAATCACTCATCAACTCTTAAGATTGCAAAGACGCTTCGATTGACACCTCAACGAAGTCGATACGACTTTGTTTACGTGAGTTATGCTCGTAGAAAAACTGCCTGCGAACGCACGTACGTACGTATGTACACACACATACTTCTTTCTAAAAACACTTTATATATACTCTATAGACCTCAAAACGTAAAGAAAAGTTGAAAATTTCAATTTCGATTTTCGAGGCGATTACAAGAACTTCCCATGTTGTTATTTGCTTGACTACATTTTTTTATAAATCTTTAATCTCGTTATTTTCGTTATTGTATTTATGCGGCCATTGTACAACTGGTTTATAATGACTTGATTGTTAGAGTTTTCTAACAAATTAGAAATGATGGTAGTGAAATCCTCGTGATGTGGGTTGCTGGCCAACAATTTCCAGGCATTACCTATAAAATCTAGTGGTATTTTTACTCCGCGAAGCATGAAGTTACGGACGAGGGTTACTATTTGCTGTAATTCGTGTGATAGGCGATGATGCTGCACTATAAAAAAGGTTTAAAAACGTATGTGCTTGCGATATGAAGTGATTTACTAGTCCAAATCGATTCATGTATCAGCTTAAAGTTCCTATTGCGAATTCTAGTTTGTCTAAATGGGGGGTCACTACTTGCGAGTTCGGGAAGTCCAGAATTTGTACTTTCGTACCGCCTGAAGATGCATCTTGAAACAATCAATTACGGATTTTATCTTTATGGACTATTTTACCGGATGCTGTTAGTATGGTGGTATGTCTGTTTTCTCTGACAGTTTCTTGGCGATATCTAGGTGTAAATTTTGATCCCTTTCGCTTATTTTGTTGAACGAAAACTATTTCTCCTATTGGGTAGTCTTTAATTGGCTGCCTTGATTTATTGTGAAACCTTAGGTCCTGACTTTGCTTATTTTTAAGTTTTTCAATATTTTCCAACCGAATGTTTTCTAGCTTTTCGGGAGAGGCATTAGGGAAGCGTCCAAAGAACAAATCTACTGGTTTTTTTCGAGTGACTGAGTGGATTGAATGATTGTATTCATTAACTGCTCTTTCCAGCAATTCATCGAATGTGCAAGAGGGCTTTTCTCTTTTAAGGCACCTCATCGTTTCTGTTAATGTCGAGTGCCATCTTTCGACACGCCCATTTACTTCACTCTTATATGGTGGCGTCTGGAACGTTTTGATTTTAAGCTCATCTTCCATCATTGACATTAAAGTTGGGGAGCGAAGAGCTCCTTCGTTGTCAATTACTATATTTTCCGGCACACAGAAATAGAAAATAATGTCTCTAATGACCTCTGATATCTTCCACGGATTTAGACGAAATTTTTTTTGCTAAAGCAAATTTAGAAAATTTATCGATTGCAGATAGAACCCGATGTTTTTCTGTAGCAAATAAATCGATGTGTATCGTGTGCCCTGGATACATTAGAATGGGGGTTGCGTTAATGACAGGCTTATTTGGGTGTCTGTCATATTTGCACTCTTTGCATATGGTACAACGCTTAACAATTTTTTTAATTTTTGATGACATTTGGGGGAAATAGAAATTTTTCAATAATTGGAGACGATTCTCTTCGGCGTTCCTATGTGCTCTTTTGTGTACTCGGAGTATTCTCTCCTCTTGCTCTACTGCGTTTTGGATATCCTCAACCATTTTTCTGGTAAACCTTACTTTATAGTTACGGAAATGAACAGGGTAGATTCTCTGGATAAGGCCGAATGTACCTTCATCTGTAAGTAATCCGTTAAGGATGCTAGGCTCTAAGTATCTTTTAAAAAGTTGCACTATATCTTGCTCTGTAAAATTTTGCTGGATGATAATGTGTCTAGTGTAGTGTTCGAAAGGGTTCAAAAGTTGGTAACTATTTTCGTCTCCTACTTTTAGAATAACTTGGTTTCTAAAAACATTAATTGGCATCTCGATAGAAGGGATAAGATCATGTGCTAAGCTTTCGGCACTGTGCTCCGTGGGAGTCATTGAGTTTATCTGTGAATATTTTGGAGGCCTGGAGAGTGAATCGGCAACAATATTCGCCTTATCTGGCTTATATTTCAGTTCATAGTTATATTCCTCTAAGATAGCTTTCCAGCGCTTCATCTTAGAATTGTTGTTTCTGGTACTTAACGCATATGTTAATGGCTGGTGATCTGTGAAATTTTTTCCTTTTTTTGATCCGTAGAGGAAATTTCGTAATGCGCTAAGTGCCCATATGATCGCGAGCATTTCCTTCTCGTTAGTTGCGTAGTTCTTTTCGGTCTTGTTAAGAGTACGCGACAAAAAGGATATTGGTTTGTCGTTTTGTGACAATACAGCGCCGATTGCGAAGTTCGATGCATCGGTGGTCAGCTCGAATGGCTTACTAAAGTCTGGATGAGCTGAGATTACCTCTTTAGAAACGAGACAAGTTTTTAATTTAGCAAAAGCTTCAAGTGCTTTACTATCAAGAACTACGGGCTTGTCTCTTGAGACATGCTTGGACACACGTCCATCTTCCCCTCTTAAAAGGTATGGTAAGGATTTAGCGATTCTGGCATAGTCTCTTATGAACCGCCTATAATACCCTGATATACCAAGAAACGATCTGAGCTCCTTGAGTGTTGTCGGGGGTGAGAATGAGGCAATAGCTTGTGCCTTTTTGGGGTTACTTTTTATTCCCTTGATACTGACAATGAATCCCAGGAATTCTACTTCTTTTTGAAGGAATTCGGATTTGTCAAGATTTATTTTCATGTTCGCATGTTCTAGGGTCTTGAGTACTGCGTCAAGATTCCTAAAGTGGTCTTCTTCATCTTTACCGAAAATGATAATATCGTCTATGTAAATATGACATCGCTTCCCAATGTGATCTCTTAAAATATCATCTAGAGCTCTTTGGAATATAGGGGGTCCGTTCTTTAAGCCGAAAGGAAGGCGTAAGAACTCATATTTACCATTATTTATTGAAAAAGCCGTTTTTTCGATGTCACATTCTCTAAGCTGTATCTGGTGAAATCCACTTTTCAGATCAATTATTGAAAAGAATTCATTTCCACCTAAATTGGAAAGGACTTCGTTGATATCTGGGATTGGATAAGAATCTGTGATTGTGATGGAATTCAATTTTCTATAATCAAACACTAACCGAAATTTCTTTTCACCGGAGGAGTCCTCTTTCTTGGGAACGATCCATACTGGAGCGTTGTATGGTGATCTTGAAGGTCTAATAATCCCATCATTTAAAAGTTTTTTAATTTCCTTTTCCACTACGTTCTTTAGTGCTTGTGGATATGGGTATGACTTAGAATATACTGGATCTTTTGTTGCCGTTCGAATTTCTCCCTTTACATTTGTCGTTTAAGTTAATTTTTCATTGGGTTCGGCATACACGCTAGAATGTGTTTTTAAAATTGATTTAAGTCGCGAAATTTGACTTTCCGTCATATGAGTAATCCGAAGGTTCAAATGATTTACTGTTTGCGATAGATGCTGTTTCAAAGGAATGTGAAGATTTGCTTTTATAGACATGTAATTGCTGTTGGTGTGAATAATAGCTTGTAACTTTTTCAAGCTATCATTTCCGATTATTCCCGCGAATGTTTCTAGAGTGGGAAGTATAAAAAATCTCAATTTTTATGCGAACGGGCCGAATAGATTGACATATGCATGGTGCGTAATATTGATTGCACCACCAACTGAGTTAACTATAAAAGAACTTTCGTTAGCAATAGGATTACGAATAAGTTTAGGCTGGATATAATTTTTATTAGAGCCTATATCTATTAGAATTTTCAAGGTTTGACCGCTCTTCGCCGTGTATTCTAAATACGGAAGCGAAGAGCTCACAGCTCTAAAAAATTAACGTTATCAACTTGCTCTGCCTGTTCGGACTCGTTAAAATCTAATGAGTCAAGATAGTCCTCAATAGAGATATCCGCATCTGTTCCTGTTATGACTGTTTCTGTTATATCAGGTTGTTCCATTTCATATGTTTCACGCACATCTGAACTATACCTAGTTGGTTCTATATTAAAAAGCCTTTGAACTTTATTGGGTGTTTTCACTTGCTGTGATTGTAGTCTTTTACTAGGGAACTGAGACTTTCTAATCGGAGGTCGGTTTTGGTAATTTAACGCTTGGGATCTTATAGAGTGATCAACATCCATTGGCTCGTATACTCGCGGTTTTGGAGGCAATGCCCTATAATTAAGGTTGCTACTCTGATGCTGCATTTGCCTATGAAACTGTGGTACCTGTGGAACACGGGGATCGCAAAGAAGCTCGGGATGAAAGTCGTTTCTGCCTACATTATTGCCAAGATTTTGCCGCGGATAGATTTTCCTTGTCGACAAAGGAAGTGGAACGTGCGGAATTCGCGAGAAGCGTCTATTCGAAGAGTTGTGAGCATGCTGTGTTCGATAATTTACATTTTCAAGCTTCAGGCATAAATGCAAAGCCTGAGGGAGCTCTACTGGCTCTTTGATACTTAAAAGACGTGGTAAGTCGCCTCTAAGACCTCTGACGAAAGTATCTAAGGCTTTCTCGCGGTAACACTGTGTTAAGCTGCTCAACGATTCGTGCCCTAACTCCGTAGCGGACAATTTGTTCAAAATTAAGGATAGATGATGGTAAACACTTTGATAGAACTCATGAATAGTGCCTGCACCTTGAACAAGTGTAGTTAACTGATATTCAAGTATTCCCAGGTCACGCTTGTCTGCGTAATGCAGAGTGAGGCATTTGGAATTTTTTTTTCCAATTCAAGGGGGTGTTGTAGGACTCAAGGGCAATGTCTGCCTGTCCTATTATCTTATTCCGTATAACGGAAAGAATGCCATAGTACTTAGGTGTACCTCTTAGGTGTTCGTAAATGTGGAGGATTCTCTCAACACTTTTCCTCCACGAACTATATTCGCTTGGGTCACCCGAAAATGTCCTTAAACTTTTTACGACATCCGGTATCCTATCCATATCGGATAGGTTCCTTTCATTGTCGACATTTATTTCAACATCTAATTCATTATTTATATCCACCGCGGGATCCATTATGGAATTAAACATTTGCCTAACCTGTGTTTGTAAAGTTTCAGACACGACTCTAGTAATGAGTTGAACTAACTCCGCGTTATTTTCGTTCGACGCAGCCACATGGTGACTCGGACTTCCGGAAGCTTCAACCCGCAATACCGGAGAACGAATTAAATTGTTCGGGGTGGCCATACTTTAAATTTTTAGATTTAATATGGCACTTTTATAATTGGCAATCACTTTGCTTCGCGAGGATTTCTTTTTACATTCGTTTTAACGATAAATTCTTAAGATTAAGTACAAAATATTATTTCATGAATTTCAACTCAGTTAATATAAACAAGTAACTAATTTCTTTAGTTTTCCAAATGAAATAGGGGCATTTCACGTGAAACCTACAACGAAAAAAAAGTGAGGTTCTGAAATTCGTTCATATTGGGCACATTTGTACTTCTAGGGTATATGAATGTGTACACATAATATTTTTGTTATTTGATGTTTAGTTGTTAAGACATGGGATTCTATAGAATTCAAATTTTCACAGCAGGGTTTTTTTGAAATTTTATTTTCATATTGATGCAAATTATAATCAAATAATAAATGTAGTGTTTTGTATAGAAAATTTACGGTTCTTTTTGATTTTCAAATGAGATTCCGAATTTGAATTTTCTTTCTATATTTAAACCGGAAGTGAATATTTAAAATATTTTTTTCAATAACTTTGACCATTTTAATTTTTATTTTTTTTACTGTAAAATAAAGCTTAACATGTATACAATTTACCATAAAAATTGCAGAATGGGATCTAAGTTAGTTTAGGAGATGTATCAATTAGAGTGCTTGCATGTCGCTCTGAGCGTGATATCTGTCGCTTGTTAAAGCTGTTTGGTGATGTAAAAATACATTAAAACGATGATAATTTTTCATTAATATTGATTATTTATTGTTGCCTTACCTGTTTGTGTCATTCTGAAGTTATTTAATACCTAAATTTAAAATAAAATGAAATACTTTGAGAGAAATTATGTGTAGAAACCATTTTCAAAAAAATGTGGTCTAAGTGCGGCCCTTGAGGCCCACACGATTAACTTCCCAGTGGGATGAATAAAATGCTATAATTTGCTTTTATTATTAATTACTATTATTAATAATTATTATTATTGAACATTATTATTCTTAATTAATATAATTACTTTTGTTATTTTCATCAATTTTTTATCTAACCATAAAAGCTTTGGAAGAGGAAGACGCCTCCACCACCTGCTCATTCTCTACCAAAGCCTCGGCAACCTCGTCCTCTTCGTCCTCGTCTACCTTCTTGTCCTCCACTTCGTCCTCAACCTTGTTCTTCATTTCGGCTTCGGAATCCACAACTGTTATTGAGGATATTTAATTATTATTTACAATAATCATTCGTTATTAAGAATGTTTGATCGTTACTGAATAATTATAATTGACTTTATATATACAATAGCAAATTATAGCTTATATTATTTGATTCTTATTAACAATATTAAATCATTTATAACATAATGCAATTATTAACTGCATTAGCGTCTCTACCCCTAATAATATAAGTTTGGAATTTCATAAATTTATCTTTATTTTTTTTTGAAATAACATTATTTTACAAATTTGATCACAATTTTGCTAAAACGCACAATAATAACAACACAACTATGAAGGTATTTGGTATCTGCACGAATTAATAGTGCGTATCAACAGTTTAAAAAAAAGCAACTTTTAGTCGTTATTTTTAGTTTTTTCATCCTAAATAAAAAACGGCTTAACCGATTTTGCTGAAAAGTCATTCAGTTCTAAGTTACGTAATTACACGTCGTTTAAAACCAGTCACACGTCAATCCGAGCTTTGGTTCTTGAGATAATCGAGACGAAAAATAATTCCGAACGCACTAACGTACATCCGTACATACGTACATCCGTACATACGCACATACGCACATCCGCCCATACGCACATACACACATACGTACATACACACTCACAGACATCTCTCTAAAAACGATGGATTTGGATTCTAGAGACCTTAAAACGTGGAGATATGTCAAAATTTGGGATTCGCAAAATCGACCCCATTACAATAACTTCCCATAGGGAACTGGGAAGTTAATAAAACATCATTTTAAGTGATTTTTGTCACATTGTTGTGACAAAATACGAATAAAAGCACCATCTCTTAATTACAAAAAAAAATCACTTCATCAAAACGAATCAGAATTACATAATAAAAAGAGATAAAAGCGCAACGCCTGTTTTCCATTATTTTTTTCATTGTTGTTCTAACCTCTAAGTGACCTACGTTTGTTAATAAGTTTTATCATTTTGATTGACTTTTTTGTCTCCCTACCGCACTTTAATCCATTAAATTTACTAGCTCCGAAAGTTTAAAGATATAAAACAAAAATCCTAAAAGTTTAGACATAAAATGAAATGGAAATACTTTACATCTTATTTTAAATTTAGGTATTAAATAACTTCAGAATGACACAAACAGGTAAGGCAACAATAGATAATCAATATTAATGAAAAATTATCATCGTTTTAATGTATTTTTACATCACCAAACAGCTTTAACAAGCGACAGATATCACGCTCAGAGCGACATGCAAGCACTCTAATTGATACATCTCCTAAACTAACTTAGATCCCATTCTGCAATTTTTATGGTAAATTGTATACATGTTAAGCTTTATTTTACAGTAAAAAAATAAAAATTAAAATGGTCGAAGTTATTGAAAAAAATATTTTAAATATTCACTTCCGGTTTAAATATAGAAAGAAAATTCAAATTCTGAATCTCATTTGAAAATCAAAAAGAACCGTAAATTTTCTATACAAAACACTACATTTATTATTTGATTATAATTTGCATCAATATGAAAATAAAATTTCAAAAAAACCCTGCTGTGAAAATTTGAATTCTATAGAATCCCATGTCTTAACAACTAAACATCAAATAATAAAAATATTATGTGTACACATTCATATACCCTAGAAGTACAAATGTGCCCAATATGAACGAATTTCAGAACCTCACTTTTTTTTCGTTGTCGGTTTCACGTGAAATGCCCCATATTAATTTTGAAGTTAAAAAGTGAATTTACATTAGCTGAGTTGCTACACTTTCTTAAACGTTACTTACAGGATAACAAAAATTTCGTTAAAAAGCTGCATGCTCCAGGTTTGTTGGTTGTGGACCGCTCTCCCGCAAGTTGTGTTGACTTCTTCCTTTTCCTCCAAGTTGGTTACTAAGGAGCCTTCTCACACTAAACACGCCGAACTCTCCTTGTTTGATTTTCGCAAGATTTTTCACTCAGCACACCTATTGCACCTAGCTTGTTTTTCGCGAGGATTTTGAATTTTACGGGCTTGGTTTTTGTCCGTGCACAAAATTGCAAAAAAGGCGCGCGTACTTGACTCGTACCGTGAAAACTATTTATTATTTTAACGCGCGTACTTGATTCTCGTATCGCGATAACTTTTTCCAAGACGCGTACTTGGTTTTCGCCGCGTATCTTGTTTTTTCAGCGTGGCGGAACGCAGTCCCTGCTCGGGCGCCAGTTAATTAGAAATAAAAAAGTGTCTTGATGCTTTTTAAATAAGTGCAAGACAAAAGTATTGCGTCTTTATTCTGTAACTCTATTTTACAAAAAGAACTTAGTCTAAAGTGCGCTTATCCTATTTAAATCCTAAAAGCGCTGACTGCGCGTCTAACCGATTCCCTTTGTTCAGCAGCGTGTGTCGTATGTTTACTTCCTAATTGCACTGACTGCGCGTCTGGCCGATTTCCTCTGGTCATGCTTGTAATAATGCATCGTTGCATTATTGAATGGGAGTGTCGTGTTACCTAAGAGGCGGAGGCTCCGGGTTATGTACTTGCACTGCAAGTAAGCCATCTTCTGGATTCCAGGAAGCTAGTATTCAAGCAACATTATACAGAGGCTGCTCATCAATAATACCAAGTAACTCCTTAACACGAGCCATGTGAAGAGTATTTATAAATGCCTACTCGCCATAAATCAACCTATATCTATTCATGAATGTCACATTAAAGCGGTAAATATAAAACGAAACATAGTTCGATTCATTCAGAGTTTTTGCTTAGTTTATTGTTTCACAAACAAGAACAGAAAACGTTTCTAGGGTTTAATGTGGTCGCCTGACAAGATATGTCTACACACCACAACAGTGGTGGCTCGTGACACAATAAGTACGTGAGGCGAAAAATAAGGTAAGATGATTTTCGATACAAACTGAAAATCATAAGAAAAATTCAAGTTTGCGGCTGACTCAAGGTACCATTCAAAATGATACTGTAACGTAGGTTATTTTTATATTTTGGTACGATTTGATTTTAAAGTTATCTGAAAACGATATGTTTGTTTAGAGTTATATTCATAGTTATCTTTTTTTTTAGTCGTTGGGAGATGAAAATCTTCAAAAGATACCGATTCGCTCCTGCTTATCGGTATGTTGGATTTTTACCGACTAAAACCACCTCCGTCTTCTCCAACCAGTCATCCATCACTCTTCGGTTGAATGGTTCATGTGCAATATATTCTCTAAGTGGTTTTTCATTTTCTTCGTACACTTCCCAGACGGTATAAGGGATAATTTGTTACGAATGCATCATATTCTCAATTTTTGGCTAAGATTTGAACAATGTGTTAATTTTACTTAATACTAGCAACATTATGAAAGTGTTATAAATGTTGATGCAATTCACAATAACTTCCTTTCAACTTTCAAATTCATAACATACATTTAAAATTTTATACATACGTTTTTTCAAGAGATGCGAAAATCTTTCCAATTATGGTCAACGTTCGACATCAAGCAAAATAAAAATGGGAAATAAACTGACAACATCTGTATCCTTTTCGACCATTATCGATTTAAAAAACAATTCAAACAATTTTATGAAGTATTATGTAAGTTTTTTTACTTAAACGTATACTACTTCTTATATATTAGATTAATTCGCCTATCTTTTAAGGCAGCAAACTTTTCAATTATTAAATCACAAAATTGGCTATTCATTTCAGTTTGTTCTACTAAAAGTTCTTTTTCAATTGACATAATTGACAAAGCGGAAAGCCGCTCTTGAGATATGGTATTTCGCAAATGAGTTTTAACTCGCTTTAAGCATGAAAAATCTCTTTCAGCCTGCACAGTTGTGACTAGGATAGTTAAAATCAATGTTACGAGTCTATATACTTCGAAAAATATTGATACCAATCCTAAATCGTTTAAAAGCTTAAGCATTTCAGACAAACTAATTTCATGAAATTTTGCATCTAGATAAATGATACTTAACTCGTTTTTAAGACGATCCATGTCAAACATGTTTGGGAAGGTTTTTTGTAGCGAACTCATTAAATTAGTAGGAAATTGTTTTGAAAACTCTCTATACTTGGAGGTATTAAATAGTGATATAAACTCTAGTTTGTGAAAGTCATCAAACCTTACTTTAATTTGGAATATAATGCAATCCAAAATTCCATAAAATAATACTTTCCACTTCCCGAAAAAATTGGATGGACGAATCTTGCAGCTATATCTATTTTGGGGCAATCCAGTTAAAGTTTCCGCTTTTTGAAAAATACACTTCACTGCTGATTCTATCCGTAGCTCTTTCAATCTATCTAATACTATTTTTAATTGTAAAACACAAAAATCAATTTTAAGATTACTAAGTTGAAGAACTTGAAAAAAGAAATCAGTTATTGAAAAAATTTCTTTGAATGCAAATGTCAAGAAGGCAAACTCAAAATCATAAAATTCCTTTAAGTAACCCTTTGTACTCTGGGTTCTCGATCATGTCTTGGAAAACTTGTCTGAGACTCTCCCAATTATTTGCGGTAAAATGTACAATTTTCGATCTAGAATACCATCTTGTGTCGCAAGATTGGGAATTCTTTTCTTTAGTATTCTGTCCAAAATAGATGTACGTTTGTATGATTTATGAAAAAAAGCTGGTAAACCTTTTAAAGTTGCAAAAAACCCTCTACTTTCTTTAATATAGTTCGAGCCTTGTTGCAAAATCAAATTCAAACGATGTGCAGCACAATGAGTATAAAGTGCTAGAGGTGCGACAGATTTGATTCTTGTTTTTAAACCAGTCAAATCTCCAGCCATAACTGCAGCTCCATCATAACATTGTGCTACTAATTTTTGTCTGAATGCAAATGGTTCCAAGACACTAACTAGTAAGCTGTAAGGTGCACTAGCTCTTGAATCCAAGCTAACATCAAAACATCCAAAAAACGTTCTTTGAGCTCCGCGTTCCTGTTCACATACCTTATTGTTATACAACATTGTGCCTTTGCCACAATGTCTGTCATGTCATCTACTATTACTGAAAAAAACAGTGCATCTGATATCTCTTCTTTTATGTATTCTTTTAAATAGTCTTCAATACAAAAAATCAATTCATTCTGAATCGTTTTGGATTGCCCCGTGAAAACATTTTTTCCTTCTTAATGTTTAACAAGTTCGCTGTTACGCCGGATCAAACAGTTAAATGATTCCCTGAAATTTTCTTTATTCAGAGAAGTTTCAGATTCATCATGCCCTCGAAAAGCAAGTTCCTGTTTCCCTAATAAAATTGTTGTATCGATTAGATGAGTCATCAGCAACCGATTTTTGCGGATATCTTCGTTGTATGCTATCTTAGATAAACGAGCGTTTTCCATTAGAGCATCTTGAATTGTTGTCATGTTCAAACTCATCCGCACAATACTTAGCGAGTTTTGAATATGCTCCCGAGGTGCTTCATGCATTTTAACTGCTCTCGAAAAATTCTTAAAGTCGGCATATCCATCGCTAGTCCAGACGCTTTTCATTTTTCCTAATAATAAGCATGGCCAACAATACAAACGTTCTTTGAAGGTACTTCCACAAATCCATTTGTGAGTTTCATACCAACTTAATTGAAAAGAGCGTTTATATTGACGACCATCTTTTTTATCACTACTTAAAATACTTATCTTAGGTGTGGACCTATTTGTGTGAATAATTTCGTGTTTTTCATTGGCAGAACGCCTTGAAAAGGGCAATTCTATCAATGATAGCACGATGTCATGCAATGGATTCATGGTAAAAACTTTAATTCCAACACTTATCACTTTAAAAAATACGATTATCACACACGAACATCGATCGCACTCTGAAACCGATTTTTGCGTTTTTCCTTACACCTACTATATTTTCTTTCCAAATAACAATCAGTGCTGTCAGTGTTGAATTTTGGAAATCGATCAACAACTTTTCATTTCCAGCAAGCATAAAAGTTGCACACTGAGAGCATTGTTTCGAGCAGAGGCGAACATTTCGTCGCCTCAGTTCTAGCCATAGAAACGAATGGATCGTAGGGTAGCAGTTTCTAAAAATAATTCCATTGAAGCTGCGAAACTGAGGCTCCGACGGTTTCGCCTCACGATAAATTTTGTGTATCGTCAAGAAGTAGCGAATGATACATATGGAAAGTTAGAACACTAGCGTGTATGTTACACTGCTATATAAGTACATGTGGGTGTCCAAATTTATTATTTAATGATGGAATGGGAGCGCACAGTAGCATGGCGGCTTAGTGAAATATTCAATTATTATTAGCAAAAATATAAGGTGAGGTGCCGCCTAAGTTGCCTCATCTGACGAGCCGCCACTGCACCACGAGCTTTTTAGGCTACGTATAACGATAGGCTCGCACCATGGCCTCCGTTAACGTACTAGTCAGTAACCTATACCCTAGGCTATGAGCACTGCTTTTCCGAGATGGATACCAGAATTTTATCGGGAGCTTGCATGGACTCCGTTATAATCCTTGGTAAGAATCGAACTTACCAGCATCCTCACCGCTCTGTGAAAAGCGGCACCCCTGTTAATTGCGCAACAGCACGCCAATGCACCACGTTGCCGAATAGATACCGATCTCCAACTGTATTAGAAATTATTGTACATGCTTTAGGTGTTAGCCACAGCCACCAAATTTCAGCCTCCACAGGCTCGTCAACTAAAACTGGCCCAGTTTAACCTTTGGAACCCGTATACCCCTGGTAAGATTTCAGGGAAGTGCCAGCACGACTCCTTCGATTGAGCCCCAACGCAAATCTCCGGATTGATCGCAATATTTAGGGTACTTTACATCATAGGAATATTTTTTTATACCCTGTGTGAACAAAAATACTGAACATTTGAAGCGTGTCACATATTGCATTGCATAGCAGAATGTTGACTTTTTTATTGTTTCGTACGAATCCACATGTATGTAGCGTGAACATTTTTGAGTTAATTTTTTGTTCATGAAAGAAGTTGACACATGAAAAATAGTAAATAAGTTAGTTGTTGCATATAATTAACAGCTTTTGATTTTAGTAAAGAAGAAACTCATATGATACCTCAAAGTCTTAGGTATAAAAGTAGGATTGATTTTGTAATGGAAACTTTTTTTCTTTTGGATACACTCACACGCAAGCTGCTTGTTGTAGATCAGAAGAAGATGCAAGATTTTCTTTGCGTATGCTCAGTATTATTCAGAAAACGAATGCAAACTCTGAAGTCGTTTTTTCTAGATCGTTTCATGGAAGAAGCTTATTTAAATATATCTTTTGATGGTTTCTCAATAGGCCTATTGTGGCCTAAATAAGACATCTTTTGAGAAAATAAGCATTTAGTAAAATCAAACATCCAATATTAGCAATATATTTTTTGCACTGAAAATCAAACCAAACATTTTTGTTACATTAATAGGATATTTCTAAAAGTATGGAGCTTTCAATAGGTATATCTGCCAATGCAACTGTCAAATTGTCTCATCATTTTGCTTTAATGTTCACTTTACTTTTGTAAACTAGCACGCAAAGACTCGAAATACGTCTAAAAAAAGTATAAATTTATTTTCAAAATTCCTGTCCTGTGTGCCTAAGTTGTACGACAAATCGTCCAATTTATGGTGCGCATAATCATCCATTTTAGAAATCCATACCTGAGAAAACACCATATATCCCCTTACATGTTTTTATTGGTTGTTGAGGAACTGAGAAACATTTCCAAATTACGTTTTCCATCATCAAAAAGTTTTAAAATTCACATTTTTCTTCTTAGTTGACTCACTCACACTGAATTTTCTCCGTCGACATCATAATATCAAAACTGAGAAGATATAAAAAATCATACATAACCATACACTTTACGGTGACATTTATTTTGGTGTTTTCAACAAAAATAAGGATTTCAATTATTTTTGGGTTTTTCATATAAAATTTGACCCTTTTATTGTTAATAAAAGTTGTTGATGTGCAAGAAAATTTATAAGGAAAATACTCAACACATTTTAAAGACATCAACAAGAGAGATTCCAATACAAAGAAAGAAATTGAACATTTGCAGAGTTTTTGTGCTCACCGTGACGAGAGAAAAATGGCATGCGATAAGGTTGAATCAATAAATCATAAAACAAGCCGCGAAGTGCGACCCTTGAGGTCCACACGGTCAACTTCCCAGTAATATCTAGATAAACATTAAAAATATTAAACACAATAATAATTTTGAAAATAGGACTACTTTAAATAATAATAATGAGAGGTATTCATAGTAGTAACAGGAATGAGTAAATATTAATCATATCATCTACGGGAGCATCCATTGATTACGCAAGGCTTTTAGTGGATGAGTGATGATGATTGATTACCACAAATGCAAATTTGATTGAAATTTTGATGGTTTTTAAAATTTAAGCCGCTTATTTTTATGAAAAGACTGCAAAAACTATTAAAAATCTGCTCACATTATCCAAACATTTTAAAACTTTGATTGACTTCACAACAAAGTCTTTAGAATAAAAGATATATGGTAATATCATTCGGAAGAACCCTTTTCATATGGTAACTTTGAATGATTTTTTATTTTTAATTGAATTTTTTTCAGCGTCATGAAAAAAGTTTTGCTGGTTTCTCTTCAAAAACTGATAGGAATGTATAAATTTATAAACATTTATTACTGTGTTGTGCAAATCAGGTTGAAAAATATTTTTTATGAAAAAAACCCTAAGTTTTTGCATTTTCTTCTATTAAATTAAAACAACCGCTGAAACGGATTTTTATAATGTTAAAATAATCAAAAAAATGTTAAAACACGTCGATTGATTCCCTAATAATGCAAATTTTAAATCTGGTTCGTGAGATATAGTGAATGGAAGAACTGACCTTGAATATCATGATGACTGTTAATGATTTTTTATTTTTTATTTAATGTTTCTTGCTTTTATGAGAAAAAGTTTTGATGACGTTTTTTCAAACATTGTTTGAAGTATATAAATTTTATAAAAATTGAATACTGTCTGCCGTAAATCAGGTTAAAAATTTATTGTTTATTAAAAAAAACCTAATTTTTTGCACTTTTTTTTCTTAAATTAAAAAACGGCTGCAACGATTTTTTTTTAAATTCAAGAAATTCACGAAAATTTCAATACGCGTTGATTGACATCTTGACAATGTAATTTGTATGTTTGGTTCGCGAGATATAACGCATGACAGAAATAACCTTGAAGATCATGATGCCTGTTAAGGATTTTTTATTTTTTATTTAATTTTTTACATGATAATGAGAAAAAGTTTTAATGTTGTTTTCACAAACACTGATTCAAGTAAATAAATTTTATAAAAATTGAATACTGTCTCCCGTAAATCAGGTTAAAAATTTATTGTTTATTAAAAAAAACCTAATTTTTTGCACTTTTTTTTGAAAAATTAAAAAAACGGCTGCAGGAAATTTTTTAAAAACTTGACAGAATCACATAAATGTTAATACGCGTCGATTGACACCTTGATTGAGGAAATCGTATGTTTCGTTCGCGAGATATAATGCATGACAGAAATGACCTTCAAAGGGGCAAAACAACAAACCCCCCCGACCGAAGTATTCCAAAAACTAATCAGCTCTTGAAATTGCAAAGGCGCTTCGATTGACACCTCAACAAAGTTGATACGACTTTGTTTACGTGAGTTATGCTCGTAGAAAAAAGTGTCCACGAACGTACGTACGTACGTACGTACGTACGTACACACACACACACACACATACATCTCCCTTTCTAAAAACACTTTATATATACTCTATAGACCTCAAAACGTAAAGAAATGTTGAAAATTTCAATTTCGATTTTCGAGGCGATTACAAGAACTTCCCATATACTGGGAAGTTAATAATCAATTCTTGAAAAGTTCTCGACGTATTTGATTCTTTAAAGTGACCTCTGAATATGTTTTGCGATAAAAGTAAACACAGAAGTATTGGCGCGCAAAAACAATCTTCTTTTCTTTTTTATTTCGTTGTCATAGTGTGGCGTTTATATTTGTGCAGCTTGCTGCAGATTCAATTCTACACAAGTTTCACATACCAATACTTTTTTGAGAGACCCATGGTTGTCACGATATGAGGATATCCCAGTTTCTTCCAGTTTTCAAGACAGAAACTTGAATTTAAATCCACAGTTAGACCTTCCACATATTGTAAAAAATTACCTGCCTAGCAAAACGCTTTGGTAAGTTTGTGCGCAAATAACGGCTAATGCATAGCCCTTACATGAATGCAACGACCTGACTGCACCCACCCATTTAGACACCTCGTCAACAAATTTCAGAATACATAGACAAAATAAATTTCGCTTGTTAAAGTACTCCGCTGACACCGACACATATTTTTACGTCAGCATTTATTTCATAAAAAATCAGATTTGAAAAGTAAGAAGTTGATTTGTAATTTGATCCATCAAACGAAAGGTTCATTTGGACAATCTTGAAATCTAAACGTTGTGACTTTCAATTGATTTTTTCTTTAACAAGAGGCAATCTCTTGTAACTCGCGCGAGCACTTTATTTGGCTTGAAAATGCACTTTTTACGTGACTTGTCCTCCTTCAGGAAACAATAACTCCCACCAATGTATAGATATTAAAACAAACAATTAAGGAAATGGATTGCAATAAAACTGTTTTCAAGCTATTTTTGAGCAAGTGTCACAATAAGATTTAAAGGTAAAAAGCTGTGATGCTTGAAGTAAGATCTTAATCTCTTTTTCGTCGTTTTTGGCTTGTTACCATTTTTATGGCCCTTTGTAGAAGTAAAGTATATAAAGTTTGCTGCAAAGTATATGTTACACAAGTTTGTTAAATGTGACCTTTCTGTGGGAGCAATGCTTCGATTTTGGTAAACTTCGGTTCGATGTGTTTTTTTGTTTTGACCTCTTCAGGGTTTATCTGTCATGCATCATATACAGGGTTGCCATACTTGGTTAGGGTCTTGTCGAGACTTTTTAAGAATTCTAGGATGGGGTATATAAAAAATAGTTACTTTTGTGATAAAAAGTATATTTTTTTATTTTAGATGATTTTTTTTGTTTATAAAGGTTTTCACATAATTTTTTTATTAAGGTTACACAAAAAATATTAATTTATTGCAGAAGTACTTGAATGGCCAAACTTTTCAGAGAAGTTTGCTTTTTTCAATAGTACTTGGTGTGCTCTAACATATGCACAAGTCATGTTATAATTAATTTGACATTATAAACTCAATCTATCTATCTAACCTATCTATAGTAGGGAGCAGGCGATCTAATTCATCTGTCCACTGGGGTGACATTACCGAAAAAAATTTTTTCACTATGGCATTATGTGCAGGGATTGCCAACAAATACTCGCATATTTTCAACAGTTGGTATTTTCTTTAATGATTTTCAGTTTCTTTAAAAAAGCGAATCTACTTCTCTTCCATCAAATTGATCGACAGGGATGTTTAGCTTCTAAAAAGCTCTTAAGATACATATGGCGTTCAAAGAGTTTGTCGTTCGAAGTTTCCACACCACTACTGTTTAGACATAAAATGGATTTTTCATTTTTTCCCCATTCTGGGATTTCAGATAGCGTCATCCAATCGAACACTTCAAACTTATCAAATGAAACTGACCACTTTTTCAAAAATTCGAAAGCTGTGTGGAAAAATCCTACTGTCTCTTTTTCAAGTTTGGAAATCAAAACTGTTGTTTCAGGTGTAGCATTCTCAGTTTTTAGCTTCATCTTTTGTATTTTGATTTGCAAGCCAATAAATTTCGCAGAATTTCTTTCAATCAGGGTGTTTTATGTTTCGTTCAAAATTTTTCTGATTTCAATCATGGACACTTTGCTCTTTTCAATCTTTTTTAGCTTTTTTTCCAAACAAATTTAAGTTGGAATGCAGACACAGGAAATAAATTTCACTAACCGGACTTTTAAAGACATCTGAAATAATCTTAGGTGGGCTGTCTTGTGAGTCAAATTTTTTTTTGAGCGGTGTCCAAAGTTTCAAGATTCTTCTAACCACAGACATCAATGAAAACAATTTTGTTCTTGAGTGTGACAGAAAGACTGATGAATAATATCAACAAACGAGTATAACTCCTTAAGCCTCTTTGTTCTTACAGTGTATTTTACAAAATATTTTTTTATTTTAAGGACGATAATTTTGACATTTTCAGATAATACTCCAGCAGCGCTAGTAATGTATACGCTACAACCAAGTACCAAACCCCAAAGAAACTGTTTGGTGTAATTACTGCAGACGTTGAATTTACCTCATTCTGGAAATTACAACGTCTAATGTTCGAAATCGACACATGCCGCATTGCAGACATAGCGTCAGCAAATAAAGCACATAAATGTGTACGTATACCTGTCGGGTCGCCCCAGTTGATTCCCGAAAACATTAGAATTACCTTTAAGTTATTTTTTCGATTCAATACGCTTAATAAACAATTTACTTTCAAAAAAATAACAATCAGTATTTTATTACCTTTGGCAAAAGGGTTATTTTTTGGAGTGGCCACGGCAAACCTCCAAAGCTCGCGTGATATAGTATTGTGCAAAATATGGGCTGCAAATCCAATTCCTTCTGTAAATTTAAATATATGAAATTCCCTGCATTTTTTTTTATATCTGACACAGAATGTGGAACGAGAATATTTTTAACAAGCCGCGAAGTGTGACCCTTGAGGTCCACACGGTCAACTTTCCAGTGATATCAAGATAAACATTAAAAATATTAAACACAATTATAATTTTGAAAATACTACTACTTTAAATAATAATAATGAAAGGTATTCATAGCAGTAACAGGAATGAGTTAATATTAATCTTATCATCTACGAGAACATCCATTGATTACGTAAGGCTTTTGGTGGATGAGGATATATTGATTTGATGCGGATCATTTGGTGGGGATCTTTTCTACGATATTTGTTATTTTCACATCGATGCTTCAAGGACAAAAGAGCGTTAGCAAAAAGTCATGCAGTTTATGTTATTACGCCTACTGAAGAGATTTTGTCGCGTGATGGCCACTTTGAATAGTTTCGTTCAAAATTGCCATGACTACAGCACAATCACTGAATTCATATTTTTTCACAATTTTCCATCAATGAGATTAATAATTACTTTATATTTTCTATTCGTCTTGAAATTTTTTGAATATGCAGTCCAAAATAGGTTCTGTAATGAGATTATCGTAGTATCGTCATGTATTGTGTTTATTGCGCGTGGTAGACCAAGTGATGGACATCTTCTACGATATTCTTCTAGATCTTCTTCTCACTGTGAAAGAAGTTAATCTCAGAAAAGAAAACAATGAGGATTTTTAGAGACCTACCGGCAACTGATTAATTGCCACATGTTTGGCGCAGTCCAAAAGAACAGGCAGCCGATATTTCTAAGTTTTCAAGTTACCGAATTAAAAGGCAACTTGTAGTCTGCCGAATAAGCAGTGGCGGCTCGTGCCCATTCACTCAGGGTGGGCACGGAGCATTGGAGGATCTATGCTCTATGTTAGTCAAAGTACTCAATCAAACGGGTTATTATGGACCGATTTTTACCAACAAGCTTGTTGTGTTTAATAGAAATTTCGCGGTAAACTAAATCGAATAAAACTGGATTTTTTTGTTTTCCAAATAATTTAGCTTTTAAAGAATAAATAAACGTGGCTACCTGAGTTCGCGTGATTTTGTATTGATTCACTTATGTGCCGTAAGTCACAATATCCAGTGAAATTCCACGGAGTTGTAGATTTATCATTAAATAAAATACAATGCCAACAGTATAATTTATTTAATGTTTCACTATCAGTGAGCCAATCACATTTCCTAAACAAATCATTAGTAAAACTTCTTTTTTTACTGCTACGATTATCTCTACTTATTAAATTTTCCATGTCCGGACATGGTCTTAATTTGTGAATAAAGAATTTTTCTTCTAATTTTAACGAACTGAATTTTGTTTTTAATAAAAAGCAAACAATGTCATCGTTATTTTTTACTTTTACCTGAATTTCGCTAAATCCCTGCTCCATTTTCACTTCACTTCACACTCGCTGCTTCGAAAACTGACTGAATGAAAAACTTACTCGTAATAAAAGGAAAATTTTAAAAAATAACAATAATCGAATTTTCGCAGAAAAACTCTTAGGAATTTGGAGACCCATTGAAAATAGCTGCCAGTAAGCCCACGAACTTATATTTTCAAAATCTTTTTTTACCACTGTTGACGAGTTGTTATAATTTGGAGACAACTACAGGAAATAATGTATGCACTAATTGACTTTTAAACAGCGTACATAAATAAAATTGTATGGGTAGATTTACTTATAGGAAACGATTAAAAATTTATCATTAATTAATTAGCAAGCAATTTGAAATCGATCACTGCTTCGTGCTGGGATGTGGAGCGACGGCTTCGAAAATACGCGCTTGAAACTCTAATGCCTGATCCACAAGCTTGGCGTTTGCCGCAAACTCCAAACCTCCAAACTCAAACCGACAACCGATGGCGATGGCTTGTGGAGGTTTGGCAAGCGTGTGGATCGAGCATAACATTTCCAAATTTTACTTTGTTCGTCGCGCCGGGCTGGGCTAGCCCATAGCTTAAGCGACCGAAATGTGTGGAAATAGATTTTCACATCAGGAAATAAGCTTCAAATGCTGGATGATGTATTTGGTCGCGGCTATCCCGAGCTGGGCCAGCGGCTATACAGCCCACCCTGGACCTGGACCAACGCGAGCCGTAGCGAGCAACGTGCATAGAATTTGGGCTGTGGGTGAAAAGTCTGCATTGTACTCTAGCGATCGGGCGGGCCCACCTTGATCATTATGGATTATACATATTTGTGTTTGGAGATATCCATACATAAATATGTACATATATAAGTAATATTTGTCGAAAATTTTTCGTTTTTTCATTTTCGTTTTCATGGCCTTCAATTTGTATGGGGATATTGAAGGTAATCGATTTGATTAAGAATTCTAAATTGAAAATAGGGAGAATATTGAAATAATCATGTTGTATTTACAAGGTGGGCCCAGCCCACCCTGCCCACCTTGACGAGCCGCCACTGCGAATAAGGCAGACTTTACTCAAGTATTCCTATTGAATGTTTTGCCGATGTTAATGCAAAAGTTGCAGTATAAAACAAACAACTTCGTTCCTTCTTTTTATTCACAAATTTCTCTGTTAGTTTCTATGTACACTAAATTTGCTTATTCTATAAAAAATCCTACTCTAGTTTTAAATCTACTAACCATAACCAATCGAACGTGATTCAAATTAGATCCCACGGACTTTGTCCCATCCAATATAGCTTACTTTGCATTGACCCAATTAACGTCGCATAAGTTATATTTTTGCGTACTCTGGGTTCAATGCTCTACTAAGAGTTTCACACGGTATCATGCCATATCGATGTAGGTTTGAGGATGTGCTGTGCTGTGCTATGATAGAGAGCTTACCAAAGCTTAGAGAAGCTTGTGTGGGATTTTAGTTGTGTATTGGCTAGTTCCAGGTTTGGAACGAGGAATACACTACACCCTTTCCTTTAGAAGAGTAATTGGTAGCAAATACGACTGATTGGTTGTGGTATATGGTTTTACAACTATGCTTATTGTGCCGTGACTCTGATGACGAGATATAATTTCGTATTTACATATTAAGTGTAGAGTGTACAATAATTTTACAATGATGTAGTGAATTTTTTTATATAATTTAAGTCTATTATTATATATCCATTTACATTGGTCTTCTATCTCGTCTAGTGTATTTACATTGTTTGTGTTCATTTCTTTATATTCCTTTTCTTTTGTATGATTTTTGGTGTTTCCTCCTGTTTTCTACTGGTATAAGTACTAGATCGCCAATATTTAGATTGATAGGTTTTGTATATACTTCTTCATTGCTTCTAGCTAATGGTATCCATTCGTCCCAGTTATTGTCATCAACGAATGCTAACAGGTATTCATTGAGGACACGGTGATTTATTTTTACTACACCTAACGCCTCATGGTGATAAGGGGTTGAAAAAAATTTGTTTAATTTGTAATAAATCGCAAATGTTCTTTAATAGATTATTGGTAAATTCTGGTCCTAAATCGGTTTTTAAAGTTTAGAAATGACCGTACTGCAGTATGAATTAATTTACTAAGGCCTTTGCTACAGTTCTAGCTTCCTTATTCTTTATGGGTGTAGCTGTGCCATATTTTGTTAATTCGCATTGTATGGTTAATATATATCGATAGTTTTTTGAGAGTCTTAAGGGACCAATAATGTTCGCACTCACTATTTCAAAACTAGTAGAGGGTGTTTCGGTTTTGATCATTCTTTCCTTTGTGTGCTTAGTTATTTTATTGAATTTGAATTTATCGCAATTAATGATGTAATGTTTTATCATCTTATGCATGTTCTTCCAACAGTATCTTTGTTTTAATTTAAGAAGCGTTCTGCGTATTCCTGTATGTCCACCATGTGGGGTTCATGGAATTCTTTAGTAAGATTGTTCTGTTCATCGATGTTATCTATTCTTTTAGGGGGCTTATATTTCATTATTTTTATTTGGATATCCATTTTTCGTTGCAACGTATTATATAACTTTTTAAATTCATCTTTGGGTACCTACCTGAATACCATATCTTCGTTGGATAGAGCTAGCTCATTTATATTATTATTCGGCGAATAATTCATTAACTTCCTCAATACAGAAACTAGTTTCGTGTTTGATTTATCCTTAAGGTTATCGCGAATTTTCACAATTTGCTTATCGCTGGCGGAAACGCATTTGTCGCGAGCTTTATCACTAAAGTGGACCATTAAATAATCTTTCTGTTTTGAGATTATTATATTTTGTTCATTGTTGCGCAACATATTAAATTTTACTTTTAATACCCCTGTTTTATCGGATAGCGAAGTGCAATCGAATGCGTAGAGGTGATCAGTCTCTCGTTTTTGGTTGTCGTTATCGATTTTAGTACTTGTTTTATTATTTTGTTGTTTTATCGCTTTGCTTCTTGTTATCACCATAAATTTTTTACTGATACTTTCATCGTTGGTTGGAGGTATCATAGATTTTAAGATTTTTGAGTAAATTTCTATTCTTGACAATGCATCTGCATTTGTGTTTATGTTACCTTTTTTAACTTCCCAGTATATGGGAAGTACTTGTAATCGCCTCGAAAATCGAAATTGAAATTTTCAACATTTCTTTACGTTTTGAGGTCTATAGAGTATATATAAAGTGTTTTTAGGAAGGCAGATGTATGTGTGTGTGTGTGTGTACGTACGTACGTCTGTACGTTCGTGGACAGTTTTTTTACGGGCATAACTCACGTAACTCATAAAGTCCGATCAACTTCGTTAAAGTGTCAATCGAAGCTTCTTTGCAATCTTAAGAGCTGATTAGTTTTTGGGACACTTCGGTCGGGGGGTTTGCTGTTTTGCCTCTTTGAAGGTCATTTCTGTCAAACCTTATATCTAGCGAACAAAATATACGATTTGCATCATTAAGGTGTCAATCGACGCGTAATAACATTTGCATCTATCTATAATCTATCAAATTTATACAAAAATTGTTGAAGCCGTTTTTTTAATTTAAGAGAAAAAGGTTCAAAAAATAGGTTTTTTAAAATAAAGAAAAGAAAATAGAAAAATTGTTACAGCCACATTTTGATTTAATAAAAGAAAATGCAAAAAATTAAGCTTTTAGGGTTTTAGTGTTTTTTCATAAAAAATAATGCTTTAACCTGATTTGCTCAGCACAGTAATAAATGTTTATGAAATTTATACATTGTTATCAGTTTTTGAAAAGAAACCAGCAAAACCATATTCCATGATTATAAAAAAAAACAAAATTAAAAAAAAAATCATGTATAGAGGGTTCATACGAATATTACTTTATATCTTTTATGCTAAGGAAATTGTTGTAAATTCAATCCAAGTTTTATAATATTTGCATAATTTGAGCAGCTTTTTAATAGTTTTATAGTGTTTTAGTGTTAGTAAAAAAACTTCTTAAATGTTGCAAATCCAAAAAACCCTTCCGTAGTTGATATGCTTAATATTAACTCATTCCTGTTGCTGCTATGAATACCTCTCATTATTATTATTTAAAGTAGTATTATTTCCAAATTATTATTGTGTTTAATGTTTTTGATGTGTATGTAGATATTACTGGGAAGTTGACCGTGTGGACCTGAAGGGTCGCACCTCGCAGCTTGTTATACACTATTTCAAAATCATAATCCGATAGGTATAATAAATTGGAAAGTCCTCATCTACTATGTGAAAGCTATTTGTTATCATTTCATTCTCGATGATGAATTGTTGTTAAATTGTTCCCAGAGACATTGTAGTCTCTTCTGTTGTGCCCGTTAGTTTACATCTATTGGACGATGATGCCAATACAATAGCGAACATGTTTTGTGATTTGTCGTGAATATATGGTGCCTTATTTTAGCTTTAGCTCCGAGGGCAACTGATTAAAAGCAATTACAAATAAAACAAGCCGCGAAGTGCGACCCTTGAGGTTCACACGGTCAACTTCCCAGTAATATCTAGATAAACATTAAAAATATTAAACACAATAATAATTTTGAAAATAGGACTACTTTAAATAATAATAATGAGAGGTATTCATAGTAGTAACAGGAATGAGTAAATATTAATCATATCATCTACGGGAGCATCCATTGATTACGCAAGGCTTTTAGTGGATGAGTGATGATGATTGATTACCACAAATGCAAATTTGATTGAAATTTTGATGGTTTTTAAAATTTAAGCCGCTTATTTTTATGAAAAGACTGCAAAAACTATTAAAAATCTGCTCACATTATCCAAACATTTTAAAACTTTGATTGACTTCACAACAAAGTCTTTAGAATAAAAGATATATGGTAATATCATTCGGAAGAACCCTTTTCATATGGTAACTTTGAATGATTTTTTATTTTTAATTGAATTTTTTTCAGCGTCATGAAAAAAGTTTTGCTGGTTTCTCTTCAAAAACTGATAGGAATGTATAAATTTATAAACATTTATTACTGTGTTGTGCAAATCAGGTTGAAAAATATTTTTTATGAAAAAAACCCTAAGTTTTTGCATTTTCTTCTATTAAATTAAAACAACCGCTGAAACGGATTTTTATAATGTTAAAATAATCAAAAAAATGTTAAAACACGTCGATTGATTCCCTAATAATGCAAATTTTAAATCTGGTTCGTGAGATATAGTGAATGGAAGAACTGACCTTGAATATCATGATGACTGTTAATGATTTTTTATTTTTTATTTAATGTTTCTTGCTTTTATGAGGAAAAGTTTTGATGACGTTTTTTCAAACATTGTTTGAAGTATATAAATTTTATAAAAATTGAATACTGTCTGCCGTAAATCAGGTTAAAAATTTATTGTTTATTAAAAAAAACCTAATTTTTTGCACTTTTTTTTCTTAAATTAAAAAACGGCTGCAACGATTTTTTTTAAATTCAAGAAATTCACGAAAATTTCAATACGCGTTGATTGACATCTTGACAATGTAATTTGTATGTTTGGTTCGCGAGATATAACGCATGACAGAAATAACCTTGAAGATCATGATGCCTGTTAAGGATTTTTTATTTTTTATTTAATTTTTTACATGATAATGAGAAAAAATTTTAATGTTGTTTTCATAAACACTGATTCAAGTAAATAAATTTTATAAAAATTGAATACTGTCTCCCGTAAATCAGGTTAAAAATTTATTGTTTATTAAAAAAATCTAATTGTTTGCACTTTTTTTTAAAAAATTAAAAAACGGCTGCAGGAAATTTTTTAAAAACTTGACAGAATCACATAAATGTTAATACGCGTCGATTGACACCTTGATTGAGGAAATCGTATGTTTTGTTCGCGAGATATAATGCATGACAGAAATGACCTTCAAAGGGGCAAAACAACAAACCCCCCTGACCGAAGTATCCCAAAAACTAATCAGCTCTTGAAATTGCAAAGGCGCTTCGATTGACACCTCAACAAAGTTGATACGACTTTGTTTACGTGAGTTATGCTCGTAGAAAAAAGTATCCACGAACGTACGTACGTACGTACGTACGTACGTACACACACACACACACACACATACATCTCCCTTTCTAAAAACACTTTATATATACTCTATAGACCTCAAAACGTAAAGAAATGTTGAAAATTTCAATTTCGATTTTCGAGGCGATTACAAGAACTTCCCATATACTGGGAAGTTAACAATTAGCTTCTTCATTCGTACGTCCTCTCTTTGTAAAACTCCACTCTTTCGTATAGTCGTCCGAAAAATGGCTTTCCCTCTCTCTCACCGCAGACATTTTCGTAAATTAACGTATTAATTTTATATTATTATTAAAGATAAACAAACCGCGAGGTGCGACCCTTGAGGTCCACACGGTCAACTTCCCAGTGATATCTACATAAACATCAACAACATTTAACACAATAATAATTTTGAAAATAATACTACTTTAAGTAGTAACAATGAGAGGTATTCATAGCAGTAACAGGAATGAGTTGATATGAATCATATCGTCTACGAGAGGGTCCATTGATTACGTAAGATTTATGGTCGATGAGGATAGATTGAATATTCACTTGGATCAATCGGTGGGGACCTTTTTGGTCATGAAAATTTTTGTATAAGCAGTCAAAAATATGTTCAATTGAATGTAAAAAGTAAAATGTATTACAAATGATGATGGTTATTGAAATCTTACGATAACTAAAGAATGAATCTACTAAAAACTACAATTTTTTATTCGATGAGAGCTTTTCAAAGCATATGATCTTGCAAAGTATTGACTATAAAACAACTCACCATTCAAAGCGTTGATTACCACAAATACAAATTTGATTGAAATTTTATTTGTTTTCAAAATTTAAGCAGTTTTTTTAATTGAAAAACTGTAAAAACTATTAAAAATCTGCTTAAACCATGCAGATATTTTAAAACTTTGATTGAATTTACAACAATTTATTAAGAATAAAAGATATAAAGTAATATCATTCGTATGAACCCTCTTTACATGGTAACTTTGAATGATTTTTTATTTTTAATTTAGTTTTTTCCATAATCATGGAGGAAAATTTTGCTCCTTTCTCTTCAAAAATTGATAAAAATGTATAAATTTTATAAACTGGTATCACTATGCTGTGTAAATCAAGTTAAAAAAATATTTTTTATGAAAAAAACCATAATTTTTTCGCATTTTCTTCTATTAAATTAAAAAACGGCTGAAACGAATTTTTATAATGTTAAAAACTTCACAAAGATGTTAATATACGTCAACTGACACAATAATGATGCAAATATTATATCTGGTTCGTGAGATATAGTGAATGATAAAAATGACCTTGAAAATCATGATGACTTTTAATGATTTTTTAGTTTTAATTTAATTTTTTACGTAATCATGAGAAAAAGTTTTGATGGTGTTTCTGTTAACATTATTTGGAGTATATAAATTTTATAAACATTGATTATTTGGACTTGGAATCAAGGTTAAAAATTTATTGTTTTTGAAAAAAAACAACAATTTTTTGCACTTTTTTTAAAACATTAAAAACGGCTTCAAGAAATTTTTAAGAAACTTTACAGAATTACACAAATGTTAATACGCGTCGATTGACACCTTGTTCAAGGAAATCGTGCGTTGGGTTCGCGAGATATAACGCATGACAGAAATGACCTTCAAACGGGCAAAACAACAAACCCCCCCGACCGAGGTTTCCCAAAAACTAGTCAGCTCTTAATATTGCAAGGACGCTTCGATTGACACCTTAAAAAAGTCGATACGACTTTGTTTACGTGAGTCATGCTCGTAGAAACAAGTGTCCACGAACGTACAGACGTACGTACACACACACACACACACACACACACATCTGCCTTCCTAAAAACACTTTATATATACTCTATAGACCTCAAAACGTAAAGAAATGTTGAAAATTTCACTTTCGATTTTCGAGGCGATTACAAGTACTTCCCATATACTGGGAAGTTAAAAAAGGTAACATAAACACAAATGCAGATGCATTGTCAAGAATAGAAATTGATTCAGAAATCTTAAAATCTATGATACCTCCAACAAACGATGAAAGTATCAGTAAAAAACTTATGACGATAACAAGAAGCAAAGCGATAAAACAACAAAATAATAAAACAAGTACAACCAAAAACGAGAGACGGATCACCTCTACGCATTCGATTGCACTTCGCTATCCGATATAACAGGGGTATTAAAAGTAAAATTTAATATGTTGTGCAACAATGAACAAATTAAAAAAGATTATTGGCAAGTTAATAAAATTGAAAACTGCACGTTCAAAAAATCATACGGTACGCCGTCGAGTAATTGCAGAGGCTGACAACAATTGTGCGGAAAGAATTCAGTGCCTCATCACTCTAGTGCCCTACCAACTAGTTTCAAGCGATGCGGGCGCTGTGAGTGAGATAAAAGGACATTGTTTGCATATATATAATTTGTTATTCCTTATAAGAGTGATCTTACAATACGAATGGATTAGATTTTTTTTTATCGCATTTCATAGCTAATTTTGCATACCTGATGAAGACTGAAACTTATATCAAACAAGAGCTATGCAGGAAAAATTAAAGGTCACTTTTTTCCGATACAGTTCTTATATGATTGACGCGACGGAATTTGCAATGGGCTCAATCGGGACATTTTAGTCTTTAGTCGGGACGTCGGGATAGAGCGATCAATAAAGGTGACAGTCTCGATATTTCGGGATGGAACGTGAACCGAACGTTGGATCTACGTCAACAAACGTCCTATTAAATTTTGAATAAACTGAGTGAAGTCGTTTTTAATTTGATAAAACAAGGTTTCTTTACAAAATAGATGTTCCTTATAATTTGCCAACGCTTCTCAATTTCAAATTATCATTCATCAAAAAAACAGATATTTCAGATATTTCAGTTTTTCATTATCGCAACACATATTCATTGAAAAACAATAAGCAATCAATATCAATAATGGTAAAGTGGTTCATACGAATAATATTGCCTAATTTCACCCATCATGCTAACGTTGTTGGGTATCGATCAATTTGTATGTATGATTTGATACAGTTTCAAATAAATTCAGCCCATTTTTTTTTATTTTACATAAAAAAATGTTTCAAATCTAATTATATATCCAAAAAAAAATTCTTCTATTTAAATTAAATTTATCCCAAGAAATTATTCATAAAAGTGATGCTTTAAGAACTGTCATGAAATAAAATAATCAAGGTTGTTTATAAATTTGCAAAATATAATCCTACAAAAACAATTTACAATGTATATTTATAATGTATAAGGGAGCCTCCGCTTACTATATATGCATTGTTTGTCGCCTTTTTTTCATTGTAAAGGCTCGGAAGGTTTTAGTTATTTCTTCCTCTCTCCAACGTTTGATTTTATATGTTTTACATGAAACCTGACATTGAATTTTAACTGCATATTACATGTTGTTCATATCAACTGCAAAACAAGAAATAATTTTTATTCGTGCCATTATCAAATGGCGCAAAAAGTACAAATAAAACGTCTTCGCGGCATTTATAGACATTTTGGACATAGCTGGCATCACCTCACAAAATCTAGTTCTTTCGGCGCTACAACAAAATTGAAATTAATAACCCTTAAATCTCAATTTCACCCTAAAATAAAATAGCTACTTCCGTTAAAATGACTTTATACTCATCTCTACTCTGATTGCTTCGCGTAAAGATTCAACCCAACCCCCACCCGCCAAATGCCTTGCGTAATCAATGGATGCACACTTACTAAGATAATATGATTAATATTAACTCATACCCCTTATCTTTTGCATGATGATTATTTTTTTGTTTAATATTTCTAATATTTATGCAGATATGACTGGGAAGTTATCCATGTGGAACTGAAGGATCGCACCTATGTATATACACATATATATTGACCGTTTCTCCTTACATCAAATTGTATGTTGATTGGCGTTCAATCCCTAATGTAAGCTTCCGAGATTTTTTTTGGACTATACAGTATATTTTATCTGGCTGTTGATTCTATTTTTGAAAACGATGAGTACATTTGCATCATTTACTTCATTTAGCTATTGTTTTGTTGTCCGTACGTGAATTTTGTATTTGTGGTTGATAATAGTCGAATATAAGATATTGAATTTCGTATTCAAAGACAGTTACAAAAAAAACGATTATCGATTTCTTATTCAAAGGAGTGTGAATTTTTGGAAATGTTTTAACGCATTTAAATTTTTGGTTAAGAATGGACTATAAAATTTCGTAATTCGTAATCTCATCGTAGCGTATCTTCATTGACAGTAAAATTTATGTTCTATTTTCCCGGATGATGACAATTTATTGCAAGACATTTATATGAGGATTAAAAGCATCTCTACCTCTTTAAACTTCCCATCAAATAGAAGAACTGAACTTAAAGCTGATCCTAAACTGAATTCCGTCATTGTGAGGCATATTATTTGATTTTCAGAAAATGCAATAGTTACATCGTCCAATTAAAATTTTTCTAGTAAGCTTTAATTCTATAAAGATACATTTCAGTTCAGTCCTTAGTCTTTGACCAGTCTACGGAGTTTAATATATCACTAAGTCCTTTTTTCTGATGAATCTAGGGATTCCATTTTTCTGAAGTATATATAGTTTACTGTAAATGTCTTACTTTTTTCAAATTGGTTAAAATTGTGTCAATGTTGGATAAGTTTGCTTTTAAATCTTCCATTAAATGTTTAGTCCATACTTACAAAATCTTTGATTTTCTTCATACAATTTTTGTTGCCTTTTGTAGATACATATTGTAATCATTGCTACAGAAAATACTCCTTATGTACCTAATGTCTTTTTATTTTCTTGTATGAAACTTACGTTCCCGGCATTTTAACTACAATTTCCCATCTTCTGCATGTCATGAATGTGATTGATTATATAATTAAACTAGCAGACCCCGATGCACTTCGTTGCAACCAACCAAAAAAAGAAATGAAATATTCTAGATTTTTTTAATGAAATGAATGCATTGTATTTCAAAATTATTAATGTCAATCCAAAACATTTGGATATACAATATTTTTCGTTTGCCCATTTGAAGCGAGCACAAACAAACAATTTGGAGTTTCAACTTTTAAGCAGGTCACGTATAGCTGTCTATGTGAAAAGCACGGCTTCTCCAAATTTAATCCGCATATTTGAAGCGTTTGTCCTTGTGCCTTATTGATGGACATGGCAAATGATAGACGCACTGTGAATTGCAAACGCTTAAATTCAAATGTCATGTCTGTTGGAATCAGTGGAATACGTGGTATGAGCACAATTTCACCTTTCGCTGTTCCGGTCAATATTGTGGCTTCAATTAAATTTGGCATCAATTTTTTTACGGCCAATCTTGTGCGATTGCACATTTTTGGTGCTTTAAATTCCGCAGTAAAATAATTGATGAGTCAACCTTTAAATTCAAACAATGCGGTGGCATACCAGGTGGTTCCAATGAATTTAAAAATTCAATTGGATAATTCACGGCATCATCTGCATTCATTGCGCTATCAACAGATTTATATGATGTCACTGCTTCTGGCAATTTTTATTGAATCTGGGAATTGATTGCATTGACGTGTACATTTTTTGGTGCCAGTATTGCGCTTTCTCTTAACCAATTGTGATTCCTGAAATTTTGAACAATATTTGGAAACACACTTTCAATCAACTCTTCTGTTGATTGGAGAATGGTACAAAAATTGGTCGGCAATGTAAACAATCCATTTGTATTATCGACTCGAACTTTGTCGTCTCCAATATCTAACAATTGCTTCGAGAACCGATCTGCAGATTGGTCATTGAGCAATTGAACGCGCATATTTCTGTTCAATGTCAATTTTTGCACATGTCGCCACAGAAGGGAAGACTTTAATAATGCGTTGATCTCATCCGCCGGTGTTGATCGTGGAACTACAGGCAATATTTGACGAAAATCGCCTGACAATAATATTAATGCACTCTTCCGACTTAGGCATGTTGCACACTTGATCCACTCAGCTCAGCTCTGCGCGTTAGCGTACAAAGTTGTTGGCAGACAGTAAACATTTGAATTGTTGCCTTCTGCTGACCATACATGAACCTTTCGGCATCTGCATAAAATCGATCGCTGCCCGAAAAGTGCTGAAGCGGACATCAGCTGAGTGGATGAACACTGAATGAACGAAACACTCTTTTAAAAAAGAGTCGTTCGTACAGCACATGTAAGTGTGCCGTTCATAATGAACGACTCGTTCACAAAAGACACGTTTGTTCGTAACTCGAGAATAGTAAGACCGATTTTGGATTTCAAATTCAACTAACCATCATCACTCCTTCTTGCACCTTTCCTGAAAAATTTATGGCAATCGGTTGAGCCGTTCTCGAGTTATGGAGTGACAATCAAAATGTACACTTCTTTTTATATATATAGATTATTTATTCATTCATTCATTTGCGATAACGGTGTAAGAAGATAATTTTCGTTAAAATTGTTTACGTTGCTCTTTAATTAAAATATCAATAACTTGATTCAAAATAACCGTCTCGTTTGTTCCTCGTTCTATATATTTTTGTTTTTGACATGTTGGTTTTAATTTAGATCCCTATGGAACAGGTTCTTGAAGTTCATCTGAGCACATATGGTTGTTTTTCCACTTTATACAATAATTATACCTACGCCAAAACTCAACAAATTTCAGATTGAATTCTAAAAGTGCATGATATGTAGTCCTTTTAACTAATTTCTCATGTATTTATGATATCAACATAACTCTGAATATATGTTTTTAGTTCATACATGGCGCGAAATAACGCCATCAGATAGTTATACTGGCCAATCTTTAGACCATTGCATATATTTGCAGGTAGGTAGGTAGTAGTTGTTGGTTTTATTTACATTTCAAAATGCTTGCGAATGAAGACATATGCTATTATGAAGATAAAAAATATTTCCTAGTGAGAATACCTGTATGGCGGCGAAATATGCAGAAGTTTCAAAACGAAATTTCAAACGCCTGCTTAAATCTGAAGTCGAGAGGCATTGGCATATACCGTCCAGAAGTAAAGAAAGAAGCTCAATGTTGCGAAATGATGGAACAAGTATAATATTCACAGATAAACCAAATGAAATTTCTCTCTTACTAATTTATTAGGATACAGACAATAAATACCAACTTGCTAGAGATTCGGAAACTGTAAAGTCCTTGGCAGATAAATTGGTAGAATGGGCAGTTAATCATAAAATAACTAGAAATGCTTGCGACGATTTTCTGCAAATTCCCAATGAAGAAGGTTGCCAAAAAGACAAAAACTCTACTACATACTAAAGTTAGGCCAATTGACGTAATTGATATGTCACCCGGGAAATATTTTCATTTGGGAATAAAAACAGCCTAAGAATTGTTGAAGCTAGCTCCCGGTGAACTGCCAGAAGAAGCCATTATGATGGATATTTGCATCCCATTATACAAAAGCTCAATGAAGACGCTATGGCCAATTTTGGGATGCATATACAATAACAAAAAATACATCCATTGGAGCTTATTTAGGGACAGCCAAGCCTTTATGTGTACAGAAGCTAACGGAGGAATATATTTGGCTTGAGGGAGACGGTATTCTGTTAGGTGGGAAAACTTTTAAAGTTAACTTAAGGCAGTTTACTTGCGACACCCTTGCAAGAGAATTTCTCATCGGAACAGTGGGCCACACTTGTTTGCATGTTTGCTCCACGTCTCAACAACTGGCAAAGAAAATAGAAACTACATTGACATACATCCCCGAAAAAGGCGAATGTCAATCAGACAAAGAATTTTTAACGTCGGCGCGATAAACTATATCATTTAACTAGGTTTCAAAATTCCATTCCTCCGTTTTAGCGACGAAATATTGAAATGGTGTCACAATTTCCGCTTGATGTTATGCACTTGATAGATTTGGGTGTAACTAAAAAATTGCTACTTTTGATCCTCAGTGGAAAACACAGTAAAAACAAGCCGCGAGGTGCGACTCTTCAGGTCCACACGGTCAACTTCCCAGTAATATCTACATACACATCAAAAACATTAAACACAATAATAATTTTGGAAATAATACTACTTTAAATAATAATAATTAGAGGTATTCATAGCATCAATAGAAATGAGTTAATATTAAGCATATCATCTACGGAAGAGTTTTATGGATTTCCAACATTTCAGCAGTTTTTTTATTAACACTAAAACACTATAAAACTATTAAAAAGCTGCTAAAACTATGCAAATGTTATAAAACTTGGATTGAATTTACAAAAATTTCCTTAGAATAAAAGATACAAAGTAATATCATTCGTATGAGCCCTCTATACATGATAACTTTGAATATTGTTTTTTAATTTAGTTTTTTTATAATCATGGTAAATGATAAAAATGACCTTGAAAATCAAGATGACTTTTAAGGATTTTTTATTTTTAATTGAATTTTTTACTTGATCATGAGAGAAAGTTTTAATGTTGTTTTCACAAACATTGTTTGCAGTAAATAAATTTTATAAACATTGATTACAGTACTTTGCAAATCAGGTTAAAAATTTATTGTTTATGAAAAAAACCCTATTTTTGCACTTTTTTCTCTTAAATTAAAAAACGGCTCCAACAATTTTTGTAAAAATTTGACAGATTTTTGAAAATGTTAATATGCGTCGATTGGCACCTTAATGATGCAAATCGTGTGTTTGGTTCGCGAGATATAAGGCATGACAGAAATGACTTTCAAAGAGCCAAAACAACAAACCCCCCGACCACTTCGGTCGTCCCAAAAACTAATCAGCTCTTAAGATTGCAAAGAAGCTTCGATTGACACGAAGTTGATCGGACTTTGTTTACATGAGTTCTGCTCGTAGAAACAAGTGTCCACGAACATACAGACGTACGTACGTATGTACACACACATACATCTCCCTTTCTAAAAACACTTTATATATAATCTATAGACCTCAAAACGTAAAGAAATGTTGAAAATTTCAATTTTGATTTTCGAGGCAATCACAAGAACTTCCCATATACTGATAAGTTAATAAAATGTCTGGTGATCAACAAATAAGTATAAATAAAAGAATGATAAAACTGCAAAAAAGGAAAAGGAAACGAATTTTAAAGAAAACCACGAAGCTTCCACAAAGTCCACAGGTGGAAGGCAACCGAATTTCGACAACTTATTCTTTATACAGGAATAGTCGTCGTGAAAGAAATTGTAGACAGTAATATTTATTGTCATTTTTTTATGCTGTATACATGTTATAGAATGATTTATTGTCCTAAAAATTATAAAAAAATTAACCTGCGCCACTGAAATGATGCGAGAATTTGTTAAAGTATTTGCGGAAATTTCCAGGGAGGATAAAATTAGCTACACTTACATTTATTGGATTGAGTAAAAATTTATGGAAGCGTCGATAGCTTTTCTTCCTATAAATTTGAAAATTTTAATGCAATTTTCAAAAAAGATTGTAGGAAAGCAACAAAAATTTACCAACAATTGCAAAATTGCATTTTTGAACGCAGTATATTGAATACTGATGCATATTTCAACCGCTCGACAAGACAAAGTACAGGCAGAATGAAAAACCACGACTTCAGGCATGCAATCAAAACTGCAGCTCAACAGATACATTTTACTTTCGACATTTTCAAATAACTGTTGCTATACAAATGATTTGACAGTGGTTGAAATTATGGTATTTTATTCTGAAGAAGGGATTGACTATCCTTTTGGTCATTCTTTTACCGATACTGAAAGTTTCTTTCAAGCGCCAGTGGATTCAAAAAAGGCGTTTGGAATTCGGAAAGGAAAACAAAAAAGGGCAATTATAGGAAAAATCGAAATAAATATTTTCTGTCAATTATTCTGTATACCTCACGACCAGTATTTTAATTTCTACATTTCACCATTGTCAACAATAAAGACATTCAATTTTCTTCGCAACCTTTCAATTTTATAGCTAATAATGGACCGATTTTTTTTACGCCGCTCCTTACTCTGCTGAGCCGACAAACAAAAATAATACATCTGTTGAAGAACAAGAGAATTCAGGTGTGCTTATAATTCCACAGGACTGCTTGCATTTTTTGATTGAAAGCAAAATTTTTTTTCATTTCTAGATACTAGACCTACTAGATCTACTATCTGAATTTTTTTATATGCATAAAGAACTTTAAGAGATAAATGCCATACTATGCAAGCAGACTGTTCCAATGAACAACTGGTGAAAAAATAATCTCACCTTCGCCAAATGTACCAAAAGTATTTCCAATCACCAATCTTTAGTCTCTAGCGTACGCAAATGAAACTGCCTAATCAAAACCGAAAGAAGTTATTGTAAATTACCTTAACTAATATTTCTTTTAATTTAATATACTCATATATATTAAATAAATATCCTTATACAGCACATTGTAGGAAAATCTTCCATACAAGCAATTTTTCAACAAATTTTTGCTGCAGAATTTCTCCTCAAAGTTAACTGCGATGGGTTCAAGGGAAGAATTGCTATTCGTCATTTGAAATTGTTATTTCTTATTATTTTTTGGTAACAAACAAAAATTGATGATCATGTCAACCTTACATTTTTAATTAATTTCAGAAGCCGTAAAAACTCATATTTTGGATATCACGATTATAAACGGGCCATGAAATCTGCTTTCCAAATTCATAAATCCAAACATTACAGCAGAACATATAATTTGAAGAAAGCTAAGTAATGCTTCTCCTTCTTCAAACTATATGGTTTTCTGGAGGCAGTAATTCATTTTAGTTCTTATAGAATCTAATTAATTTGTGATACATTAATGCATTTATGTTCTTCCTATGTAGTTTGTTTAGGATATTTTTTGATTAATTTGTTAATTTGCCATGAAATTTCATATTAAATTGTTATATATAATATATTTGCACCTTTGATGAATTCATTTTATGTATATCAATTGTTTTATTTCTTTAGAATTTCAATTTTCTTACTGTATTTTTAGTAACGGCAGTCAAATGGAGCTGATAAGTTATCACATCAACACAATTCTACAGAAATTTTCGCTCAATTATTAATTATACATATAATTATATATAAAAATCCGGTAAGAAAATAAAATATGCTCTATTTGAGTTGCTGATGTAGGGTATTCCTAGTCCCGAACCCTAAAATATCCCATACACAACAATTTTCCTCACAAGCTTTTATAAGCTTTATTACATAACCTAACAAACCAACCAAATCGATCCCAATACATACACCAAATGAGTCTTTGATAATTTCCCTTTTACTCAAACTACCCATGGTAAACGGTTCATACAGAGCATTGATCCAAATAATCAAATTGGGTCAAAGCAACGTAGACAATACTGGATGCGACAAATTCCGTGGGAACGGAATTGAACCATGATCGATTGGTTTAGATAACTTAACTAGAGTAGGGATTTTTATTCAATAAGCAATTTTTATTGTATTAGCATAATCAAAATTCGTAAATAAAAGAACGAGTTGGGTTTATGCTCATTCTCAGTTAATTGTACAACGTAGAACTATAAGTTGTTTTTAATTAAGCGACATTGCCTACCAGCGGCAAAGTTCACAATTTAGAGTAAAGGAGCAGAAACTGCCTTTTACTAGTTGGCAGATAACGAATTGCCTCTCATCTTGGCAAATTCAATACTTTAGAAATACCGGCTGCCTGTCTACTCGAACTGCGCCAAATATGCGGCATTCTAAGAGATGCCTGTAGGTGTTACAGAAATCAGTCCCGACCTTTTATTGTACTAATTCCCGTCTTTAAATAAAGGAAGACCATCACTCTGGAAGAGTACATCCGAAGACGAGATCACGAAGGCAATTCATCCAATGACCAAACAATTCATCATCAACATACATTACATGGCGATCCTGCGACCCACGATCCTGCGACCCACGATTCTACGACCAACGACCTCGATCTAGAAGAAGGCGAAATCACAGAGATACAGTCAGACGAGGAGTTCCATGTTAAGTTCGAGAGATGCCTGATCCTCAGTGGAAAAATTAGAAGAGAACATCAACAAGAGGAGTACGTACCGATGCCAATAAAGCAAGCGCCTAAAGATGATCCGACACCGTTACCTGGACCACGAAGACGAAACATTCGTGAATTTATAAAGAGGCCAGCCGAAGACCAGCCTAAGATAGAAAAATTAAAGCGACGACGAAGAGGAGGAAAAGCATTTAACCAACGAAGAGGAAAAGCAATACTACATCGTCTACTTCACATATCGACAGGAGAAAATAGAATTAACTTCTCAAATAAGTTAAATAGTTTTAAAAATAAATAAATAACGTTATAATCAAGTATAAATAGTAAATAAAATATATAAATTAAATACAAAATGGACAATAACTGTAGCACAAACTCTAATGTACTTATAGAATACAAACAAACCATAAGTACCACAGTCATATTTTCTATCATCTTAATATTTTTATATCTTTACAATAGCAAGCAGAAGAAATATGCTAGGAAGATAGTTGATAGAAACATTTTAGCAAACAGGATTAATGTTTAATCAAATACATAGACAATTCACAGATGCCTGCAAGCAAAATAAAATTGCTTTTAGCCGAATTACAGACTATTTTCTCGAATTTGAAAAAAACTAAAACCTACACGGTCAAAACGCTAAAAGAAAAATTAGAATCAGTAATAGAAATTGAAAATGAATGTATTAATCTTTTCAGCCAAATAGAAGAAGGCACCGAACTTGATCTCAAGTCATTGATATCCAAGACTTGCAAGGCACTAACTTCAGCATTAATTGAACGATTAATGCGGAAAATATCACAGTAAAAATAAAAGAAGAAATAACTTATACTGCAATGGCAGAATTTAATATTGACACTGCCATCAAAACAATACCGAACTTCGACGGTAAATTTTCTGAGCTAGAGACTTTTCTAATAGTAGTTAAACTCATCGGTAAAAGACTTCCACCAGAAGGAAAAACAGAATTACTAAATTTTGTCGTACATGTGAAACTTAGTCCAAATGTTAGAACGTCACTGAATACCTCAGACATTACAGAATTAGACAATTTTGAAATAGAACTGAGAAAAAAATACAAAAACCCGAAAACTATTCCGCAGGTGCATACACAATTGTCTACAATCACACAAAAACGACTACCTATTTCTGTCTACAAAGACAAAATATTGAATTTAGTCAATGAGCTAAATCAGCTTCAAATATCTGAACTAGGTCCAAACCCAATCCAGGCTGCAAAACAAGCCATACAAAGCGTAAATGATACATACGCATTAACAGTGTTCAAAAATGGTCTGAACGACCAAATAAGGGAAACAATATTCGCTGCAAGACCTAAGAATCTAGGTGAAGCAATTTCACTTGCCACAGAAGTTGAGAGTACCGCAACGCAGCAGAATAGTGTTTTACATATAAACAGATATTATAAGTATCAAAACAATAGACATAGAAATAATACAAACAGAAATGGTAATAACACGAAAAATTTCGGCCATAGACCTCGTGAATACTTTCAAAACAGTCAATACATGAACAATCGAAATTATAATAGTAACAGACAAGGCCATAACCAAAGTAACAATTATAGAAATTTTACCCGCGCTAGTAATGCCCAAACAAATAGAAATCTCAACGACCCTAGACATGGTGATAACCACACCAACAGAAATCATTCAAATAAGAGTAATACTAGGAGAATACGTGTAATAGCGGACCAGGGAAACTTAACAGCTTCCCGAGAGGAATTAAGCAGCCTCCCGGAAGAATAAAAGTAAATAAGGCTAGAAATCATGTAGATAACAAAATAAACAAAATATATAGGATTACGGGTATCAGCACTAATTATGTAAACATTTATAATAACAATGAGAATAGAAACCTGAAACTGCTAATAGATACAGGTGCAGACATATCAATACTAAAAAGTAATAGTTTAATTCGCAAAAATAACAATATTCAACACGAAAATAAATGCAAACTTACGGGCATAACAGAAGAGACTATAATGTCTCTGGGAACAACCCAACAACAATTTATCATCGACAATGAAATGATAACGAATACTTTTCACATAGTAGATGAGGACTTTCCAATTGAAACTGACGGTATATTAGGAAGAGATATACTCAGTAAATATATGTGCAAAATAGATTTCGAGTCCTATACAATTACTTTTTGCATCCTTGACAAAGATTTTACAATACCGATGTCCACAAGAAAAATAAATATGGCACATGTTGTCATCCCGGCTAGAACTGAAGCCATGATACCGATTGAAATCAATAGATCCGAAGACAGCATTATTCTTAACAATGAGATACAAAATGGAGTATTCTTAGGAAATTGCATTATCCCATCAAAAGGTATATGCCACGGTAAAGTACTCAACACTAACGATTACGGCATAACACTTACAAATTTCAATTTAGAAATAGAACCTCTGAAAAATTATAATATTCTAACAACAAATCAAACTTTCGATAATAAGCGTTTAAAACGACTATTAAACATCATAAACACAAATAGCTTAGATGAACAAGCAAACACGAGCTTGCTAGATATTATTAAACAATATCAAGATGTTTTTCACCTTGAAGGGGAACAACTAAGTAAGAATAACTTTTACAAGCAAATGCTCAATACTACTGACAATACTCCGGTATACATAAAGAATTATCGATTACCACAAACACAAAACGAGGAAATACAAAAACAAGTTCAAGAATTGGAGGATAACGACATAATAGAGCCTTCCATAAGCCCATACAACTCACCATTGCTAGTTGTACCAAAGAAAAGTTCTGATGGCACTAAGAAATGGAGACTTGTTGTTGACTTCAGAAGGTTAAACGACAAGATAGTCAATGACAAATTCCCATTGACAAGGTTGGAAGATGTGCTCGACAAACTAGGCAGAGCAAAATATTTTTCCACTTTAGATATGACGAGTTCTTTGAACCAAATTGAACTAGAAAAAGATTCCAGACCTTTGACAGCTTTTTCGACTAGCAACGGACACTATCAATTCAAAAGGCTACCTTTTGGGCTTAAAATATCCTCAAACAGTTTTCAAAGAATGCTTACCATTGCACTAACTGGTTTAAGCCATTCAGCTTTTCTATATGTTGATGACATTATGGTCTTTGGTTGTAGCATCAAACACCATAATGATAATCTATCAAAAGTTCTACAAGACTACGCAAGTACAACCTCAAACTGAATGCGAATAAATGCAAATTTTTAAAATCGGAAGTAGTCTATTTAGGACACCTAATTACGGCAGACGGTATACGAACAGACCCTGCTAAGCACGCAGTGATTAAGAATTATCCCATTCCTAAAAATGCAGATGATGTAAGGAGATTCGTTGCATTTTGTAATTACTACCGTCGCTTCATCCCAAACTTTGCAGAAACGGCAAAGAGTCTGAACTCTTTATTGAGGAAACAAACACCGTTCGTTTGGGAAGGAGAACAACAAAAAGCATACGATCTTCTAAAACAAAAATTAATCTCACCGCCAATACTCCAATATCCCGATTTTGAAAAACCATTTATATTGACCACTGACGCATCAAATTTAGCACTAGGTGCGATTCTGTCACAAGGAGAGATTGGTTCTGATTTACCAATCTCGTACGTGAGTAGATCATTGAACAAACACGAACTGAACAAACCAGTCATAGAAAAAGAACTTTTGGCGATACACTGGGGAATAAACTTTTTCAGACCTTATTTATATGGACGAAGGTTCACAGTGTTATCAGACCATAGGCCTTTAGTGTCATTATTCACACACAAAAACCCATCCTCGAAATTGACAAGAATCAGATTAGATTTATCGGACTATGATTTTGAAATTGTGTATAAAAAAGGTAACATCAATACAAAGCCGACGCATTATCAAGAATACAAATAGACTCAGAAATATTAAAATCAATGATTCCCCCAACCAATAACGAAAGTATCAGCAAGAAACTTATGGCGATAACAAGAAGCAAGGCGATAAAACAACAATGTAATAAAACAAGCACAAAAATCGATAACGAAAGCGACAAAAGAAAACGGGAGATTGATCACCTCTATGCGTTCGATTGTACTTCGCTATCCGATATAACAGGGGCATTAAAACTAAAATTTAATATGTTGCGCAACGATGAAGAAGGTATAATAATCTCAAGGGAGGAAGATTATTTAATGGTCCACTTTAGCGATAAAGCTCACGAGAAATACGTTTCCGCCAGCGACAAGCAAAGTGTGAAATCTCGCAATAACTGTAACGATAATTCAAACACGAAACTAGTTTCTGTAGTGAAGAAGTTACTGAATTATGCGCAGAATGATAATATAAACGAGCTACCTCTATCTATGGAAGATATAATATTTAGGTACGTACCCAAAGAAGAATTCAAGAAATTATTTAATACGTTGCAACGAAAAATGGATATCCAGTTAAAAATCATGATATATAAACCCCCGAAGAGAATTAATGACATCGCTAAACAAAATGAACTTATAAAAGAATTCCACGAATCGCCACACGGAGGACATACAGGAATACGCAAAACGCTTCTTAAATTAAAACAAAGATACTGTTGGAAGAACATGAATAGCATGATCAAACATTATATCAACAATTGCAATAAATGCAAATTCAATAAAATAACTAAGCACACAAAAGAAAGAATGATTAAAACCGATACACCCTCTACTAGTTTTGAAATAGTAAGTGCGGACATCGTAGGCCCATTGAGACTTTCAAACAATTATCGATATATATTAACGTTACAATGCGAATTAACAAAATATATTACGGCTATACCCATAGAAAGTAAGGAAGCTAAGACAGTAGCAAAGGCCTTAGTAAACAATTTTATACTACAATACGGTCATTTCAAAATTTTAAAAACCGATTTAGGGACAGAATTTACAAATAATCTACTAAAAAACATTTGCGAACTGTTACAAATTAAACAAATCTTTTCAACTCCTTATCACCATGAGACGTTAGGTGTAGTAGAAAGAAACCATCGTGTCCTCAATGAATACCTGTTAGCATTCGTTGATGACAATAACTGGGATGAATGGATACCATACTATACATTCTCATATAATACAACCCCACACGTAGACACTAACTACACACCATACGAACTAGTTTTCGGAAAACTTTCATATTTACCAAATGACACTCTAGACAACACAGATAAAATCTATGATATTGAGGATTACGCGAATTAGTTGAAGCTAAGATTAAAGGTATCTGCAGCAAAAGCCAGAGAACTAATAGAAAAAACAAAATTAGCTAGGTGCAATAAAACATCATATACAAAACCTCTTCAATTAAACATTGGTGATCTAGTACTCATAACAGTAGAAAACAGGAAGAAAAACCAGAAACCGTATAAAGGCCCATATAAAGTAATAAACACGAATAACGTCAATACACTATTAGAGATAGAGAACAAAAATAAATGGATACACAATAACAGACTTAAATTATACAAAAATCTTGTACAATCAAAGTAAATGTATTTAAACTATTGTATTTAATTAAGCTCTAATATAAAAACTATTGTTATTACAAAAATGTATATATATGTATATCTATACGCTACATTAAGTATAGTTTAAGCCAAGTTACCTCAACCAATCAGTCGTATTTGCTAACAAATACTTTCTTAAAGAAATGGGGTGTAGGGTATTCCTAGTCCCGAACCCAAAAATATCCCATACACAACAATTCCCCTCACAAGCTTTTATAAGCTTTATTACATAACCTAACAAACCAACCAAATCGATCCCAATACATACAACAAATGAGTCTTTGATAATTTCCCTTTTACTCAAACTACCCATGGTAAACGGTTCATACAGAGCATTGATCCAAATAATCAAATTGGGTCAAAGCAACGTAAACAATACTGGATGCGACAAATTCCGTGGGAACGGAATTGAACCATGATCGATTGGTTTAGATAACTTAACTAGAGTAGGGATTTTTATTCAATAAGCAATTTTTATTGTATTAGCATAAGCAAAATTCGTAAATAAAAGAACGAGTTGGGTTTATGCTCATTCTCAGTTAATTGTACAACGTAGAACTATAAGTTGTTTTTAATTAAGCGACATTGCCTACCAGCGGCAAAGTTCACAGTTTAGAGTAAAGGAGCAGAAACTGCCTTTTACTAGTTGGCAGATAACGAATTGCCTCTCATCTTGGCAAATTCAATACTTTAGAAATACCGGCTGCCTGTCTACTCGGACTGCGCCAAATATGCGGCATTCTAAGAGATGCCTGTAGGTGTTACAGAAATCAGTCCCAACCTTCTATTGTACTAATTCCCGTCTTTAAATAAAGGAAGACCATCACTCTGGAAGACGAGATCACGAAGGCAATTCATCCAATGACCAAACAATTCATCATCAACATACATTACACTGACTTTCATTTTTGAAAATTATAAAAGGGCAATGAAATGTCAATGTTCATAGGAGGCATATCGAATCAAACATTTTTAACATTTCTTAACGAGCCATATTTTTCCTATTCTTGTTTCTCTCCTGCGAGTACTCCGATATTAATATTTGGGGAAGTTTAGAAGAATGCTCTGGTTCAGAAGAGTGATCCGTTATTGATAGCTTGGGATGTTAAAACGAGTGCTCCGGTATTGATAGTCTGGGACGTCAAGAAGACTGCTTCATTGCAATGACATGAAAGTGTGAAAAGGAGGTCAATTGGAGGGAAATGTAAGGTCTTATGACATCCATTTGGAGTAATTCATGATTAATATTTGGATCATCACCTTGCCTACTAAGCATGTCATGCCCAATAGCACACACATCAATCATTCGTTTCTATGAATATGAGAAAGCAATAAATTCTACGTTGATCTGCTCAAGTCGCAAACGTTAACATTTACCAAAACTGCTGACATACAGAATGGTGTTAATGCAATTGTGTCGTGTGTTTTAGGCCATAGCGGAAAGAATATAAAGCAGAAGACTTGAGACAAAACATGCAAAAATTACCCCTCCATCAGAGAAAGCGCTCTGGCTTTCGTTTCTAAGCTCGCGCGTAAAAAAATAGGTTGAAATTCGTATTCAAATTTCTGCAGGCCAAGTTATTTATATGTAGAGAGACGAGCCGGCCATTTTATGTAGGGTAAACGTGTACGTGTACAAGCCAAAATCAGCTGACTTAACGTAAGGATGCGTGAAATCAGCGAATAAGGCGAGTACCCGATGCAAATACACGACTCATCGAAGTATTTCGGGCTACCTGATCAACATGACCATGCGCGGCATTGCCATTTAAAATAGCAATAAATTTTTTTGAAATTTTCGGTATATAAATATTGGAGAACAGAATTATAGTTAATTAAATGGGCAAGCGTGGGTTCTTTAGGTGCAGTCATTTACCATTTGCCACCAGACAGCACGACCACGATTAGGCGTATTGATGGATTAAGCTCATTATACTTCAACTAATGTTTATAATTATTTATATTCGCGATGTATAACGACTGTCAAATATTTCGTATATGCCTACGTCGCTATTCTATATTAGTCATTTTTATTTTGGGTTTGAACCTCCTTGTCCAGTCGACAATTTCACCTACCAGTGTGCTTTTTGGTTCGCAACTTTGCAAACACTATTTTTGCACTTTAATGGAGGTTCTTTCATTTCCAGATTTGGCTGGTACCATCATAATTAATTAAATGAAGAAGCGTGGTTTCAATAGGATGCCGTCCGTCACCCCGAAACCACCCCGTCAACCACCCCTTTATAATTCGAGCATCTTCCATTCTTCAATATCATTCACTGAATTGTATATTTTCGGTTTCTGGCGCACTGTACTCGCCATTCACAGCTGATATACGGCAGCGAACGCGAAAACCATATAAACTTAACGTTACCGGTAAGTCTTTCACTATGATTTCACCCAGTTATTGATACCTGCACACGTTCACTAGCAAGAAGTTTTCACTGACTCTGTGCTGCAGTTCCAAGGAAATTCAATCCCTTCTTCGTCGCTCAATATTCCTAAATAAATAGAACACCGAAGAAGGAACTTTATTTCCTTTTTGTAGCGCATAAGACACTTTTTCGCAATGTTCGAAGTTACGGCTATAAAACACTTTTCTGAGGATGTCACGTTGCTTAGTGAAGCAGCGATCATTACATATTTCGAACGTGTGATTCTCCCGCACTTGTCACTATTATTAGTTTGAATTTTCATTGAAAAAATCAAAAATTTTATTACACGCTATATTCCGATCGCAAATTGACTGATGTGTCCGTGCTTTATATTCGTCATGCTATGCTTTAGGCTTCAAGTGGTTTTTAAGTTGAAATGTATCTGATGTCCTCAAATGAAATATATGAAGGGAAGTATTGCACTCGTGCAAATTTTCACTTGTCCTACTTTTCGGATTCATGGGATCGGATAAGTTATTGAGACGTGACATAACTGCTATTGAATTAAATGTTAAATGCTTTATTGAACTGCGGTTTGTGCGTTATTGAATTATGGTATGCACAACACGAACAACTTCCCGCTCACATCTACATATGTATGTATATAATTATTGGAAATAGAGATACAAGAAAAAATAACATTAATTATAATGAAGCAAATAATAATAATCTGAATATTAATAATGTTATGAGCTCATAACAGCAACCAGAATGATTTAATATCACTAATACCACAGTTCTTAAAACTCCAACTAATCTTTCAGAAGAACAGTAAAGTAAAAATAGGTAGTCCGAATTTTCAGGAACCGCATTCTTGATGCGAACAGAAGTAATATAATTTGCCTTGGCTGTAATCAAAGTTTAGGCATCCCAGACTGGATAAAGTGCATGAACTACAAAGATTGGTGGCATGAGTATTATTCTAACTTTTTAGTGTTAGTTTCATCTTTGTTCAACTTGTGTGTTAATTAAGCAATACATTTGAAATGTCTCATTTTTTTATTTTGCGTACTCTTGAATATTTATAAGTTGCGTACTCTAAAAGGCCGTTTCCTATGAGTGCAAACTTTTTCTTTTAGTTTGGATCCTCATAATTTTGTTACACTTTGATATGTAATACACTTTGCTTTGTGCTTTTTAGGTACGTGTTTGAAAAGGCTGCCTAAATATTTCACAGATTTTAGGCAAGTTTTCTCTCTTGTTTCCTCAAAATTTGCATCTCTATATACATATGCGCATTGTAGGGCCAGTTGCGCAATTGACGTTTAAGAGATGGATAAGTCGTTGCAAAGAATACACCGAATTTCAACACTGTTGCACAGAATAATTATACAAAAACATTCAAACATTTCAGTGGTGACATCGCATCTGACGATATCATTTTTCATTTATTTTGCTGATTTAACGAGCAGCTGCCTCAAATAATTCACTCCCTAAACCATTTCCATGTAATCTCGACACGTGCAACTACTCAGTTCGATTATGGTGGTGCGTGCGCCTCAAAATTTGAAAATACGCACGTGTTGTGTGTTTCCAATAAGATTGGTTTCATAGTATGCAATTTACATTTTTCGATAAGAAAATAAGCAGAGTCACGGGCATACGGCAGTATCCAATTAACCAATTAGCTGATAAGAAAAATATGCAGCTGCCTGAAAAGACTACATCAAAGAAGAAAATTATTTTTCGTTGGTAACATTTACCTCCAAAATATATAAACTATGTAGTTCGGAATACGAGCGTTTTTTTTTGTTTTGGCTGGGGTTTGCAGGTTAGCACAAAAAACAGCTATTAGTTTACTGACTAATTGTATGCTGTGTTGTGTCTAACACAAATTATTTGATTGTCTGCTTTGTATAAAAATTTGTTGTATGATTTGGTTCCCGACTGTGCATTTTTTTCGGAGTGTTCGTATATGGTCACACTGCGCCAACCTTAATCATCGATGAAGAATAATACCACACAAACATTTTGCTCTGTCAACATTGCAATGAAAATAGAAATTGCTGCATTCGATTTTTATTTAATTTTTTCATCAAGCCGCGAGGCGTGACCACACGGTCAACTTGCCAGTAATATAGTAATGTGTCTCTTCGCTCGTACCACCTTCGTGGGTACTTTTAAAATTGAAAATAAAAAGACTGATTCAAATTTTTTTTAAATATCAAGTTTTTATTTCGACCGATCAATAAATAAAGGAACACAAAAGACTAAAATCTACATCTTAGGTGTTATCCCTGCACTTATCTTCGCAGGAAAGTGAATTTGGGAAAAATGTGCATGCTAAGCACTTAGTATTTAACCAGAGACCCGAGAAATTGTTTACGTTATGAAATGACTAACGTGCACTTGTGCGCCTAGTTCAGGTGAAACGCGAAGGATTTATCGTCATGTGCATGGGAATGGTGTTTGGGAACATTGACAAGAGTTTGAGTGTGAAGTGGAGATTGTTTTGAATTTATGTGCAATAGAAGATTGCAATTTGAAATTAGAGTAGTTTAAATTTGAAGGTTGAGAAAATGAACAAGTATCGATACCGAATCAGAATAAGGATTATGATGTGGTAAGAGATTCTTGTTTTGCGGAAAGAACAAGGTGTGGGGCGATGACTATATCTATATAAATACTAAAAATATAAAACACAATAATAATATTGAAAATGATAAAACGTTGAATAATAATATTGATAGGTACTCATAACAGTAATTTCAGTGAGTTAATATTTATAGTATTATCGTAGGGAGCGTTCTTTGATAACGTAAGGCGGTGAATGGACGAAGAGGGGGGTGGGAGGTTGATTAAATCTTCACACTGATCTATCGCATGAATGTTTTTGGAAGGTAATAAAAAATTAAGAAGTTGTATTCAATGAGAAATGGATTCGCAAAGCAATGATTGGCAGAAATTTTAAATAAGATAGGGAAGACTTTTTTAGAAGTCACGTCATTAGATTAAGTGAAATTAGGTATCCGATTATGATTTTTTTTGTTATCTTGAAAAAATTTTGAATTATGTTTTCATTAAAACTGTTTAAAGTTACTAAATTTTATAAACATTGATTATTAAGTTGTGCAATTCGAGTTATTTTTTTTAAATAAAAAAAGTGACTCCAAATTTTTTTTCAATGATAAAATCATACAAACGGTAATAAGCGTCGATTGAAACCTTGATAATGCAAATCTTATGTTTGGTAAGGGAGATATAGTGCATGACCAAAATGACCTGGGAGGAATGAAAATAAAATAAAAACGCCCTGCGAAGTTTCCCAAAAACTTTTCACTTTTTTAAAATTGCAAATGCGCCTCGACTGACACTCTAACATACTCGATACAATTTCGTTTACGTGAGTTATGCTTATGAAAAAAAGTCCATGAACGTACGTGCATACACTCATACCCACACACATATTGATTTCTTTCCAAAGACCCTTTAAATACACTCTAAATACCTCAAAACGTAAGGAAATGGTCAACATTTTAATTTACATTTTCGAAACGAGTACAAGATCTTTCCATATACTAGGAAGTTATTTAAGAACCTATTTTATTTCTCAACACGCACGGGAAAGAGTTGATTAAAAATATGAAAGGTCGACTTAATTGTAATTTTAAACGTGTGAAAAAATATTTTTTTCAACCTACCGCTCGTGATCTCAGTGTACATAGAGGTTATTGTAATCGGTCAGAAAATCCAAATCGATACATTCATATCTTTACGTTTGAAGAGCTCTGGAGCATAATAAGACAATATGACACAGTGGGCAATTAGCCATACAAAAGCACCGTATGAAACGAGCCTTGCAGTTTTACGCGGCCTAATCATATGCTTTGCTCTAATTTGTTACATCAGAAATATCTGCTGATGACAGCAAATCAAAAAATTGTCATATCTTGATGATAAACTGTCAAACAAATCACATGTTGCATCGCAAGCGATGTGATTAGCTCATCGATCGAGGTGACACAAATACTAAAGAAAACAAGCCGCGAGGTGCGACCCTTGAGGTCCACACGGTCAACTTCCCAGTGATATCAACATAAATATTGAAAATACTAGGCACAATAATAATAAGGAAATTGAAAATCAAAATCCTACGAACACTAAAGAACAAAACTACTAAAAACTTCAATTTTTTTATTTGATGACAGCTTTTTAAAGCATATGATCTTGCAAAGTATTGACAGCAAAACATTTTACCATTCAAAGCGTTTATTACCACAAATGCAAATTTGATTAATTTTTAACTTCCCAGTATATGGGAAGTTCTTGTAATCGCCTCGAAAATCGAAATTGAAATTTTCAACATTTCATCACGTTTTGAGGTCTATAGATGATATATAAAGTGTTTTTAGAAAGGGAGATGTATGTGTGTGTACGTACTAGGGTTGTTACGGATATTCGCATCCGCATCCGCAAATGCGGAATATTCGCTTTGATTCAGGCACCTTCATCCGCATTCGCATCCGCATTAATAAATGCGGAGCTTTTACGGATGCGGATTCATATCTGCAACAAGTAATGACATGCAAGAAAAGTTAGCGGCACCAGTCTGGCGTGTGCTTCGTGCCTGTTTGCTAGTTGCTTGCTATCTTACCTGTAGGAAGGCACACATGGCTGACAAGATCCTTCAGTTTTGTATGTTTTGTTTTAGTTATCGACGTGATTCCCTTTCCGAATCAATTACAGTGTTTGTTTACTCTGTTTATGGCTCAGACAATCAACCGCATCTTACAGTATTTCAGGACTGTGTGACGCGCTGAAATAGCACATTTTACATGAGCGTTTTTCGAGAATAAAAGATGCGTTAAGTCTTCATGTCAAGGACAATAACATTGAATCAATTTTGCCAGGCGAGTGGAAAATAATAGATTATTGTCTTGAACTATTGAAACCTTTTGAAGAAGCTACTCGTGAAATGAGTAGCTCTCCGGCAGTCATATCATCTGTGATTCCTATCATTCAAATGCTTCTGAAAAAACTTGACGACTATTTAACAAAACCACTGGATACTGATGCTATTCGGTTGGCAGTCTCAAATCTGAAAACACAATTTTCAGCGAAATTTTCTTCTTTGGAGGATAACAATTTATATGCAATTTCAACGTACTTAGACTCTCGCTATAAACATAAATTGTTCAAACCAATCACCGAAGAAAAAATAAAAGATGAAATATTAATGATGGTAAATGATTCTGTCGTCACTGGTTCTCCTATATCAGCGCCAAGTTTGGAAAAAACAAAAAAGAAGGGGAATGGAAGATTCATTCGTCCCGGAGCCAGGAACGTTCGGTATGGGTAACAGGAGTTACTTGAAAAGCGATCTTGCCATGATGTTAGATTCTTCGAGTGAAGATGAAAATGAAGGAAACTTGATAACAGTAGCCCTGGCGCTCTTCTCCGAAAGGAGTTAGTTATTTATCGCAATAAAAAAGACTGGATTTGGATGAAAACTCACTTAATTGGTGGAAAGTTAATCATGGTGTACTTAAATATCTCTCCAAATTCGTACGCAGATATTTATCACCTCCATCAGCCAGTGTTCCAAGCGAACAACTATTTGGTGGAACTGGGTTAAAATATGATCCAGTAAGAAACAGGTTTACTATTTATTAAATAAAATTCACCAATTTTTAATTTTAACAACTAAACAAAGTTTTTCATTATAAAACTCTAGACTTAAAATACTAATAAGTAAGTCTAAAAGCTAGGTTAATTTTGTTCTCAAAATATGACCACATAAAACATATTCAAATTAAATCGATTTTCATTTATTTATGTACTTAAAATTGTAATATCTTTAAAGAAATGCTTAAATCCGCATCCGCATTCGCATCCGCGGATGTGAACCTCTAATAATTCGCATCTGCATCCGCATCCGCGGATGTCAAAATTTTTGCATCCGTAACAACCCTGGTACGTACGTACGTCTGTACGTTCGTGGACAGTTTTTTCTACGAGCAGAACTCACGTAAACAAAGTCCGATCAACTTCGTGTCAATCGAAGCGTCTTTGCAATCTTAAGAGCTGATTAGTTTTTGGGATACTTCGGGGGGTTTGTTGTTTTGCCCCTTTGAAAGTCATTTCTGTCATCCGTTATATCTCGCGAACCAAACATACGATTTGCATGGTTTAGGTGTCAATCGACGCGTATTAAAATTTACGCGAATATGTTGAATTTTGAAAAAAATCGTTCGAGCAGTTTTTTTAATTTAAGAGAAAAAAGTGCAAAAAATTAGGTTTTTTTTTAAAAACAATAAATTTTTAACCTGATATACGGAAGACAATATTCAATTTTTATAAAATTTATATATTTCAAGCAGTACTTGCAAAAACAACATCAATACTGTTACTCATGAATACGTAAAAAATTAAATAAAAAATAAAAAAATCATTAACAGGCATCATGATCTTCAAGGTCATTTCTGTCATGCGTTATACATATCTCGCGAACCAAACATACGATTTGCATTGTCAAGGTGTCAATCGACGCGTTTTAACATTTTCGTGAATCTTTTGAATTTTCCAAAAAATCATTGAAGCAGTTTTTTTAATTTAAGGAGAAAAAAAAGTAAAAAGCTAAGTTTTTTTTATAAACAATAAATTGTTAACCTGACTTACGGAAGACAGTATTCAATTTTTATAAAATTTATATACTTCAAGCAGTGCTTGTTAAAACAACATTAAAACTTTTTACCATGATTACGTAAAAAATGAAATAAAACATAAAAAAATCATTAACAGGCATCATGGTCTTCAAGATCATTTCTGTCATGCGTTGTATCTCGCGAACCAAACATACGATTTACATTGCCATGGTGTCAATCAACGCGTATTAAAATTTGCGTGAAACCATTGAATTTTTAAAAAAATCGTTGGAGCCTTTTTTTAATCCAAGAAAAAAAGTGCAAAAATTAGGTTTTTTTAATAAACAATAAATTTTTAACCTGATTTACGGAAGAAAGTATTCAATTTCTATAAAGTTTATATACTTCAAGCAATGCTTGAAAAAACGTCATCAAAACTTTTTCTCATGATAACAAGCAACATTAAATTAAAAATTAAAAATCATTAACAGTCATCATGATCTGCAAGGTCATTTCTGCCGTGCAATGGCCAAACCGTCTAACTGCAGTTTCCTCGATATCGAGATAAATGGCTTCAAACATTTCGCGTGAAAACGCTTCCGCATTTTTCCTGTCTTGCCTACATTACCAAATTTGTTTGCTAAAACCTTTCAAGCAACGTACAAAGAATTCAACATGAATTCAAGATTCACGAAAATCGCCAAACGAAGGAAACTTATTTTTAGATTTGTTTTCTCGCTTGAAACACAGCTTCAGATACAACGGCAAACCGTCTAAAAGCATTTAAACGTTTTGTCCAGTGTGCGGAGAAGGAAAACTTGCCTAAGAAAACAACGTACAAACGTTTCAAATGCTCTTAGTAATCAAGTCAATTGGGAGTTTGACCGTGCATTTTCAAAAGGCAGAATTTTTTTTATTGCGTTACGTGAGTTATGGTATAATTAGCTTAAGTTCAATTTGCTGGGATCCCCGATGATGGCGTTTGGGCTCCATCTTGAAAACAAAAGAAAGTGGGACACCCCCATATATCCCAAAACGTGGCTTCCACAAGAAAGTTGTATATGGCAAACTTGCGTAAAATATAATTTTTAGCAAGTCGTCCATACATTACTTTTGCGTGGTGTCAATAATAAAAAAGATACGATCCAAAAATCGTACCCAAAAAGGGGGGGAAATAACATTCGGGCGCCACAATTTTTTTAATTTCACGTTTAACGCGAAACACGTTGGAATACTATTCTAAGGTAATTTTGTCACAAATCGTTTGCGGTATTGATTGTTTCAATCTCTACACATTAACGGGAGTTATTCCATCCCAAAGAGTAGAACCTCGCGTGAAAAAACCCGTTTTTAGGCCAAATAATCGGCTTTTGGTGGCGAACCGCCCGTTGCGAAACTCGCGGAGCATTTTGGACGGCAGCCGATTTTTTGGCGCAATGAGTAGTATGCCTTTATGTGAGCTTGAATTGAAGTTTCTGGGGTGGCAGCTCCAACCCCCTTGGCGCCATCTTGAGAACAAAAAAGTGGGACGACCCCAAATCTTGGAAAGCATTACTCCCACAAAAAAGTTTAATATGACAAACTTGTGTGAAATTCAATTTGCAGTAAGTTGTGGATACATCATTTTCACGTCCTGTCAATATTAAAAGAGTTGCACGGCAAAAACGACGTTGAAAAGGGGGGAATATTTTACGCGCGCCACAACTTCTTTGTTTCCCCTATTACGGCGAAATTCGTCCGCAAATTACTTGTAGGCAGTTTTATCACCAAACTTTTGCGGTATTGTTTGTTTTGATGCCTGTACCATGTCGGGAGTTATTGCGTCTCGAAGGGGGACAAGTCAAAGGAAAAAAGCATTTTAACACCTGTTCATCTGGTCCTAAAATGCGTTTTCACGTGAGTTTTCCCCCTTTGGGATGCAATAGCTCCCGCCCGTGTACAGCGATCAAAACGATCAATACCGCAAACGACTTGCGACAAAATTACCTTAAAGTTATTTTCAATGTGTTTTGGGGTTGAAGTCAAAACAATGTAGCTGTGGCGCTCGAAAGATGTTCCCCCCTTTTTGGATGTCGTTTTGAGCTTGTAACTCTTTGCAAACCATGTAAAAGTGATGTATGCCTGACTTGCTGCAAATTAAATTCTTCATAAGTTTGCCATATCAAACTTTCTTGTGGGAGCCATGGTTTTGGAAATATGGGTGTGTCCCATTTTCTTTTGTTTTCAAGATGAATCCCAAACGCCATCATCGGGGACCCCAGGAAATTGAACTATTTCACACCCATTGCAATAAAAAAATTTCTGCCTTTAGAAAATACACGGTCAAACTCCCAATTGACTGGAATGCAACGGAAAATGGAAGTAAATGCTTATAGAAGTTCATTTTCCTTCTGATTTGTATAGCTGTACAATGGACAAACCGTCTAAAGTACTTTAGATGGTTTGCCACTTGTTTTTTATGTGAAATTGGCAGCAAGATGTATTATAGATGGAATGGCCAGGGTCATAACTTTTGAAGAGGAGGGTAGTGAAACAAAATGTTAAGCTCATATGAAAGAAGGGAAGGTATAATGTCCCTAAACGCACATATCTCAAAATCTTAAAAAATGTCATTTGGACGGTTAGGCCATTGCACGGCAGATTTATTCCATTCACTATATCTCACGAACCAGATATAATATTTGCATCATTAAAGGGTCAATCGACGTGTTTTAACATCTTTATGATTATTTCAATATTATAAAAATCCGTTTCAGACTTTTTTTTTAATTTGATAGAAGAAAATGCGAAAACTTAGGGTTTTTTAAATAAAAAAATATTTTTTTAACCTGATTTGCACAACACAGCAATAAATGTTTATAAAATTTATACATTCCTATCAGTTTTTGAAGAGAAACCACCAAAACTTTTTTCATGATTCTGAAAAAAATTCAATTAAAAATAAAACGTCATTCAAAGTTACCATATGAAAAGGGTTCTTCCGAATGATATTACCTTATATCTTTTATTCTAAAGACTTTGTTGTGTAATCAATCAAAGTTTTAAAATATTTGAATAATTTGAGCAGATTTTTAATAGTTTTTGCAGTTTTTTAATTAAAGTAAGCAGCATAAATTTTGAAAAACATCAAAATTTCAATCAAATTTGCATTTGTGGTAATCAATCATCATCACCTATCCACCAATAGCCTTGCGAAATCAATGGATGCTCCCGTAGATGATATGATTAATATTAACTCATTCCTGTTACTGCTATGAATACCTTTCATTATTATTATTTAAAGTAGAACTTTTTTCAAAATTATTATTGTGTTTAATATTTTTAATGTTTATCTAAATATTACTGGGAAGTTGACCGTGTGAACCTCAAGGGTCGCACTTCGCGGCTTGTTTTATTTGGCTTTCAAAATGTAAGCAGTTTTTTTATTAAAATTAAAACACGGTTATGTAAAAACTACTGAAAATCTGCTCAAACTATTCAAATATTAATAAACTTTGATTGAAGCAACAACAATGTCTTTGGAATAATCCATAGTGACTTTGGATAATTTTTTATTTTTAAGTAATTTTTTTTTGTAATCATGGATTTTTTGTTGTTGGTTTCGATTTTTTAGAAACGTAAAACCATCATGAAAACGATAAGACGCATCGATTGACAGCTCAGTCGCGGGATATAGTGAATGACAGGAATGACCTTGAAGGTCATGATGACTTCATGATTTTTTATTTTTTTTTTCATAATTATCACATTATCATAAGAAAAAAATTTGCTGGTTTTTTTCAAGAACTATTTGGAATATATATATATATATATAAATATATATATATATATATATATATATCATAAACATTGATTACTGCGGTTTGCGGATCAGGTTAAAATTTTTTTTTTTTTTTAAAAAACTTTTTTGGCACTTTTTTTTTAATTAAAAAAACTAATTTTTTAACAAATTTAAAAGAGTCACACTAATGATAAAACACGTAGATTAACACCTTAACAATGAAAATCCTTCATTTGGTTCGTGAGAGAAAGCGCATGAAAGCAATGACCTTCAAAGGGTCAAAACAGCGAACCCCCTGACCGATGTTTCCGAAAGGCGCTTCGATTCACAACTCAACAAAGTCGATATAATCTTGTTTACGTGTGTTATGCTCGTAGAATAACTGTCCACGAACGCACTTACATACAGAAACACACACATACAGACTTCCTCCTAAAAACGCTTAAAATATACTCTCAAGACATCAAAACGTAAAGATGTGTTGAAAATTTCAATTTCGATTTCCGAGGCGATTACAAGAATTTCCCACATACTGGGAAGTTAATGAAACAAAAAAGGAAAAACAGCTTGACGGATGCGTGAATCAATAACAGATAAATAAATCAGTAACAGATGAATGAATCAATTAAAAGTAAATAAATCAATAACAGATAAAAAAAATCAATAGCAGATAAATAAATCAGCAACAGATGAAATACGATAACATATTAGAACAACACAAAAAAGTTGTAAAGTTTACAAGCTAAGATTTACTCAGCAGTCGTTTTTGAAATCTGTACGAAGACGGATTTGAACAAAGCTTTGTCAAACAAAAGGAACTATATTTCCGAAAAATTATTATCTTATTTCGCAATTGAAAAAAGGTGCGTATCTTTACGTAATACAGACTTGGTGGACCTGTTTTACGCGACAATAATTCCGATATAAGGAATTAAAGTGAACAAACTAATTATTCACGATTATAATTCGGATTTTAGGAATTAAAGTGAAAAAAAAACAAGCCGTGAGGTGCGACCCATGAGGTCCACACGGTCAACTTCCCAGTAATATCTAAAAAGATGTTAAAAATATTAAACACAATAATAATTATGGAAATAATACTACTTCAAATAATAAAAATGTACTTCTCGTAAAAGTTATTGGAATGACTTAATATGAATCATAACATATACGCGAGCGTCGATTGATTACGTAAGGATTTTCGTGCATTGGTTTGTTTGATAATTCACGCGGATCAATCGGAGGGGGGACAGGTTACAAAACAGTTTTTTCATTAAAGTTAAAACATGGTGCTGTGAAGATTATTGGAAATCTGCTCAAATTTGCAAATATCAATAAACTTTGATTGAGTTTACAACAATGTCTTTAGAATAAGAGATTTAAGGTATTATGATTCGAATGAAACCTGTTTACATGGTGACTTTGATTTTTTTTTATTTTTAATTTTTTTTTGTAATCATGAGAAAAGTTTTTGCTGGTTTCTCTACAAAAATTGATAAAATTTTATAAATTCTACTAACATTTATTATTACGATGTGAAAAAAAACATTACTTTTCAATTTTTTTTAATAAATTAAAAAACGCTTTAACGATTTTTTAAAATATGAAAACATCATAAAAATGATAAAACTCATCGATTGACACCTTGTCCAAAAAAATTGTACGTTTGGTTCGCGAGATATAACGCATGACAGAAATGACCTTCAAACGGGCAACACAGCAAACCTCCCAACCGAAGTTTCCCAAAAACTGAGCAGCTCTTAAGATTGCTAAGACGCTTCGATTGACACCCCAACGAAGTTGATACCACTTTGTTTACGTGAGTTATGTTCGTAGAAAAATGTGTCCACGAACGTACATACGTAAGTACGTACATACACACACACACATACATCTCCCTTCCTTAAAACACTTTATATATACTCTATAACCATCAAAACGTAAAGAAATTTTGAAAATTTCAATTTCGATTTTCGAGGCGATTACAAGAACTTCCCATATACTAGGAAGTTAACAATTATTCACCATTGTGATTCCGTTCAAAGGAAAACATGAATAGAACAATCACAAAATTAATATAAAATAAAAAAAAATACCCAGAGTGTAAAATATATAAACTTATATTCAGATTTGTGTAAAAAAAATTTAATTAAAATAATACATATGGCAACTTCTTCTACAAGCAACATACAACATGCTTCGCAATTAGCGGATGCGTTATCAATATCATCACCAACAAATCCTGTAAAATCATTGGAAAACGACTCTTTCGAATTTGCAACATGGATACCGAATTTCGTTGCAACAAAGGAACAACTAAAGATATTCTTAGACAACACGGAGATCCTATGATTAAATGGTCTACCTTACCATAATACAAATTTTAAAATCGAGGTTTACAGATGTGGCAAAAATTATTATTAATGTTAATAGTAACGCCAATACATGGCCCGAGTAATAAAAAAATTCGCTTCAGTTTTTACACAATCTCAGATCATGTGAATTCAGAAGTAATGTATTAGAATATTTTTACCAAATTCAAAATAATTTGCATCGGTTAAACGTGAAAGCCAAGTTAGAAGGCAACAATAATGAAATAGTGAGTAAGAAACGTAGCGCTTCAAGTGTTCAGAAAATAAAGTGATATAACCAGTGAGAAGTGTGTTGTTTAGCAAAAGTTCTCAAAATTTAGAAGAAGCATTCCAAATTTTAACCTAAGGCAATTACTTGAATTACCATATTCGAAATTGCAAACCCAATAAAAACCAATTACTATAAAAGTACTTATTCAGAAAACAGTAAATATAGCAAACAACTTATTTCTCCTCAGAACACATTCTCTCCAACACCAAATTTGTTTGAATATCCTCAACGGGATGCTGGTCAACATAGATTTGGTCATAATTATTTTCAAAACAATCGCATTTCTTTACAATCACGGTTCGGTCAGCCTCAACCAATGGATGTTGATAACTTGCGTTTGGACAACCAAACCATTGTAAATTTCCTGGAACGTACCTCAGAACAAATCAAAACTACCATATATTCGAATAGACTCATATGGGTTACCTCTACGATTTCATGTAGATACTAATACATCTCTTAGTACCATTCGTCCTTATCTATGTAATCCGGAATTAGAAAATTCTATTCCAAATTAAAAAATTTATACTGAACTAAATTTTAATTATATGATTAAAATTGAACCCTTTAAAATATTTCCAAAAATCAATATAAACAAAAAATTCATTTCATTGAAACCAAATTTAGTGCAAAATTCGAAGGTGTGTTCGGAAATGATATATTGTTCGAATATACGACTAAAATCGATCTTTTTAAGAAAACAATCGAGTTAAATTGCAAAGTAATTTTGATTTTCTTCAATGAAGATTTAGAAACTGAACTACAAATCTTAAAGAAGTTTAAAAAACTTGAAACTGAGAATAATAAAATTATGAATAATCAAAAACTAAGTTTTTCAACGAATTTGAACAGCTTAGATTGTAACTCACCCGTTTTAGTTCCCTAAAGTTAACCCCTTGTAACCCAAAATCATCAATTTTAAAATAAATAAAATTTAAGGACTTGTGATAATAACGTTAATAAAACACGTTATTTTTAGAAAATCAATTTTTTAATTATTTATGCATTTATTTCAGAATAAAGGGAGTGTGACATATCTGTAACATTGAGTTAATATTATTACTTTTATTATGTAGTGTGAAAATCTTGGCAGCAATTTTTTTGGTTGTAACATAAAGCTACACTGCATTTCTCACATATTCTTTGGGAAACTCCTGTTTACTTTGGAAGTTTACACCTGATTCTATTTACTGACCAGGCTGGCCAGTGTCTGACTTGATCTTGACGCACTGCTGCGCAGGACCCTTATACTTCTTTGCCTGGATGTGACTTTCAGTCGATTTGCGGTTTTTGATTGCTGTTATTTGTCCAAGTTTGCACAAAGTTTCGGCTACTTCAAGCAGTAGCATACGCAGGATTTTGATAAGGGAGGATCATATTTTTGAAGTGTTGACTAGGTACGATTGCTAGTGCTTCGGTGTAGATTCGAAGATATAATTATGTAATCATACTTTTTCACCGGTCACCGGTCTGGCAGACTTTAGCCCGATATCATGTCTGGTTTCATTTACTTGAATCATTCATGATATTTTCATTCAAATTATAAAATTATGCGCTTGACGCGTGAAAAAATCTACACTGTATTTGTAGACTTCCTTGGAACCGTAAAGTGTATATGCATGTTTGCAAGTACATATATTGAAACGCTTTCAATACCTACAGGCCAGAAAAGAAAGCAACTAATGAAGTAGATGCCGTGGGAAAGTGAAACTGTCACTAAGCACAGCAAGAGTATTATCGTAATCAGGGCTGCGTAAGCTTGTTTGCAGCCCATGCAAGGAAGCAACTCTGCGCTCTCAAGCAAATTTGTCGTCATTTCCACGTAACCCATGGTGTAGACTTTTTGTACGCGGTTTTTTTTAGTCAGGTGTCCCCAATGTGCCTAATCTTCAGATTACAAATCATATGACAAAATAAAAACAATCCATTTTTTGAGCGTTCTGATCAAAGATAGAAAAAACATTCAAAAATATAAATGTTGCTACTAAGATATGGGTGCGAATTAAATAAACTACACTTTTCTGAAATTTTACTTCGAAAACTTTCAATCAAGTGATCATATTCTAATGTTATTACCAACTCTTTATCTATATATAAAATTGGTAGGCTTCATACAATAAGTAAAAGATAACGGCACACGGATCCAATTTGTGCAAATTATGCCCGTGTCACCCCTAGCTGAGATCTCTAAAGCACCATAGGCTGTACATCAGGCCCTTATGGGTTTTACTGTGAAATAGATCTAATTGCGTAGAGATACTGAATCTCACTCAACTCCCACGTTCCAGAGTGTCCCGGCGAATAATTGTTAAAATGGGTGATTTAGTGGTTGACGCTAGTTCAAGGCTCCTTGTCGACAAAAAGTTTTCGGGAATGAGATTGGATGCCGCACTATCATTCCACTCAGCTGTGAATGAGAACCTGGATCAAATTAGCGTAATAATCACGGGTAAGCGTGTTCCTGACCACTTCAAGGGGATTGGGGGTTGAACCCGGGTGTTTACGGGGGTAAGCCACTGACCTCAAGTCGGAAATCTGCGGAAGACATATCTTTTGCCAGGTTTCATGTAGCACATTTTACTCGGCATATAAAAGCCACGCATTTGCGATTGTGAGGTCTTATAAATGGTAGAATAGACGTACTTGCCACCTTTTACTTCGTACCATAATTTTATAATACCCCATGATGCTGTCAACTAAATCGACACCACCCATATATTGATTGTAACTATCTTGGGCCGGTCAATGTTGACGTATCTTTTATTACTTTTATCGTAACGTCGAACTTGACCTTTGGGCATTTCACCTTCAAAAGTCGATACCATAGTAACAACTTTATTATCTTTCCATACAACATTTGAGATCTCAATACCGTCAACATCAGTCACAAATTCCGTATAATAACCACGCTCTTTTTTGCTAACTTTTTATCAGCGGGTAATTTGCAGTTATTACGACGTATTGTTCCAAGACTACATATTTCCTCTTTTGCTAAATGCTGCATCAGTGGCAAAGACGTGAAGTAATTATCAAAATAAAGCTTGTAATTTTGATATGTTGGTATATCATGTGCCATCCTCATAACTACATTTGATGAAGCACCTAAGTCAGGCTCTCCAGTGAATACAATATTTTTAGCTCCAGTTTCCATTTCGATTTTATAAGCAAGCCCACTGACTCCACAAAGTACATATATTTTGTATCCTCATTTACGGGGCTTTTTAGGATTATAGCGCTTCATACTAATTCTAGATTTTGTCGAGCAGATTTGCTCTTCTACGCATAAATATTCCTCCTTGGTAACTTCACTAAAATTTTCATTCAATTTATCAAGACTGGGTCGTCCTTTGAATAATCTGAAGGCACCCAGTGTATTACGTTGAGTCGAGTTATCATTGAAATGAACGAATTGCCTTATTTTTTCAAATTTATTTTTTGGTATTGTTTCATTTATCAGAGGTGTTTCAATGTTTGTAGCCCTGTGACCGGTCACTCTAGGTAGTTTTACCAATGATGATTTCAATAAATTGTTGAATATCTGTTTAAGAAACGGAAAAGGATTGGTTGGGTTTTTTTAATAATGTGTAACTGTAACAAACTAATTGTTCGCCAATAATAGGCATAATTTCTTTAGGAAACAGATAAAGAAAGAATTGTATGGGTATATCCAGTTGAAATAAATCGGATGGTAAAGTGCTAGTTCCTGAAAACTTTACTTGTTGGTCGTTTAGAATAAGATTCTTCAGTTTCCATTGCAATTCTCACTTGCTTTGTTTTTTTCTACTATTTGAGACTGATAATGTTGCTTGCTGATCTGGTTGAATAGATTGTGGAACAGTTTGATTATTTTCCATGATATCAATAATTACATGTCAGCTAATAACTGCTGTGCCTGCATCATCGGACATAGAATTTTCTTCTAAGAAAGGTTCAAAGTCGGAGTCTAGTACATCATCGTCATCAAAATTCATCACTTCTTCACTGTCTTCACCAGTGTTAAGAAAGTTAACGATTTTGTTTTCATTCAGGCGACGGCGCCGTGAAGACATACTAAAAAAACTAATTCGTATTTGCTGTGCATACTACAAATATTTTTTCCCTTGCTACTCAATCTTACAGAAATGTAACAAACATATATATATATATATATATATATATATATATATATATATATATATATATATATATATTATTTTTAGTATTATACAAAAAATCAAATACCAAACAATCTAATATATTTCTAGGCACTTACCTAACAGTATAACAGGAAACCTTATCAATTTAGGGCAATAAACAATTTTTTTATGTATTTCAAATTTTTTGCACTCCACAACAAAACCATTTTTGTGTACGGCGGTTTATTATTTTGTTAGTGCGGTACGTAGCTGTGATGCAACAATGAGTTTATAGGAAATAATACCTTCCGTATGGATTTTGTCGGATCTTATTTAGTTTGCTATAGAAATGTCACAAGGGGCTATAAGGAGTTAACTAACAGCGTTTGATGATTAAAGGAAACCAACAAAAAGTGTAGCTGACGAAATTTGCACAAACCACTTGAGTTCTGCAGAGCGACGAAAACTTTTGTTACTCGTTAATAAATATAGTGCTACATTGTATCAACAAGATCAAAAATTGGCTACTAATGAAGTAGATGCCGTGGGAAAGTGAAACTGTCACTAAGCACAGCAAGAGTATTATCGTAATCAGGGCTGCGTAAGCTTGTTTGCAGCCCATGCAAGGAAGCAACTCTGCGCTCTCAAGCAAATTTGTCGTCATTTCCACGTAACCCATGGTGTAGACTTTTTGTACGCGGTTTTTTTTAATCAGGTGTCCCCAATGTGCTTAATCTTCAGATTACAAATCATATGACAAAATAAAAACAATCCATTTTTTGAGCGTTCTGATCAAAGATAGAAAAAAACATTCAAAAATATAACTGTTGCTACTAAGATATGGGTGCGAATTAAATAAACTACACTTTTCTGAAATTTTACTTCGAAAACTTTCAATCAAGTGACCATATTCTAATGTTATTACCAACTCTTTATCTATATATAAAATTGGTAGGCTTCATACAATAAGTAAAAGATAACGGCACACGGATCCAATTTGTGCAAATTATGCCCGTGTCACCCCTAGCTGAGATCTCTAAAGCACCATAGGCCGTACATCAGGCCCTTATGGGTTTTACTGTGAAATAGATCTAATTCCGTAGAGATACTGAATCTCACTCAACTCCCACGTTCCAGAGTGTCCCGGCGAATAATTCTTAAAATGGGTGATTTAGTGGCTGACGCTAGTTCAAGGCTCCTTGTCGACAAAAAGTTTTCGGGAATGAGATTGGATGCCGCACTATCATTTCACTCAGCTGTGAATGAGAACCTGGATCAAATTAGCGTAATAATCACGGCTAAGCGTGTTCCTGACCACTTCAAGGGGATGGGGGGTTGAACCCGGGTGTTTACGGGGGTAGGCCACTGACCTCAAGTCGGAAATCTGCGGAAGACATATCTTTTGCCAGGTTTCATGTAGCACATTTTACTCGGCATATAAAAGCCACGCATTTGCGATTGTGAGGTCTTATAAATGGTAGAATAGACGTACTTGCCACCTTTTACTTCGTACCATAGTTTTATAATACCCCATGATGCTGTCAACTAAATCGACACCACCCATATATTGATTGTAACTATCTTGGGCCGGTCAATGTTGACGTATCTTTTATTACTTTTATCGTAACGTCGAACTTGACCTTTGGGCATTTCACCTTCAAAAGTCGATACCATAGTAACAACTTTATTATCTTTCCCTACAACATTTGAGATCTCAATACCGTCAACATCAGTCACAAATTCCGTATAATAACCACGCTCTTTTTTGCTAACTTTTTATCAGCGGGTAATTTGCAGTTATTACGACGTATGGTTCCAAGACTACATATTCCCTCTTTTGCTAAATGCTGCATCAGTGGCAAAGACGTGAAGTAATTATCAAAATAAAGCTTGTAATTTTGATATGTTGGTATATCATGTGCCATCCTCATAACTACATTTGATGAAGCACCTAAGTCAGGCTCTCCAGTGAATACAATATTTTTAGCTCCAGTTTCCATTTCGATTTTATAAGCAAGCCCACTGACTCCACAAAGTACATATATTTTGTATCCCCATTTACGGGGCTTTTTAGGATTATAGCGCTTCATACTAATTCTAGATTTTGTCGAGCAGATTTGCTCTTCTACGCATAAATATTCCTCCTTGGTAGCTTCACTAAAATTTTCATTCATTTTATCAAGACTGGGTCGTCCTTTGAATAATCTGAAGGCACCCAGTGTATTACGTTGAGTCGAGTTATCATTGAAATGAACGAATTGCCTTATTTTTTCAAATTTATTTTTTGGTATTGTTTCATTTATCAGAGGTGTTTCAATGTTTGTAGCCCTGTGACCGGTCACTCTAGGTAGTTTTACCAATGATGATTTCAATAAATTGTTGAATATCTGTTTAAGAAACGGAAAAGGATTGGTTGGGTTTTTTTAATAATGTGTAACTGTAACAAACTAATTGTTCGCCAATAATAGGCATAATTTCTTTAGGAAACAGATAAAGAAAGAATTGTATGGGTATATCCAGTTGAAATAAATCGGATGGTAAAGTGCTAGTTCCTGAAAACTTTACTTGTTGGTCGTTTAGAATAAGATTCTTCAGTTTCCATTGCAATTCTCACTTGCTTTGTTTTTTTCTACTATTTGAGACTCATAATGTTGCTTGCTGATCTGGTTGAATAGATTGTGGAACAGTTTGATTATTTTCCATGATATCAATAATTACATGTCAGCTAATAACTGCTGTGCCTGCAT